>VXAU01002307.1:183728-368896 GCA_013399695.1 Formicarius rufipectus | reverse complement strand
GTGCGGGAGGATACGGAGAGAGGCGAGAGTCGTCATGGCAACGCTGGGAGCCCCCAGACCGGCCGCACATCTCCAGTCCGCGGCCCCAGGGTTAGGTGGGACCGGGGGCTGAGCGCGACAAGCTGCTGCTCCTCGAAGTCACGGGTATTAGGGATGGACTGGAGCCCTTCGTCTATGGAAACAGGCTGGAAGAGCTGAGAGTGTTCAGCCTGGAGAAGAGGAGGCTCCAGAAGAACTTAAAGCCCCTTCCAGCGGTGCAAAGGGTCCCAGGAGAGCTGAAGATGCACTTTGGACAAGGGCCTGAAGTGACAGGACAAGGGAAAATGGCTTCCCACTGCCAGAGGACAGGGTTAGATGGGATGCTGGGAATTCTGCTCTTTGAAGGTGGTGAGGCCCTGGCACAGGTTTGCCCAGAGAAGCTGTGGCTGCCCCATTCCTGGCCAGGTTGGACAGGGCTTGGAGCAACCTGGAATAGTGAAAGGTGTCCCTTCCCACTGCAGGAGAGTGGAATGAGATGATCTTTAAGGTCCCTTCCCATCCAAATCCTTCTAAGATTCTGTGATTAACTAAACCCCTCAGATAGCAGCATTGATGGGAATGTGCTTCCTCAGCAGACGAGACCCTCGAGAGCAAGTCAGTTCCCCAGGCCTTGGCTGGTGTCACTACCTCCCTTCCCCAGCACTCCTATCACAGGCCCAAAGAGTGACCAGTGAACATTAATGTGACATCCCGAAGATGCCTGGGAAGCAAACTAATTACTTGAACTAGTTCCTTAGTGGAAATGCAGGACAGGCACAATGCAGGGTAGTGCTTCCAAAGGGCTCTGGTAAAAACCCAGGGCAGCTTACCCTGCCCACTCTTTGGTATTCTATGGCCACACATGTGCTTTTAGACACTTACACAATGTCTGTCCCTCTTACCTGAAAAAAGTGTAAATGGAAGGAACCAAGGCTGGAAGCACAAAGGCCAAAGATGTAAAATAAGTTGCTGAGAACAGCCAGTGATGCATGTTGGATGGACTAGGGAGAGGCTGCTGCCTGCTCTTGCTGATGTCTAGCTGTTCCAAACCCGGGACACAGAGTGTTCCTGCTTGCTTTGGAGATTGCAGGAACAACCTCTCTGTTTTAGAACTCTGTTAAAGAACTCCAACAGTTCTTTGTCACCTTCTGTTCTGTACTCCAAAATTTTTTATACATTAAAATATTGTCACAAACTCTGATGAAGACACAGATCCTAAAAATCAGGAAGGAAGTAAGATATTTACTGTTACTGCCTTCTTCCCTATTTTCAAATAAACCTTCACTGGTAGAGTGTAGAAAAAGATCTTCCCATATTAGTCCTTTTATACTGCAGTGGGAAGGTCAAATAGATTTGAATCAAGAACAAAGTGAAACTCAGTCTCTTGAAAAGTAACACAGCATCTCCCTTCTCCCATCCATGCCCTGTTCCTGGCTATGATTGCTGTAGAAAATCATGAATTCAGAATGATGAATTTCTGGGAAACAGCTACATTTGGCAAAAAAAGAGGAGACAGCCCTGGCTTCCCAGCAAGACCCTTGGCTGATGTAACACCAGACCATTTCCCACTCCTGTGCATTGACCTCCATTTCCATGACCTCTGTTGTAACATATCTGAATTACATGTATAAATTGGGCAGGGGAGAGGCTGGAGAGCTGCCCTGGGGAGGAAGATCATCAAGTTTGTGCTCAGGACAAGTGTAACAGGAGACAGCAGTGGCCTGGCAGCCCCAAGGGCCAGCCCTGTCCTGGGGCATTGCTGGCTGAGTGAGAGGGGTCTGTCCCATTCTGCTCTGGGGTGACCTCACCTCAAGTCCTGGGGGAGTTTGGGCACCTCAGCACGTGAAGGACATCAGAGGGACACAAGGAGGTGGAATGAAGGTGCATCATGAGAAGTTCAGATGGGACATTAGAAAAAGGTTCCTCACCCAGACAGGTTCCCCAGGGAAGTCACAGTACCAAGTCTGCCAGAGTTCAGGGAGTGTCTGGACAATGCTCTCAGTCCTATGGCTTAGTTCTAGGTAGTTCTGCCAGGACCAGGGAGTTGGACTTGATCCTTATGAGTCCCTTCCTGTTTGAGATATTTATTCTGTTATTCTACAAACTTTATTTAATTTATTCTAACATGGATTATTCAACTCTGCTATGCCATTAATCCTAGACCCAATGTGTGCAGACTGCAGCAGGATTGTGCTACTCCAGGATTTCTTTAGGCAGGATTCATGCCTATGTATTCTGCTATTCATGGGATAGCAGCATCCAGATGTGCTAGTGCCTGTCACTTCTGCCCTCAGCCACAGTCATGTCCCAAGATCATTTCACCCAGAAGCCTGATAGAGACCTCATAAAACATGAAGCAAGATAAAGTTGCTGCCACCCACAGCTTTTATTCCCAGTGAGCAGGTGACTGCAATGCTGTGCCTCAGTTTCATGCTTTGCAGGGGAATGTGTACGGAGAACAAAACAATTCTGGTCTGGACTGTGACACATACACAGGTGACACCTAAATTGTGGCAAGAGGTGGATTACACTTTCAGTCACGGAGCAACTACTTTTAATTATCAGCAAATAGACCCAGATGGGCTAAGTGGAGAGGCTCTCTCAGAAGTTTTCTTTTATCTCCCCAGTTACTGTCAACACTCTGTGCTTGTACCAGAATTGAGCAGAACAGGAGATACTATTGGATCCCACCATTTCCCCACAGGTTAATTGCACAGCATCCCTGTGATCACAACCTGCTGTATTATTTTTCTCTCATGTTGATGCTGAGCAGAACCAGGATCGCAAACGCTGTCCAGGGAAATCATTTGGCACTGTACCCAATTCTAGGGGAAGCACTGCTTTCACCCAGAAACTTGCCTGGGTGCAGCTGTGCACTGTGGTCACACCAAGCAGGTGAGTTGTGATCTGTTTACCACCTGCTGACTTAACAGCACTAATTTCTTATTCACATGTACAGGATAACCCTGTTCCAGGAGCTGCACACACCAGTAAAAAAATTACACAAGTAATTCCCCCCAAAACTCCATCCACATGACAGCACAGGCTGCATTTTCCTGTCATCTCCAACCCTGGTGTCACCTGCAGATCTTTCCCTCCACTATTTGGAGTAATTTTCAGTATTTAGGACTGAAATCACTGTACTCAGTTCTTACCCAAAGGTAAAACATTGGAGCAAGACTTAAGCTTTTGCTTTTAAAATGAGTAAAAAGAGTATTTTAGATACTCTAAATTAAACAACCCTGCAGAAGTCACTTTCTGTGAATAAGAGGAAGAGGATATTGCCCCCGAGTCAGAGAATCATCCAGAACCATGCCCAAAATTTGAGCAGGAGTACAAGCTGTTGTGAAGTATATCCTAAATCATGCATGGGCTATAGACATCTTCCCACAGACACCACTTTTTCAGTAGTGTGGATCCTACCAACTGCTGTGATCCATTCTTTCTTGTACAGGAAGACACCTGTGTGCATCCAACTTAGTCCCGGTAGTGATGAGCCACTTCAGAGCAGCTTGTTTATTGGCATTTTTTGGTTATGGATTAGCTGAAACTTCTCCTCTGACATCCACTCACACATTTAGCAAAATTTTTCTAACACCCAGATGTCAGGAATAATCACACTTGTACTCATACACATCAGCTCAAGACTGTTCCACTCCTACTGTGCTGACAGAGCTGGAATACTGAAGGTGTTTTGTGTTTTGCTGACAAGTCCGTACAGCGTTTAGACAAGTCCTGCACTTTACTGTGCTGGCTTAGGATATGGCACCACCAAAATCCTATTGGCTTTCCAGAGGAAACACATCCAGAAGGACAAAAGTCATGTCAAGGAATCCCTTGTTCATTTGCACAGCAAGGATCCCTTTCTCTCTCAGCAGCCTCGGGAGACAGGCAATGTGGCTCCAGTAACAGAATACTGATAACTAAAGGAGTTTCGGGCAATCTGGTCCCTCCCTGTAATTCATGCATAGAGTACTTCAAACATGACCATTGTCACAGCAACCTCATTTCAGAGAGCTGAGTGCAGTTGCCAAGAGCCATCATTCTGCAGTGCTGACCAATGCTGAGGTGCCTGTGGCCACTCCAAGGCTGAGACACCCTCCGGCCAGCACTGCGGAGCAGTTTTAGGTACAAGGAGCTACTTGTACATGTATATGCAAAACAAATTGTCAACATCGTTACCACACTGACACTGGAAATATGCACATGTACCTGCCGAGCTGTGATCTCAAACCATCTTTTGAGGAGTGTATGTATTTTACCAGAGAAGCAGTTTTCCATGAAGTTATTTTACAAAGAGCAGTTCTCCCATCAAGTCTGACCTACTCCATGATCCAAGGTGGCTTAATACTTGTGTCAAGTTTAAGAGAGGTATTTCCTCAAGTGTAACTTAAGTCTTATTGCATTAAACTTGTTCTCACAGTATGAATTCTGTAGGTATAGAAAACCCCCGGTACTCTCCTCCCATTTGAAATCAAAAGCAGGTGGTGCCACCTGCAGTGATCAAGACTGCAGAACAGTTTTTTGAGTCATTAAACTAAAACGCACCATCTTCACCTACAACAGCTTCAATTTAAAACAAAAATTCTTTATTACAAATTAACCTGTCATACAGGTAATGCTGCAGTACCAACTGCTCAGAATAAAAGCGGGTTTAGCCTTGTCAAAATTACCTGTCAGACTCCATGGCTGTACTAACAATCTTGAAACAAGCTCAGTCTGGCAGCCCAAGTCCAGTTGCTTTTTCCATGTTTGGGATAAAAACAGCACGAAGCCTGAGCCCTGTAAAAGCAACAGTAACATGGATCTTATGGCAACACCAGGCATGGATCAGCTCAGGTTCCACATGTGACTGCACTCCTCCATTCTGGCACTACTACAGATACTTACCTGCAAAAAAAGTGCAGCTATCCAAGAGATGATTGGGAAAGGGCAAGAAACTGAATTTCAAGGTAATTTTTTTGTATCATCAAACAATTCCAGGAAAGAAAAGTTGGCATCAAGTCACATTTCACATGTGCCCCATGCCTGACCCAATTCCTCCGGGCAGATGTGTAAACTGAGACCAGAGGTGCAGCTGTCACACTCAGCCACAACTGCACAAGGGACGAGGTGACAAATGGACAGAAGGAACTCGTGCTGGTCTCAAGCACATGGCCAAGGGCATTTCAAGAGCTACTAAGTCTTTCATTAAACAAGTTTCTCCACAAAAGCAGGGTAAGTTGTGATTTTCCCAGCACAAAGCAGAGCAAGAATTGCATTACACCACAATGAACACAAGAGTTTGAGTCACCAATTTAATTTTATACAAGTCAAACTACACGTTGTATAAAGAGTACAAGGCAGTTCTAATGTTTTCTACCGCATGTTACAAAAATCAATTGAGCTATAAAGGGAAAATTTGAGGATGAGTCCTATTCCACAATTTACGTGAATTGGCAACTGTGGTTTAGCAAAGCCTTTGTTAAAACTAGAACTCTAGCTCCAAAAGATTACATTTCCAATGAAGTTCAGACCTACATGTAAGAGGATTATAGTTCTAGTCTGAAGCAAAACGTTAATATACGTGAGTCAAAGGGGAGGGAAGACAGAATTCTTTACTTGGGTTTTACATCCAAGAGATTTAGAGGCTGACAAACCATACAACATACTAGCGACCTGGACCACAGCCAAGAGACACCTTCGTGTCTGACAATAATGACACTTGATATTCAAGCAAAAACGTCAGAAAGCTTTAATTCTTTCAAGTCTGAAATGAAGGGGTTTTCAGCAATACTGTAGGATATAGGTTCCAAAGTACCTTTATTACCTTTAATACAGTCACAGTATGGGGGGAATGTTTTTTTTGGCAAGTTAAGGTATAACATAAGTCCTCCAACTTGAGTTTATTGCTGATCTAAAATCATCCTAGTACTGTTACTGGTTTATACAATTTGTGACCTGCTTCCAAAATTACAATAAACCAGAGAATTGTGTGACCCGCCCAGCAAAGCAATCCTGCCTTTGGCAGCAACCTGAAACTTAGGAAGCCAGTAACACCCAGAGTTCTAATNAAAACCACAGGAAAAATGATACTTTCAAAAGAGCCCAGATTTTAGCCTGTTTATATTCAGTTTATTTTTAATATAAAAACCACTTTGCATTTAAGAGTACTTAAATTACTCCTGCAGAAATGCTATAAAATCAAACTTTCACCTTAATTTCTACAAAAGGGGGACCTTTCCCTGCTTTGTACCACCATCCCATCTCATATTGTCAAATTTGGGATACAAATGAAACCTTTATGCCTCATGACTTAATTCTTAGGCCATTCAATCCTGCAAGAGAAAAAACCAGCTTCTGAAGAACTAACATAACACTAATGGCCTGACAGGTAGGAAAATGTTCCATAATAGTGTGCAGGGTGAGAGTTCTAGTCCTAATCCCTTGAACTAGATCTTGATCGCGAGCGAGACTTTGAACGGGACCTGGAGCGGGACCTGGATGCAGCTCTTTTGGGTGGTGACTCAGAACGAGCCTTGGCAGATGGCTGCTGCTGCGGAGAATTGGAACGAGACCTGCTCCTTGATCTGGACTTAGACTTAGCATCTCCTTTACCATTTTCTTTAGGAGATCGAGACCTGGACCTGGATCTGGACCGAGACTTCTCAGACTTCTCCTTGGATCTGCTGTGAGAGCGTGAACCCCTGTCAGACTTGGGTTTTGACTTGCTCTTTGATCTGGACTTCCTGCTTTTGGATCTGGAACGTGAGCGGTCTTTGCTTCGTGACCTGGATTTAGACCTTTGAAAGAGAAACAGAGTTCTGAAGTGTACTTACAGTGCCTGCAAGTATCTGTAAGCTAGTGAGCATGAGTCCCTGTCAGTACAGTGTTAACACTGTGGTACTTACCGTGAACGGCTTTTGGAGATGCTACGAGACCTGCTGCGGCTGCTCCGACTTCTCCGACTTCTGCTTCTAGACCGTCTCCTGGATCGTGACCTACAAAAATTTAATTCATCCCTTTTGCTTTGCCTGGTGAGCGCTGCATCATCAGGAAGAATCGTAGTGTGGTTTGGGATGCAAAGGACCTCTAAGATCATCTGGTTCCAATCCCCAGCAATGGACAAGGGCCCCTTTCACTAAGACCAGGTTGCTACAAGCTATGTCCAACATTTCCAGGGATGGGGCAGGCACAGCTTCTCTGGGCAACCTGTGCCAGTGCCTCACCACTCTCACAGGAAAGAATCTCTTCCAAAATGCATCTAACTGCATTATGTTATCTAGTAGCATCATCTAACAGAGAAAAGCTGCTACTGACCTTCTCAAAAGCAAGGATGGCCACACCAATGCCCATTATTAACCCACTCAGATTCAATTTACCATCAGTGAATCACATCTGAAGTTTCACATGTGACAAAACTGCTCAAATCTGGCTTTGCTGTAATGCATAAAATAATTCCTTCTATATTCTCAGGCCCCATCCTATTGCTAAATTACCAGCTAAAGGTAACTACTACAGGTATGGTACCTATCCCCGTTCTGAGTGTCTTGATCCAGTGACTGTCATGTCCTGGGAGTTACCTTGACCTGCTGCCAGAATAGGATCGCCTATGGCTTGATCGTGGCTTGTCTTCAACCAGTCTGATCTTCCTGCCATTTATCTCTGTGCCATCCAGTTTATCGAGGGCACGCTTCATGTCCGAATACGACCGAAACTCGATCACTCCTTCGTTTGTACGCTCTTTGTGAGCATCTGCATAGGTCACCTCCCCAGCCTGCCTCATGAAATCCTTTAGGGGAGTAAAGGAACAGTTATAGAACATACCACAGGCTGGGGCTTTGCTAACAGCACTCAATGCATACAAACATCCACACACAAACACTTTTTAATTACTTCTACTAATTCAGTATCAACATTGCTATTGCTTCCTGCTTGTCACAACAAACTCCACAACAGTACTTTCAATACGTACTTTTAAATCCTGCCAACTACAGCGACTGGAAAGGTTTTCAACAATCAGCCTGAACTCTGTACGAACGGGTGGTCCATATTTATCTCGTCCTGATTGTCTGCGACTGCTATATCCGCCACCACCCCCACCTTGATTGTACAAAGAAAAAAAGTTAGATTGTCTCCTAGCGTAAGGAAAGCTCAATGTTCTGAAAAAGTTAGTTTAACAGTCATATTTACTGGAGAAGGACTTATTTCTCTAAGCCTCCAATAAACTTTGCAATTTTGCCATAATCTATATTAATGGCAAATCAAACAGACTAAAAATCCTATAAGTCTGTGCTCCTAAGATCTGTTAGAGAGTGACTGCTCCTTATTAGATTCACCTTGCTAAGTTTTATTTTACAGAACATTGTAAAATATAAAACTGATTACATGCATTTCTACATTTTACAAATACGTTTACTAGTTACACTAAGTACTTACATCACAGTATGAGGTTTTTGGTGGTGGTTTGGCCACAAAACACGCAAGGTAACAGTCACCTAGTTCAGTTTAACCAGTTTTGTCTAACCCTTGGAATCCTCACCATCACCCTGCGTCTAATGGCAAAAGGCTGCTGTCGTCATGGCTTCCGGTAAGGTCAGCCAAAGGGTCATAGGGCAAGGGTCACACAATGTATGGAAAAGCCATGGCCAGGAAAGGCAGTCATCTTAGCCTCAGTGGACACAGCCTCAGCCCCACTGGTCACTTTTAAATTGAAACATCAAGGACTTGTTAAAAAGTTTGAATTGAACATGCAACAATTTTAAAACAACATACATTTGATTCTTTTTAAAAAGACAGAAACCCACCGCCCCCAACACCACGCTTCCAGAGACCACAGAAAAATCAACCTTAGTACTATTAATTACAGTACTAGGCGGGTTAAACTCTATAGAGCTCACTCAAGAAGCTACACGAGTGAGCTGTGCATTGAAATATTTACAATACCCTCCCCCCTTAACAGATTCCTGCTCCAAAACCTCCCCCCACCCCTCCCATATACCCAACTGAAACATTCACATGAAGTTCACAGCTGAGCGATTCTCCCCCAAATACGCAATGATATTTATACATTAACATTACTGATGCAACATCGCTGTCACATCTAAACGCTCCCAAGAAAACTGGAGCCTCCAAATCAACAGATCAAACCCTTTCTAGAAGCCCACGATTCCGCAGCCAGAAGTGCTGCGGGATACCAGAGCGCATCGCTGGTGCCGGAGAAAACGCTACAGCCTCCGCGGTGCGCCAGGTACCGCCCGCTAACAATCCCCCAGCCCCGGGACCCGGCCCCAGCCGAGCCTCCCCGCCCTGGCCCGGCCCTGCCCGCCGCCGCCCCTCGCCTCGCGGGGAGGGACGGGCCCGGACTCACTGCGGCTGCTGTAGCTGTAGCCGTCCCTGTCGCGGCGGGGGCCGCGGGCGTGTTCCACGATCACCCGCTCCCCGCATAGGTCCTTCCCGTTCAGCTCGTACACGGCATCGTCGGCGTCGCGGGAGTCCTCGAACTCCACGAAGCCGTAGCTGGGGGCGGGAGGAGGGCCCGGTCAGGCGGCGGCGGGGGAACACCGGCGCGGTCCTGGGCCGGTGTCGCGGCCCCCCCGCTCCCTTCCCCGCCGCCATCTTGCGCCGGCGCCACGCGGCAGCGGCCGCGACATGGACGGGCTCGGCCCGGCGCTCGCGGGACGGACGGACGGCGCTCACCCGTTTTTGAGGTCGACCTCGAGCAAGCGGCCGTAGCCGCTGAAGAAGCGCTGGATGTCCTTCTCCCGGACGTGGTAGCTCAGGCGGCCGATGTAGACGCGCGGCATATTCACGGCGCGGTAGGAGGGGGAGGAAGAGGAAGGGGAGACAAAGAGAGGGAGGGAGAAAAGGAGGGAGGGAAGGAGAGGGAGGGGAAAAAAGAGAAAGTAAGAAGAAGAGGGAAGAGAAGGAGGAGAGGGAGGGAGGGAGCGAGCGAGGGAGCGCTGGCGGCGCGTGGGGCGGAGACGAAACTGGCCCGCTCCGCACTGCCGGGCCTGGAGCACCGCAATGGCGCCCGCCGCACACCGCCGCTTTTATAGGGGGGCGGGGCCCTTACGTCACCGCGCTGCCCCGCGCGCGCTCACAGTGCGGCGTTGCGGGCGGGGTCCCGCGGGCGCGCGAGACTCACGAGCGGCTGTGCGCATGCGCCGCCCTGCCCACAGACACCGCCCCCTCCGCCCCCGCTGGAAAGACTTAAAGGTGGAGTCTATCAAAGTCTTAACTTAGTCTAAGTCATTTGTATCTCCTTTGAGATAATTGCACCTACCGAGCCGCATGTAAGACTCACTGCGAACAACCCAGTTAGACAGTTGTTGCTAAGCCATCCTGTGCTCTGTTACATGCTTATGTTATATGTGTATATATATATACTGTGCCTATGTATAAGCTTGGACTGAAGTTCCGTAATAAGGGGGAAAACTTTGCCTGTTCTCGAGGTCTTCCCTTCAAGTGGGTACTCTTCAGGATCAGAGCCTTAAGGAACAGCCTTTCTGCAAAGATGTGCCCTTCAATGCTTTCCTTATCACCTGTAAAAGTTGCTCTCTCAAAGATGATGACACTCATTTCAACATATCTGTCTCTTAGTATAAGGAATTCCTTTCCCTATTCCAACAGGGAAAAATAAATTTTTCATGGCAAAATTGCTGTCCATGCAGTCTCTGAGCTCTCAGCCCTCAGCAGGTGTTTACATCTCTGCCTTTCCTGGGGAGAAAACCCCTGGAAATGGATGAAAACCTGCCCATTCAGCTCAGGCCCACTGTTTGGAGTGGGAGCGAGCACAAGGCCCCTCTGGTGGAACATCTCCAAGCTCTTGTGTGTCGGGGTCTGCTTGGCTCCCCGCCAAACACAGCTGTGAGCCAGGTAGCTGTTCCACCCCACTCCCGAGAAAAGGAAAAAAACTAACAAAAGGAAAAATTAGTAAAGGAATAAGGAATATATATATATATATATATTTATAGATATNCAAAAAGGGTAAAAACAAAACAATCCCACACAATCAAATCCCAGGAATTAATTCAGTAGAACAATTAACACAGCAAGATCTCACCAACTTCCCTTAGGAGCAGTGAGTGCCTTCCCTCCTCTGTCGATTCAGACAACAGCTCTCAGCCAGACCTGAGCTCAGAGAGATAAGCCAGACCTAAACACCGAGAGCTGCCGGCTCTGTCTTGACCCGACAAGAGAGAGAAGAGGAAAGAGCCAAGAGAGGAAACTCCCTCTTGTGTTTATACACCTGATTACGTAAGGGAATGATATGGAATACTTCCTTAGTTATGTCCCTAGTTTCTAGGGAAGGCCTACAGACAAACTACCACATCTTGGTATGTGGCAACAGAGTGAGATTTGCTGAGACCACATGGAAAGGGACAGAGGATTCACATTAGCATCTTACTATTTTGTTTCTGGGTTTCTATCCTTGAGTAGGAATAAAGGATCTTCACAGTGCATCCTCACTGGGAGCCACATCCCCCTCCAGTGCCTGCTCAAGCCATTTGCACATCTTTTCTTCTCACACCCCTGCCCTTTTTTCACTGCTTGTCTTCTGTAATCCACAGTGTTTCTTCTTTCTCTATCCTTCTTCCACCTTGGGGGGCTTGGTGGCTGGATTAGAGCCAGCCTGGGGCCCAGAAAGAGAATGACAAAACTTCCCCCTATTCCAAGGCTATTCAGGGACTTCTCTGACCAGCCTTGGCTGTAACTAAAATGGCCCCAAGCCTGTGCTGTCTTATTCCTTCTCTTATGGTCTGTTGGAAACCATGGAAGGCAGGAACTGACTGTAAAATGTGAGATATTTGCAAGAACAAGGGCATACTGTAAGTGTGAGAAATCCGGAGATTCTGAGTTTATGAGACAATGCAGCTGGGTGGTAAAGATCTTGAAAAGGAGATCAGGAGAGACAAAACTGTGGATGGGAAATATGTATGAACTTGCAAAATAAATGAACAAAGAGATGCCTACCTGACAAAGGGACTGTACAAGAAGAACAGCAGTTCATGTGAACAAGTAACTTTAGCCAATGATAGAATAAAGCAAAACGTGTGGACAGTAGGTGGTAGCCAATAAAAGCCTGGTGTGTGTGTGATGCTGATGCTTTAAATATATAAAACAAAGAGCTTTGTAAACAATAAATTGGCATTAGCCTGAGATCATATTGGTCGTTGTGCTGTGTCCAATTCCCCGCTAATTCCGCAGTAAAACATTGACACAGTGACCTCACCTCTCACACAGTCCACACAGGCTGGTAGAGGTTGCTCAAAGCAGATGTAGATAAGATCCAGTTATCTTCTCCATCCTTCCAGATCAGTGGTCTCAGGCCATTTCCCTGGCCTCTCTTTGTAGCGTCCTGTCATTTGTACATCCTTGACTTGGCAGTCCTGTTCCTGCCACACACGAGCACATGTGGCAGCAGTTTCAGTCTCTGAATCAATAATTTTCCTCACACTCAAAGGGACATGTGTCCCTGACCCCTGGGACCCCGGATGAACCCATGGAACCCAGGATAAGCACCTCCAATGTATTAGCTTTATGGTTTGTTCCACCAAATGAACTGGAGCTGCGGAGATAGAACTCACAACTCTGTAGTTCAAACCTTTGTTCCTTTTTACCTGGGAATTTAACAGAAAGAGAAAAATGAAGACAGAGAAGTATCACGTCTTCTCATACCACTGCCTCAGTGGAAGGTGGGAGGAGTGTCAGAAGAAGAAATTACAGTTCATCTTTTTCCTTCCTAAGAGCAAAAGGCTCTGATCTCTCAATACAAAGATTTGCATCTGTAATTAATAATAATCTGTGATATATGAAGCAGAGCTCTCATAATCTTCTATGAGCCTTTTATTGTTAGTCCAATAAAAGTATCACGTGTAATTTGTCTGTCTTGTTGAGGGCTAATATTTGGCTTGTGATTAGTTCCTGCAATCTGTTGTCAGAGGAACCCTTAGTGTGAAATTCATGTTTCTTCTCCAGCTGTGCCAGCAGCAGGTGTGGCCTTATATGAATGTCTCATCAAAACAGTGTAAAATATGCATATCATGAATTTATTATGTCCCAGCGGTTTGTTGAAATACTGGTGTCTCAGGAGGCTGCTGTCAAGTGTCTGACCGTTTCTGTTACACCTCCTTTTCCCATCACCTTGTCCACACCCCAGTCACTGACTCCTGGTCTAAAATGGTACATAAGTAGAGAACTGCTGAACTGACTGTGACTGTCTGTGCATTAGTGGCTGGAATGGGACGTTTTTCCACTGTTCTTTTCAAAATGTGAGGGAATGTCCTCATATGCCTTGTGAGTCCCCCCTGGGCATAGTCTTTGAAGTGCCCAATCCAGGACAGTAGCCAGGCATGGATGTATGGAGTCTGTCCTGGCTCTCAGACTCTTCGTCTCTCTCTCCTGTAAAAGGATTCATTCCCCCATGGTCCCTCTGTCTGAGCAGGGGCTCCCAGCATGGGGTTGGGTGGGCATTTGTGCAGCTAGAGCTCACACATACAGGGAGAAATGGGTATCCTTGGACTGTGAAAGTGCTTGTTCTTCTCCCCAGTAGTACTAGAGGAGGTTATGTGCACTGTTGGATCTCCTCCCTGGTCACAGACTCTCTAGTCCAGGTGGAGGTCCTGCCTAGCCCCAAGACGGGTCACAAGAGAAATGCCATCCATTCTGTGCCCAGAAAAACCACCAATTACACTCTGAACCCAAATTTTTCATATTATTCAATTTGGGGACTATATAGAAGGGCTCTTTGTCTCAGTATTCTATGTGTTTTTATAAAAATCTGTTGATTTATGTACATGAAGGGTCTAGATCCAGCTGGCACACTGAGGGGTTAATAACATCGTGCTGGTTTGGACTGGGATGGAGTTAATTTTCCTCCCAGTAGCTGGTATGGGACTGTGTTTGGGACCTGTGCTGAAAACAGTCCTGATAACCCAGGGATGTTTTAGTTCCTGCTGAGCAGGGCTAACAGTCAGGGGCTATTCTGTTTCTCACCCCACCAGTGAGGGGCTGGAGGGGCACAAGGAGCGGAGGGACACAGCTGGGACAGCTGACCCAAATGGATCCCAGGAATATATTCCAGACCATAATGGACTCATTATCTCATGTAAAGCCAGGAAAGAAGGAAGAGGAGGGATGTTTAGAATGATGATGTTTGTCTGCCCAAGTCACGGTTACTGTGATAGAGCCTGGCTGTCCTGGGGATGGCTGAGCACCTACTTGCCATGGGAAGAGAGGGATGAATACTTTGGTTTATTTTGCCTGTGTGTCCAGCAGTCCACGATGCTCCTTTTTGGTGCACAGTGAGGGGCTCAAAGTGTTCAAGATAGTGACAGATTTGATTGGAGTGTGTCAGATGGAATTTATAGCTGTTAGTGCTGTTTAGCTATTAACTGACAGCTCCTGTGCTCAATAAGGGGGCTCAGCTCTCTGTGGATTGAAGTCTAATGCTCATTTATGGCAGCTTTTGGCTTTCACTAATCTCTGTTATGCTGATCACCTCACTGTGCTGTGCCTGGGAACACTTTGGTAACAGCCAGGTGATGGGTCTGGACTGGCAGGTGGCCAGGGCACCACCTGTGTACCGTGTCTGTGCTGCTGCACTGGCAGGCTGGGACTCCAGTGTGAGCTCCAGCTGAAGGGACTGGGAGCTGGGAATGAGTCCATGTGGGAACAGGACATCCTGAAGCATCTGTGGCCATCGATAAGTCCAGGCTGGAGCAGGTACATCTCAAAGTGTCTGGCTGTGGTCATGTACCATCCCACAGCAACTGTACCTCTGAAGGGATTGTGGCCAAAGAATAAATCCGTGCTGGAGAAGGTACATCTCAGAGTATCTGTGGCTGTGGATAAATCCATCCTGTAGCAGGTACACCTTGAAGCACCAGTGGCTGTGCATGAAGTCATGCTGGAGCATCTGAAAGTGTGCAGTCATGGGTAAGCACACACACAGCAGGTGCACTCCTGAAGGGACTGAAGGCAGGACTAAGGCCATGATGCAGCTGTGTCACTCCCAGTGGGTGTGTGGCTGTGCTTAAGGACCCGCAGGAGGAGGTGTCTCTCTGAGGCATTGTGGTCCCTGGATGAGGCCATGCTGGAGCAGGTGCACCTCAAAGTGACTGTAGCTGTGGTTAAGTCTAAGCCAACAGCAGGTATATCCCTGGAAGGACTGTGGCTTGTGGATAAGGCTCTGCTTAGAGCAGGTGCACCCCTAAGGAACTGCAGTCTGTGATGAAATCCAAGCCAGAGCAGGGACAGGGGAGGGGATCAGTGCAATCTTAAACCTGATGTTCTGGTCCAAAGGTACTAGGGGCAGAAGTTGTAATGGAAAGATCTTTAAATTGTTGTAGCCTATTTGAGATGCATGTTATGGAATTTCTGTAGCAGAAACTGCCCAAACCTGTAGAAGAGAAGCTGTACAAGAGGAAGTGCCAGTGCAGCAGTGACCCTACCTGAGCTGGCTTTGGCACCCAGTAACTCCACACAACACAGAACCTTTCATGCCCTGAGTGACCACCAGAACAGATGGAGCCCAGAGTTATGGACTCAATGAAGTCAATGGTCACTTTGTGAATATTTTTAGACATTTTACGGATATTTTACACTGTGGACTAGAGGAATTTTATTTTACACATAGAGTAGGGGAATGATATCTGTGTATTACATCAAAGGATGGGACAGGTGCTGATGGTTACTGAGTTTGTGTGGATAGTGTGGGACCTGAGCATGACATGAATGGTATGGAATGTGCTGGTTTAGTGTAGGATGGAGTTAATTTTCTTCACAGAAGCTGGTAAGGGGCTGTGTTTTGGATTTGAAACAGTCCTGATAACCCAAGGATGTTTTAGCTCCTGCAGAGCAGGGCTGACACAGTCAGGGCCTGTTCTGCTCCTCCCCGCTCCAATGAGCAGCCTGAGGAGGGACAGTGCTGGGCTAGCTGACTCCATATGATCTGGATTAGTCTAAAAATTATAAACAGTATAAAAAGGAGGGGGAAGAAGGAAAGAGGAGACGTTTGTAGTGATGTTGTTTGCCTTCCCAAGTCACTGTTACCATCATGGAGCCCAGCTGTCCTGGGGATGGCCAAGCGCCTGCCTGGCCAGGGGAAGTGGGGAATGAATTCCTTATTTGGCTCTGCTTGCATGTTCAGCTTTTGCTTTTGTCCTAGTTACAGGGGCTGGGACCAGTTTATCACTATGTGGGTGTAACCAAAACTATGTATTCTATGTAATTTCTGATGGACTGTTAAAAATGGATTGTTTGCAGCGGCTGTCCAGGCCACACCGGACACCTCAGGCTGCAAGCTGGGTGTTAGAGAGCCCTTCGAGACAGGGGAATGTTTTCTGTCTTCACACGGATGAGTCAGCTGTGTAACTCCCCCCAGGGAGGCACTCAGCACCTTCACACCCAGCCTGAGGGGTCATGTCTGCTAATGGGCTATTGGGGACTGGCACAATAGGCAGCAGCAACGACCTAGACCATCAAATATTCCAAAAATATCCAATGACTCACAGGGAAAATCACCCTTTGTGAAACTCCTCACTCTGGGGGAAGGTATTGGGCATTCCCACCTGAACCTGAGCATGGATAGTCTTTGGGTTTTGGGACTTCTGGTACCACTGGTGGGATCCAGAGGAGGACCAGAACCTCAACAGGATTGCAACTGCCACTCTTAACAAGACTGTGACCACCATCCTCACCAAGAGGTTTTTTTATCCTTTTACTTTGCACTCAGAGGGCCCACATGGCGCTCAGCACAGGGGCTGATGAACACTGTTCTGTCCGTGTCCCAGGGTGCTGGGTTATACATCAGCTTTTGTGGGTTAAAACCGTTTTTTCTCTGTATCATTGTATTTATTGTAATCTTTTTAGTAAATTGTAACTCTGAATTGTAATCCCTCTTGAGCTGGGTTAATTTCTCCCACCAGTTTACCTTTAAACCAACACAGCTTTCCCTTTTTTAATGGGAGTAAACCCACGAGACTTCTCACTTTCGATTCTCTTACCTGTCCCACTGGGGTGAGTGAGTGACTGCACGGGGCTGAGGTTAAACCATGCCAGACATGTCACAGAATGCATGGGAAGCCTTTGTCTGAGCTTAGACTACGATGCTTCTGATCTGGGATGCCTCCAAGCCTGAAGACCAACCTCTGCTGGCTTATGAAGATATGAAAGATGAGTGATTATTTTCATATGCATTCTATGTAGGTCTTCTAGATATCCAATATCTTGAAGAGCAGGGCAAGAATTTCCATTTTATTTTTTTCCCCAGGATTCTCCTGATGAAAATCACAGATCTGATCCTATCCCCCCCAGGCAGAGCCAGGATGGGGGATGTTCACATGGACTTCAGTTTGGCTGGCCACAGGGCTGGTGATGGTCTTCCACCATGGGAAATTGTAAGGGAAGTCATTTTCTTTCCCTGGTATTTTTGTTTTGAAAAGTTGTTGGGTTTTTATTCCCTTTCCTGCCAGCCTTCTTTCTGCGGTTCCTGCCACATTATTTAGCGATTGTGCTGCCTGCCCAGCAGAGGGGTATAGAAACTGGCACAGCCACCAAACCAAACATTGTGCCTAGTTCTCTCTGCATGTGCTGGAGCCAGGGAACCCCAGAGGGAGGTTAGGCAGGCAGGTGATGGAGGGGATGAGAAGAAACCAACCAAGCCAGCAAAGTGCCATGTCCCAGTGCACAGCCCTGCTCTGGGTACACCCAGTGCTGTGCCTTGCCCATCACTCCAGGCACAGTCAGTGCGTGGACACAATGCCAGCCTGGCATTGGCAGCACTAGGGTTTTAGGCTGGGAGCATCAGGTGAAAGAATACCGAGGAGTGCCCTGCTGCTGTGTTGTTACGGGGGCTCCCAGCCTTTCCTGGATTTATTTGCCTGGAGTGTTATGGGCTGGTTGTCCTCAGGAGCTGAGAAAGGTGTCATCTCTGTCCGCATCCAGTGTGAGGCAGGGTGTGTGGTATCCCTTGGGAGCTCCTTTGACCTCACAGGTTACAGGAATAGGTCGTGTGTGGTAACTCATCTCTCATTCTCTCCTCTCCACCTTTTGCAGGCTGTTCTGCCACTCAGCCAGCTGCCCAGGATGTGCATTTTCCTAATGAGACACTTGGAGGCCTTCAAATTAGGTCCAAACTTCCTTCTCTCCATCTGTTTCCTGGCCTCTGTCCATCTGCTCTTGGTTAGCATCAGACCTGGCTGACATTTCTCACATGGGTGGGTCTTGGGCGATGCAACACAAGGAGCCCCAGGGATGCCCTGAGCAGTGCTCACGGCCTGTCCCTGACACCTTGGCCGGAATGACCATCAGTACGTGGCCACCGCTGCACAGGCAGGGTCTGTGAGAGAGCACTGCCTCTCTCCATTCCTGGGTGTGCTTCTCTCCCAGCCCTCCAATGCCAAGCAGCGGGTGTAGAGGAATCTTGAGATGGGGAGAGCCTCGTATGGGCACAGTTGGCAGGTGGGTATGGATGGGACTCTGGAATCTCAGCTCTAGTCTGAGGATGGTGATTTGCTGAGTCCCTTCGCAAGCCATCCTGGGTGCCTCTGTCTCTCCTTGCCCTGAGGTTCAGCACTTTTAATTCTGGATAAAGCCCAGAAACTCTCTGGGCTCCAGAAGCTGGATGAGTGGAGGGAACTTTGTGACACTGCAGCGGAAGTGTTGAGTCATTAAACTCATGTTCTAGAGTATGCTCTTTGCGTTAAGGAAATTAATCACAGATTTATTCTTTTTCTTAGGAAAAACCCTCTTTAATTTCTGTGAATCCTTCCTGTGAGTCTTTCTCTGTGCTGTCCACGATACTTGGCCTCCTTGGCTCAGGCTGAAACGTATTTAGTGTTAAAAATGTCACTCCAAACAGTATTAATAACACCTAAATCCTTCTGAGCTTGAAGTGCAAATAGCTGATCTCCTCTCTGAAGCAGCCTGCCAGTGCTCCTTCCCAGCTCTGGGGAAGGGGCAGAGTTTGCAACAGAGGGAACTGGAATGAAAATATTTTTGGAAGGAAGTGAAGGATTAAGGCTTGGGAGCAGAATGGCTGACCTGCTAGTGCAGGTGTCTATGGAACCACAGAGCCATTTAGGTTGGAAATTGAGATGATCAGTTAAACCAATGTCAAGTCATGGAGCTGGTGGGACATGGAGGTTGTGCCTGTGCCCTTGGCTCCTGATGAGGTGTGCTGGCCTGATTGGTGAAAGGCTCATCTCAGAGTGCCAGCAAGGATTTCAGCTGGAGAACCACAGTGAAGCCAAGCAGGAGTGTGGGAATCTGCTGTTAGAGGCTCTGGAGGAGCCCCAACTCCTGCAGATCTGGTGAGCAGAGCAGAGGTGAGGAGAAAATCCATCAGGAGCTGAAATGGTGGTGGATAAGGTGATGACCCTCTTGGACAGTGCTGGGGGAAACATGGAGGCATCTGGAATATGAGAGTGGGGCTGGGCTTGGCAATGGCTTGTAGGGAGTGACCCTTCACTGCCCAGATTGGGAAGAAGTAATTCATTCACCCTGGTAGGACTTCAGAGCATTTCTGTTCAGTCAAGAAAGTAGCTAGCCAGCAATCAGCTGCTTATCCTGAATGTCAACCATACAATGAATGATGTAATACTTCCATGCACATTACAAGGATAAACAATGTAAAATAATTTGTTTTTATATCTTTATACATGAGCAGAGATAGTGATTTATTCTCAGCAGTGCACACTGCTTTCTACAAAGGTTATATCTGTTGGCTTTGAATTTGAGTTTATTTTTCTCTACCACAGCTTTATGTGATCAGACTTCAGAATTAACCTGGCAAATCCAGCAGAACATCTCTGGGCTGTGCCATCTGTGTGTGAGAGAGATTTAATAGCACACAGAACTGAATGAAAGAACAGTGCTGGTGCAGGTAACTACTGAGACACCCGATCTGTCTTTTGGGTTGAGTTTACCTGGAATGGAAAGTGTTACTGAAATGAGAGTATTTTGTACCTTTTAAATGACACAGAGCAGGAGATAGCCTGTTTTTGGACTTTTCAATGAAAGGGTAACTTCTATACGAATAGTTTGTTGTCTTAGTTTACAGGAAATTAAGATGTCTATTTAGACTAGAAACAAAGAAGGATGGGGGCCTCCTTTAAATTTAGAATAAACTTGAATTGGGAAAAAAATATAGAAAGGATAACAGTTCTGAACTGCAATATACATATGACCAAGAAAACAAACAACTTGGTCAGCCGAATCTGAGCCTTCAAGTCCTTACAGCAAATCTGACCTCCCGGGATGCACCTGAACTTGCCCTAGGCCAGACCTTACTGAAGCCCTGGCTTACAGTCCCTGTACAAAACACATGACAGGGGGTATACAGGAATGTGAGGAGAAAATCAGAGTGCACAGGGTGAGAACTGATGGTATTAAACCTGTAGGGACAGTGGGGAAGAAAGACTGGTTTTAAGAAATGCAGGCACTGGAGTGGGGTGTCTGCAAGTCAGCCCTGTGCTCCTGCGCCCATACAGGGAGAGCTCTGTGAAGGTGAGTCAGAAACTGACCTGGACCCCACATGCCACATGTCCTCTCTGGGATAAGAGGTCCCTAAGGTGTGCACAGAGGTGAAGTTCAGCCCAGAGGTGATAGCTGACTCACAGAACGCCTCGCTTGGCAATGTGAAGGAGCAACCAGCCTATCTGCACGTATCTGGGTATCAATCTGGAGACATCGGCACCTTTTAAGAATGCTGGAGTGCCGGGAGGGGATGGGAAATAGATTGTTTGACCTGCTTTTCTCTGAGTGCAGCAGCTATTTCTCCCACCAGGCTCAGGCATAAACACCCACATGACACATCACAAACTGCCACCCCTGGGACCTGGCAGTGCCCAGGTGTGGTGTTGGACTGTAGTCAGCTCCCAGCCATCCCATGGACTCTCCACAGAGTGGGAGTGTTGAGGCAAGGAAGATTCCCGAGGTGACAGCCTGGGGTCCTGTGGGTTCTGGGAACAGTGGTTGGCCCTGGCAGCCAAGGGGACAGACCAGGGTTACTGGGTGGGAGGTGCTCCCAGGGAAGACGATGGGAAGTGTAGCACTGCTCCTAACCTTCAGAAACGTCCGTACCAATCACTGCTGTGATGATGCCAAATAGAGAAAGCAGCAAGGATTAATTTCAGGGTTGTTTGAGCTGTAGTAAATTTTCCCCATATATCAGGCAGATCCAGGCTGATCACAATCCAGGGGTTTTCTCTGAATTTATGCCTGTGGTTGGATCACTGGAGATACCAGCTGCTTTGGGAGTGATTTTGGATCAGGGTAGTTCTCCCAGTCCTCTTTTTGTCCATTCCTTTCCACACCAAAGAGCTTGTCTGGTTGCTAATGTGAGACTGGCCTGGTGCCATCAGCTCTTACCAGAGATCCAACAGCGGTCATCTGCCTCTCACATTCAGCCACCCTTGAGAAGCCAGTCAGGCACTCCTCTGGGGGCATTCTCACCTTAGCCTCTTGCCATGAGGCATAGGTAGGAAGAGATGCCCTGCTTAGGCTCTTCTTTGCCTCTCACCTGTGGATACATCTAGTCCTTCCAGAAGTCTGAGCAGGACTTGGGATCCAGCCAAGTCAGACCTGGCAGAGCCAGTACTGTCATTGCTGCAGGCAGTCACTGCTCATTGTGATGCCCCGCAGGGAGATGCTTGTTACACACTTTTTTTTCTCTCATGGAATCAGAAAAACCCTCTAAGATCATTGAGGCCAAGTGTTCCCTCTGCATTGCCAAGCCCACTACTAATCTATATCCTTAAATGCCACATCCACACATGTTTTGAACATCTCCAGAGATAGTGACCCCACCACCACTCTGAGTGGCCTGTTCCAATGTCTGAACACACTTTCCATGAAGAAATTATTCCTAATCTCCCATCTAAATCTCCCCTGGAACAAGTTAATTCCATTTTCTTTCATCCTGTCCCTTGTTCCCTGGGAGCAGAGCCAGATCCCCACCTGGCTCCACCATCCTATCAGGAAGTTGTAAAGAGTCAGAAGGTCCCCCCTTGAGCCTCCTTTTCTCCAGGCTGAGCACCCCAGCTCCCTCAGTTCCTCCTTGTCATACTTGTGCTCCAGACACTTCACCAGATCGACTGCCTTCCTCTGGACATGCTCCAGCCCCTCAATTTCTTTCTTGATGTGAGGGTCCAAAACTAACACCAGATTCAAGGGATGTCAGCAGTGCCCAGCACAGGGGGATGGTCACTGCCCTGGTCCTACTGACCATGGTAGTGCTTATACAAGCCAGGTGCCATTGGCCTTCTTGCATCCCCCAACCCTGCTGCAATGACTTTCTCAGCTCCGTAGCACTGGGGCTCTGATGGGCTTTCTGCTTTGCTCAGTGGTTCAGACACTGATGCTGTGAGTTGCTTCGTACATCCAGCTGGTCCTCCTACGCAGAGGGACGGATGGTGATTAGTGCTCCAGCAACTGCCTGTTGGGTTTCTCCGATTCATGCCAAGTTAGCACAAAATGATCAAAGCATCCAGTCAAAACTCTTTATTTTTCCCTCCAGATCATTGGTGACAGAGATTTTGATCACTTTGTAAGGAAGAGCTAGTTAGCAACTCACTGAATTAAGTAGAAGGTGCAGCGTATGTAGTGACTTTTTGCTGGTTTTGGGGCTATCATGAAGATTGCTCATCCTAACGCAGTAATCGTTTCCATAGTGACTGATGTACTTTGTAGGGGAAGAATTGGAGACACAAATAACAAGACCAAATTTATAATGCAAAGAGTTGTATGCAAGCAGAATAAATCCTAGGCTTCAGCATGAGCCGCTTCCAATAGATTATGGGATGGTGTGAGGGGGATGCCACGAGCAGAGGAGGGTGGGAAGCACTTGGGTAGAGTAAGGGGCTATGTGGCTTGGTGCAAGGGCCAACCAGCCTCTCTTCCAGGGAGTTCACATGCTCCTGCAGGATATCTTGCTCAGCAACAGCCACAGGCATCCTTAAAAGTGTGGTGGTTTTAAAGCTAGCCCAGGATGAGCAGAAACAGCAGTGTTTGGAAGATAAACAGGAATTGAATCTTCCCTTAACCTCTGCTGTCAGATCATACCTGACTTCATCCAGGTGAGTGTTCCACTAGGCCTTTCCCTTATTCTGGCTGCGAGTTCTGTTTTTATAGTCACTTTAGACTACAGACATTCTATATATACACTATATATACACTATAGACCTTCAGTAATCCCATATACAAGAGCAAATTGCCTCTACCTTTCAGTACCACCTCCCTGTTGACTCATGAATTTACAGGCACTGCAGAGAAATGTGCCCGTAGCAGCCTGGCTGAAGCCTACAGCACCCAACTTGCAGCCCCTGAGGAGTGATGCAGGCTCCAAAGAGTTCTTATATCCCAGCCTTATGAAGTCCATAACCGCAAAATGTGAAGAACAGGTTGGATGGCCTTGCTGTATTTATCCTCTGTAAGTGCAGAGACCTCTTTGACCTCTAAGTTTTTCACACCCCTGGAACAAACGATTTTACAACCACTGCTCAATAAGTCCTCATTTTCTACACCTCGTTTCTGTCTTTATCTTTGTACAGAGAGCAGAGTAGATCTGCCAGGGGAGAGAATTTCCCTGTGCAGCAGTCCAGCACAAGCCCAAGGTCCCAGCTCAGCAGGAAACTGGTTTGCTGCCATGACTTGGTCCCAGCAGCAGTGTGTCACTCTGTGCTCCAGTATGCTCACAGGTAACCAGAGCATTAAGCCATCAGCCTTCAAGCATTAAATGAAGTTTATTTCAGTAACACTATACAACTGTGAAACTCACAGCCAGGTGGAAAGACACAACCCACCCTGAGCAGGACTCTTTGTCTTACCTATCAAAGGCCAAGAGCATGCACATACTGTCCTCTGGACTGTTTTCTTGCAGTGTCTTCCCTTTCTCTTCTCCCCTTCCCCCATCTGTGGGAAAGAATGCTTTAATGCAGTTTGCAAGCACCTTCCTTGAGAAAGGATTTGCCGGTTTTGTCTGTTCTGGCAAAAAACAGCCTTAGGGAATAACAGAATGTCACTATTCTCACACATTCTTCCAAACTTAAGTTTCCCAGCCACAAAAGGTCTCTTGAGCAAAGAGAAATTCCCAAACCAGTTCATTTCCTCACGCATTTCTTGTGTGGGGTCCCCTCAACCCCCCGCAGTCACCATGGAGCATCACAGCAAGTGAGAACTGGGCATGTGTCTGCAACTACTTGGTACAAATGCACAGGTCCAGGTTACAAAACTCCCAGCATCACCCAGCATCTCCCTGGTAGAAGTCCTGTGCCAGCCTGATGCCAAAGTGTCTGGGATTCACGGAATTACAGAATGGTTTGGGTTGGGATCTTAAAGGCCATCTCGTTTCAACCGTGTGCCATGGTCAGGGACACCTTTCACTAGACCAGCTTGCTCCAAGTCTGTCCAGCATGCCCTTAACACATCCAGGGATGGGGCTAATTTGGTTCTTGCTGACTTGTCTGGAATAAAGTCAGACAAGAGGCCTACACACATGTAACAGGAGCTGACCTGAGTGATGGAACTCATCAACATCCTATGATAAATACAACCAGTCCCATAACCATGAAATATTCCTGTTCCACCATTCCCAGATCTGAAGCCTTAAGATGAACCCAGAGCCTCTTCCAGGCTTTCTGTATCATGGTCAATTGAAACATGGCAGACTTTATATGAGTTGTATAATAAACCAGATAGGTCAGAGCTGCTCCCCTGAAGTCCCCAGACACAGCTGCAGGTGTGTTGATGATAAGCACAAGTGCTACAGGGTTCTTGAGGCTGGAAGAATTGGGACTATTCAGCCTGGAGAAGAGAAAGTTCAGGGGAGACCTTAGAGCACCTTCCAGTGCCTGAAGGATCCAAGAGCGCTGGAGAGGGACTTTGGACAAGGGCCTGCTGTGACTGGGCAAGGGGAAAAGCTTCCCAATGACAGAAGACAGGGTTAGATGGGATATTGGGATGGTGAGGCCCTGGCACAGGTTGCCCAGAGAAGCTGTTGCTGCCTCATCTCTGGAACTATTCAAGGACAGGTTGGCCAGGGCTTGGAGCAACCTGGTCTAGTGGAAGATGTCCCTGCCTATGGCAGGAGTTGGCACTGAGTGATCTTTGAGGTCCTTTCCAACCCAAGCCATTCTGGGTTTCCATGATTCTTCTTGCCTCCAGCCCAGCAGATGCAGTGTTGCCTGGAATGTATGGAAGATTTTTGGTGGCAGGGATGGCTGAGGGAAGAGTTGAGAAAGGAGATACGGTGCAGAATAAAAATGTGCAACCCGTGAGGGTTAATCCTGGCAATTCCCTTCTGGCTCTGCACCCTGAGCACCACCAGCTGAGAACAATCCTGCCAGGTATCAGACAGACCCTGAGGTTTTGGGGCTGTGACAACCTTTATGCTCTTGCTGACAGACCCTCCCCTTTCAGAGGCATCCTATTTAGGTACAAGCTGGCAAGGAGAATTTCATCCCTTGTCGTTTGTTCTTTTTTTCCTCGAGAAAAGGACCTAAAAGCACTACCTCAGTTCTGGGCCTGTAGCACTGGCTCTTGCTTGCAGCAGTTCTATCCCTGCATCCCCAGCCTCCCTGCAGAGCATGCAGTGTTACAAAACACACCTCCTGCCTGCTTGAATGCCTCTGCCTCCTGCAAATATCCCTGAGGTCTCTTACATAAGCCAGTGTTGGTTTGCTGAGGCAGAAAAAGATTTGCAAGAAATATGAGAAATATCATCACTGCTGCCCTAGGTAAACTCAAATCTTGGTTTTTTGGGCAGCAGGAAGAAGGAGGGGCAGATTAGGATGGATGAGTCTCAGTGGTGAGCCTCTCTGCCAGAGCCAGGAGCTGCCCCATCCTCCCTCTCCCAGGCCATACCTGCCTGCTCCTGTGGACCCCTAAACTCCCCCACAGTCCCATTCCTGACTTCTCTCACTGGCCTTCATGACTCCAGCTCTCCTGGGTCCTCACCTCTCTGTTCAGGAGATGGGACTGCACCTGACCTCAGCTGGATCAGGCCACTATTCTCCTGTGCCAGAGCATCTTGACAGGAATGCTGTGCCCGAGCACCAAAGGACATGAGACCTTTCCATATCCATCTCCCACACTGGAGTACTGCAGCTAGGGGTGATGCACCAGCGAGGTGCTGGGTTGTACCCAGGGTGTCAGAGGGACTCAGAGACTGCTGACCACAGCCTAGTTTCTGGTTGCTGTTATCCTCACTTCTATTTTGACTGTATATATTGCTTTCCTCTGTAGGAAAAACCTCTTAAAGAGAAAAATATGCACTGCTTTTCATGGGCACCCTCTCTGCTCTCCAGCATTTTTCACTTGATACAGCCCCGGATGTGATTCTCCTGTGTCCAGAGTCATCGAGGCTGGAGGACAAGGGGAGAGGTGAGTTCGAGCTCAATTGCTTCATGTGCCTATCTTGGTCACCCTTCTCCAGGCCATTGAGCAGATCACCTACTTAGGACTGAGAGCAATGCAGCACAGCATGATATTTTGGGCAAGACAGATGATTCAGGCATGATTCCCTTCAAATCTTACTTACCTTTGGCATAGCCAAGTAGGTCAGAATTTCCAAAAGGAGTCACTGATGCAAGGTAACTCAGCATTCAGCTCAAAGGGCTGTCAGGCACTGGCACAAGCTACCCAGTGCAGTGGTGTGGTCCCCATCCCTGGAAGAGTTCCAAAGGCATGTGGATGTGGCACTTGAGAACATGATTTAGTGGTGGTTTTGGCAGTGCTGGGGGAATGTTTGGACTCCATGATCTTAGAGGGTTTTTCCAACTCTAAAGATTCTGTGATGCTACACACAAAGGAGTTTCAAGCTTATTGGCCTGGACAACTGGGCAATTAGTAGTCAGGACTGGTTAAACACTTGACTGACTTTCCTACAGGAGTATAACATGCCTGATGATGGGACAATCTCAGTGGCTGTGCCCTTCATGGGGAGGGACCTGCCTGTATGGGTTTGGGGTGTGTCAGGGGACACAGGGACCTTCCTGGTCACCTGATGGACACAGCAGCTTTGGAAGAGCATCCCCTGGTGCAGCTGGCTGTGTTTGCCAGCACAGTGCAAGGGTTGGATAAATGCCATCATCCCAGATCTTGTGATGGTGCTTTTACTGCTGAAAAAAACTTTAATTGCAGGCTAGCAAATTCCCTCTTGCTATTTCTGGGGTCTGAGGCATATTCAAGCAACTTCCTTCTCTTAGAAACCTGTGGGGGTTTGTCTATGAAAGGTGGGATCATTACTGCTGGGAAAAGGCCTGTCTGGAACAAAGGGCACCTTGGCAGCACTGCAACCATGTGTCTGGGCTCCCTGTGGGGTTTTAGGGCTGGATGATCTTCAGTGCGAGGCCAAACCAGAGCTCCCACTCCACTGTTCAGCTGGAGCACAAAGCTGTGCTTGAAATCCTGGTGACATAAGACTTTGGCTTTCTCATCTCCCAGCACCTCCAAGTTTGACAGTGATGTGCAGTACCTCTACTGCTCTGGCCTTCAGCTGGTGCCACAGGGCTCACTGGGAATTGTTGCTGTGTAACTTCCATTTTCTTTGATTTCCACATGTTGATGTTTCTTCTTCCCCAGTCCCTCTTATAAGAAGTGAACTACTGAGTCACACACAGCACTTGGCATTTTGGAGAGAGAGGGCTCTCCTGGCTTTTAGTGCAGGTGGGAATAATCAGGATTAAATTTTGCGGCTGATGCTGGACCTGGGGCCGGTTTGGAGCTCAGTGGAAGTTCAGCCCAAAGGGCAGGTTGCCTGTAGCTCATGGCTACAGAGCACTATGAGCCCTTCCTGCCACATGGACTTCCTACCTTTGGGCTCTGCTTGCCTCTCCAGGGTTGTGGGAGCTGCGTCCACAGGTGCAACAGAAGGGGTGACCAAGGAGAGCAGCTCGTGCAAAGAGTCCCACCTGCCTGTGCAACAGGCTGTTGTGGTCCTGGGCTTCGATCACTGGAAAGCACGACCTCTTGCCCAAGTGTGTCCTGCTCTCCTGGATCCTGGCTGTCCAAGGGGAGTCCAGTGCCTTGGCATGACAGTGGATCTTCTCCTTGGGTGGGACCTTGGACCATGCTCCCTGTGCTGTCCTGTGCCCCTTTCCCACGTACTGACACTTTGTACTTGATATAAAGACTTCTGGGCACCAGGAGATCTGCAGGTTAACTATCCTCTGGGTAAGGAAACGTTGATTTAACTGTTTCCAGCTTTCATGGCCATTGTCTCCATGCAGCTCTTGGGAGCACAGGACGTGATCTTCCAGTGAGGATCATAAGATTTTCCATGTAATCTACTTTCCTCCTCCTGCTTCCCCTCCTCCTTTCTCTCCCACTCATTTTACTGGAACAAAATTATTTTTTCCTTTTCCCACCCTCCTGTCTCAGAGACAGGCCACTCCCCTCACCTCAGTGGGTCACGGCACAGCCCTGGGCTTGGGAGAAGGTGAGCTGCAGGGCTTGGGTTCTCCTCTGGGCTTTCCATCCTTCAGATACAGATCCCAGAGCTCTCTGATCCTTCTCCATCCTTCATCTCCTCATCCACACAGAAACCTGCCAGAGTTCATGGAGTGTTTGGATAATATTCTCAGGCACATGGTGGGATTCTTAGTGTTTGTCCTGTGCAGGGCCAGGAGCTGGACTTGATGATCCTTGTGGGTTCCTTCCAACTCAGGATATTCTGTGATTCTATGAACCTGACCTTTGCAGACCCATGGAGAGCCTTTATCATCCACCTGTGGTGAAGCTCTGCTCTCAGGAGACCTTGTGTGGTCTTTCACCCTGCAGAGCATCCAGCTGTGATTCAGACAGAGGAGGTGGGAGAAGTGTGTTTTTCCCGAGCAGGGACAGCATTCAAGGATTGGTGGCCTTGGTGAGAGAGTGACTCATGAGTTTCCCCACCTGCCAGAGACAGACCTTGATTTTGACCTGTAGGACTTCTCTGGGCTACTGAGGCACTTTGGTTCACCAGGATGCCCAGGGTGCTTGGAGTGCCTGAGCAGAAGAGTGCTTGAGGACTGCCAATTAACTCAATATAATAAGCCTTAAATACTTTCCTTGTCATCCCCCTCTTCTAACTGCTTCGTGAGACTTTATGCTTAGCCCTGCTTCCAGGTTTCCATAGGCATTCACTCCTCTCTTAGCCTCTGTGATTGAGTATAATTCCTGTTTAAATTCTTCTCATTTTCACAATGTAATTAGGCAGACAAGTGGCTTTTGTGTGCTTTTTGCTTGGTGGTTGTTTTTTAATTAGGACTTTATTGATGGCTTTTGTCCTCAGCAGAAAATAAGGGCTGAAGGGTTCATAGATTGCAGCTGCTGCCCAGGGCAAGAGGGACTCCCTGCCTCCTCCCTGTCTGTGCCTTACCTACTCCTTGTCTGCACCCTGCTTGCCTGACTAGGTGGCAGGACCTGGGGAGATGGCGCAGAGATGCCCCTGCTGCATTCCCATCCTCTGCCTGCTGTAACCAGAGACCTTTCACACGCCCTCAGGGTTGAGGTAACTTGCACAGGTTTTCCATAGGTAAGGGTTTGCTTAGACAGAAGCTCATGGGATTCTGTTGCACACTTCTTATTTTTTTTTTTCTCTTGTAGAATCATAGAACTGTTTACATTGGAAAAGCCCTCTAAGGTCCTTGAGGCCAACCACAGCACTGCCAAGCCTGTCACTAAACCATATCCCCGTGGCATGTGGATGTGCCATATCCACATGTCTTTTGAACACCTCCAGGGATGGTGACTCCACCACTGCCCTGGGCAGCCTGTTACAGTGCCTGACTGCACCTTCTGTGATGAAATTTTCCCTACCATCCAGTCTAAACGTCCTGTGCCACAACTTGAGGATGTTTCCTCTACTCCTGTTGCTTGTTATCTGTGAGAAGAGCCCAACCCCCACATTGCTACAACCTCCTTTCAGGCAATTGTAGAGAGTGAGAAGATCCCCCTTGAGCCTCCTTTTCTGTACCTGCAGAGCAGATGGTCCCTTTTCCTGTCTGTGCTCAGGGACTGCTGGATGAGCGTGTGACAAAGACATTACATCTCATCTCACTGTGGCTTTTGGGATTGCATGTAAATCACAACAAATATTCCTGTGAGCAGATCTCTCATCAGCAATAGACGTATTTTTAATACAAGATCCCAACCAATTAGTGAGGTTAACCCTTTGCTTTAGTCCCTTTCTTTATTGCACCCTTCACCTGCCCTTAAACTCTGCCTTCCTGTTGGCTGTCAGGAATGGTCTCACGCCCCATCCATCACTGCATGACCAGGCAGCTTCATGATCCCCGTGCTCAGAAAGACCCAGAGGGCACCCTTATGGTGGCTCCATGCTGTGGATCCCTGTGGCCCCAGGGACTGCCTTAGAGTCCCACCCTGGCCCTCCAGCCCCTTTCTGCCAGCTCTTTGGGGTTTTGTTGCCCTGCTCGGAGTGAACAGGAGAGCAGCTCTGCACCACTGCCCTGTATCCCTACCTCCAGGTCCCACAGTCCCACAGGTAGCTGAAATGAGATGTTGGATCAGAGGTGATCGAGGGTGCAGTGCTGTGTGGGTGGGCTGGCATCAGGCTGCCACTGGGGATGGGGGCTCATGGCTGCTGGCAGCCCTGTGCAGTGGCATGGGCAGAGGTGGCTCTGGGGGTGGCTCTGGCAGAGAGATGCTGTGGTGGGGAGCAGGGATCTCAGCTCATTCCTCATCTTGGAGTGGGGCCCTGGGCTGCTCTCCCTGTTTTGCAGGGAAACCACTCATCTCTTCCTGTGGAGGACAAGGGTCTGTGTTCTGACTGGGCTGTCCTTGTGTGGAGATGGGCAGGAGTGGGTAATATCCAGGAGGAATGTGGCCACAGACTGTTCTGACTGATGACTGGTCCCCAGGGCACCAGTATCCAGGGTGCCTCCAGTACCCTTCCCACACCTGGGCAGAGCTGTGGCTTCCTTAGGGTACTCAGCAGTGGTGCTGGTTATTTTCAGTGTAGGTGTTGGCATCGATAGAGTGTTTTGTAGCTGTATCTCAAAGTGTTTGGTGACAAAAAAAAAACCAAAACAAGGAGAGGGTGCCCAGGACCTCCCTAGGAACAGCAGTGGGTGACGGTATCTTTCCACCTGAGCCCTGGCACACACACACCCCCCGTTCTGCCCACAGCTGCTCCCATTTCATCAGTAGCACAGCCAACGATGAGAGCCAGTTCTGGCTTTTCCAGAGGCAGCTGGATGATGGGAGCTGCTTCATCTGCCAACATTACTACAACCCTGCTGCTAAACCTGCCTTCCCCAGGAGACTGCTGGTGGAGTTGAATATTCCCCTTGGGAAGCACTGTCAATGCTTTTAGAGGGGACAGAAAACCTGAGGTGTTGTGTCTGCACTGATTTTTCTGCATGCTAAATGCTAAGTCAGGCAGATTAGGGGCTGATTCTGTAGGAAGATGCATGCTAATGGTGTGTTTAAATCCTGTCAGGGGAGCCTGACAGGTGTTACGGCAGTCAGGGCACAGCCACAGCACACCTGGTACCACCTGACAAGGTGGGACAGTCACTCTCACCACTGGATTCCAGGATCTCAGCTGATGTGCCAGCAGAGACAGAGAGGTGACCACCAGGGATGGTTCCAGGCCAAACAATCCTGCCCTTTGGCTTTGTTACTTGTTTTCTTTATTCTTCTTTTTTCAGGTTTGTCAGATAATGTGCATGACCCTTAGTCAAATGTTCAGTTCAGTGCTTTGAGCAGCAGGTACTTTCTGACTGAGATTATTTGCATGGAAATAACACAAAGGTCCATTTGCAGAGTGGCTCTCCTGGAAAATAATGACATCTCCAGCTGTGCAGGAGCCTGGACAAAGACCACTAGCTGCTTGTAATCCCCTGGAAGCCACTCAACAGCACTTGAGCAGGGTGTAAGGGGAAAGGGCTCTGTACCAGACCTCTCCCTGAAGCTGAGGCATTATCCCAGATGCATTATTTAACAAAAGGTGTCAGGCCGGCTTTTTGCACTGGCTGAAAGCAAAATTACAGCCATTTGAAGCAGGCTCTTAGGAAACTAAGATTATCTTCACATCATATTTCTTCTCCAGTAAGGCCAGCATTACATTTTCTCAAATTCCAAGTCAGACATCAGGAAAAAGAGTAAAAATGTAATTGACTCAAATATAGAATCACAGAATCATTCAGGTTGGAAAGACCTCTAAGACCATCACATCCCACCATGGAACCAGCACTGCTATGTTCACCACTAAAGCACATCCCCAAGTGCCATATCCACATGCCTTTTGAACACTTCTAGAGATGATTACTTCCAGAGTTGGTAAAATGTTTTACAAGATCCAGGGATATGACAAAATTTAGAAAAAGATCATGGTGTCAGGCTTGTTTTCTCCTTTCTGCTGTCTCTAAGCCTTTAATACACTCTGAAGCCAAGGTTTCGGGTGTGGGTTCACAAGGAGCTACAGGAATTACCTCTTCTTTTATATTTTAACAGGTCCTCTGGTGCTTATGGTCATCGTCTGCCCAGTGGAGCCCTGGCTATCACTGCCACACTCTCCATCTGGGGCCATGCAAGGGAACCCCTCATTCCCCATTTCCTGACATATTCCCTATCAGAGCCACAAGCCCTCAGCTTTATAACCAGGGACTGAATGGAAAATAAAGAGAAACAACTGTGCCTGTTCCTGGATGCTGGTTCTGGCAAGAGCAGGGTGGCAATCTCCCCCCCTGGGGTCTTTGCCTGTGCTAGCACCCCAGGGGTGCTGGAGAAGTGGGTGCCACTGGTGCTGGCTGTGGTGGGAATGGGGACATGGCAGAGGGGTGCTCCTTCTCCCAGTGCTGCCTCCTGAGTCAGGACCACGATAGCCTCCCTGACCTCAGTGTGTCAGGGCAGCTGGTTCCCCACATCTAGCCTTTCCTCATGGAAACGTCTGCCCATCCATCCAGTGCCATGTGCTGCTCTTCCTCACACAGGAGCCCCCCAGAACTCTGCCCTCCCCTTCCCAGCAGACCAGTGCCTGACAGATTAAGCAGGACTCGGAGCTCACAAAAGATCAAACTTGCTTCTTTATTTATACAAAGACATGGAAGAAATTATAGTGGCACTGTCTTTTCCAGAGCTGATTTGCTGACCATCAGCTGTGGCAGCTGCATAGGACAGCTTTGACCCATGTGTGCAGCAGTAGCAATGCAAGTAGGGTGTTTACAGGCCATAGCAACATTTCATCAGCTGCAGGAGCTGTGGATGAATTGTGTCTGGCTTGACTTGCTAATGATGTCATGTTGAAATGATTTTGGGGTTGGTTTTGCTTTTTTCCCATCAAAAGTTAGAAGAAAGATGATGTGATTGGAAACGCCAGGCTCTGTGAGGTGTGGGCAGGATGCCTGTGATTCCTCAGCCAGAGGGGAGCAGTGCTATTGAGCAGCTCTCTGAAGGCAAACTAGCCTGAAACATGGGGTTTGGACAGCACACCCAAGGCTTACAGACTCACACACCCATCTCATTAGCTTTGGTTTGTGCATGTGACAGTCTACAAACATGTGCCCAGGCATTCAGCCCCTGCTCCTGTGACTGTCACTGCTGCCACTGCAGCTGCTGCTGCTACTCTTGCCAAGGGACCTCAAGCTCTCTTGCCCCTCTGCACCAAGTTGCCCTTCCACCTCCTCTCACTGTTCCCACCATGAATTGGAGACCCTTTTCACTGGTGTTTTTCATATTGCAATGAGACCAAAAGGCTCCTTGTGTGATGTGCAGAGAGAAATGGTTGATTTGGGAAGAACAGTGATTTTAGGAAAAATGAAGGAATGGCCAGAGAAGCGATGTGATGTCATCTGTCACTGCTGGTTGAATATGCCTCTGCCCCAAGGGCAGGATCCACTGGCAGGTGCCAGCCAGCACCTGTAAGCCAGGAGCACTTAGTGCCACTACCCTGAGGCTGTCACCTCCTCCACTTGTCCACATTTGCACAGCACAGTTGAAGGGAACACAGGGCAGTCCCCTCTCTCCCACCCCTCACTCAGGGCAAAGGAGAGCCCCTGAGGCCACCTCGAGGCCTGAGATAACCCAGCCTACACAGAGGGAATGTTTTCCTCCATGACATTTCTCTGGAAGATATTTTGCTGAAATCAGAGTTTATTTATGAATTGTTAATGTCAGTGACTTGTGGTTTTGAGAAAAGTTCTTTAAAAATCCTTCCTTTCAAGCACCTTTTTATTCCAAGACCATATTTTCTATTGTGAATAATATGTAACATTTGAAAATATCAGAAGAAAGCATATTAAGTGTTTTAGAATATACAGTTCCAAAATTATTTTTGGGGGGTGAAAGTACGAATGTGCCCTTTTTTTTTCATTTTACCAGTTTGCCTTTGGAGGAATTTCAAAATTAATTTCCAGAATTTTCTAGAAAATGCTGATCCTAATTCCTTTTCTCCTCTGGAAGTATCTGGACTTCTCCTTGTGTGGTTTCCAGGTGTTACAGAGTGCTGTCACTCTTTAGAGTCTGATCACTGGATCCCTGTGCACAGGTTGGATATCATGTTTATCCTACAGTGATGACGTAAGGTCCCTGTCCAGGTGACAATTTGCTTCCTTTGGCCATTTCCACAAGGCTCTTGGAAGGCTCACAGGCCTCATGGCAGATGTCCATCACTGTCCTCTATGACATCCATCATTTCCGAGGGTGGGGACAGTGACAGTGAGGGCTGAAGGAGCAGCACTGGGGGCTGGGGCAGGTCCCTGCCTCTCAGGAAGAGCATCCATGCACCCCAGCAATTTTCCTATTAGGCACTTTGTCGTCTTCGGAGTTGGCCACACGACAAAGTTTCTTCCAAAACAGAATCCTTTATTGAACAGAAGACTGCGATTTATATACATTTTATCTCTTACACATGTCAGTGACCCACTGGGCTTTAGTAACATAAATAATTCTCAATTGGACATCGTTAGTGCGCATGTTAAACAACTATGACTCAGCACTTTATACAGGAAATCCATTCTGTGTTACCTTCCTGTTCCGTGCTCAACACCTGACTGCAAGTTCCTTCTTCAATTCCAACTGTTTTACAAAGACCCCAGTCCAGCTGGGGCCCCCCACAGCACTTATGTCTCCCTTATGCTGGAAAAGACACCAGGAGATATGACACTGGTTTTCCAGTTCTTCCTGTGCCTGTTTGATTTTCCTCAGCCCCTTTGACTGTGTTTGCATCTCCCCTAAGTGGTGAAATTATCATATCAAAGAGAGCCCAAGCTCCCTCCACACTCCTGATGCTGCCTGGGGACTTTGGAAAGAGGTGAGTAGCTCCTGCTCTCCCTCCCTCACTAGACATAGCAATTTCATCTTTCATTAGCTGCTTCCATTCTCCTTTGATAGGGACAGATGAACTTGAACATAAGAACTGTGTTTGAGTATCACAATCCCAGCTGACCTAGACAAGAGCCCAGAACAAAAAACGGAAAGGGAAGAGGATCTGTTCTGCTCCTTGGAGACAGGTCAAGATCCACCTACCAGCACAAAGAGGCTTTTGAAACTCTGGGAGTATCTCACCTAAAGTACCAAGTCCTGAGTAAATCATAGAATCACTGAGGTTGGAAAAGCCCTCAAAGATCATCAAGTCCAATCATTAATCCAGCACTGCCAAGGCCACCACTAAACTCAGTCCCCAAGTGCCACATCCACATGTTTTTTGAACACTTCCAGCAATGGTAACTCCACCACTGCCCTGGGCAGTCTGTGCCAGTGCCTGACCATCCTTTCCAGGAAGAAATTTCCCCTAGTCTCCAACCTAAACCTCCACTGGTACAGCCTGAGGCCATTTCCTCTCATCTTGTTACCTGGAAGAAGAGACTGAACTTATGACACAGCATGCACAAGGCTGCCTTTGTTCCTGGCAGCCCTTGGCACTGAGAGTGGGCAGAGACGGACCCAAAAGGGCTCAGAGCCTCTGAACAGTTGGACTAACATTTATTTCCCAGGGAATGTTTAGGTGGTTCCACAGCTGAGAGCAGGGATTGCTTGCCTTGCTTTGGTATTGGCAAGAAGCCTCAGCCTGGGTGTTATTCTCACAGTGCAGCTGGAGGGGCACAGCCATGGGCAGAGCTGGCACTGACCTCTGACTGCATCCTTAGACCTCCACACCTCTGTCCCCCCCGACTCATGGTCCCCAGTGTCACCCTCCCTCCCACCTGCCCTGGCACAGCTGAGCTGCCTCTCCCCTCTGCACACCATCCACTGTCACAGTGATGCTGCAAGGTGGAGAAACAGAAAAGGTGCCTTTGGCCCCCTATCCTGACAAATTTAACTTAGACAGAAAAGCCCCAGCAGCCCTCTGTGCCCTGTGCTTGGGTACAGGACACCTGCAGGTGTGTGGCCTCCCAGTATGGTGCTGTTGTGCAGGGACAGCACCAGCTGGAGTTCCAGAGGAGAAGCAGCACAGCTGGGCTGAGGAGAGGCATCACCTGCCTGTTTGCCCCTGTACACCTGGGGCTGTCCTTGCTTTGCACTGTACCAGACAGTCCCACTGTAGTGGGACTCCCAGCTCCAGCCCTGGCCAGAGGTTGTCCAACTGTGGTGCATGGCTGTGATCCAGCAGAGTGATGTAGGACAAGGGGCAGTGGCTTCCCAATGACAGAGGGCAGGGTTAGATTTGATATTGGGAAGAAATTAGTCTCTGTGATGGTGGTGAGGCTCTAGCATGGGTTGTCCAGAGACACTGTCTGCCCCATCCCTGGAATTGTTCAAGGTCAGGTTGGATGGGGCTTGGAACACCCTGGTCTAGTGAAAGGTGTCCCTGCCCCTCGTAGAGTGAGGAACAAGATGAGCTTCACAGTTCCTCCCAACCCAGACCATTCAGAGTCTCTGATTCTGTGATTCTGGAGCTTGGTGAAGAGCTTGGTTTTCAACAAAATAATTCCCCCCTTGCCATGGCAGAGTCAGACTGGAAAGGCTGCTGAGACCCCTGGGAGTCAAGAGCAGCCCCCCATGGGAAAAGAGCTGAGAAAAAACCTGATGTTCGGAGAGCCCAAACAGCACATTCCCAGAGCTCGGGGTTGCGCTTTGCTCCATCTCCACACCTGCACCTCCCAAAGAGCATGGCTGCCCGAGCCATCCTGCCCTGTGGCTCGTGTCCTGGGGCAGGAACCACACTGGGCCATGCCCTGTGCACGCCGGGAGCCTGGCAGGCTGAGAGGATCTGTGGAAATGTCGCTGCGCTGGCAGCACTCCTGGGTGAGATGGGGACACGGCTGTCGGGGCCCAGCAGTGTTGCTGATGGAGAGCCATTCTTTGTGTAAGAAAAGCTTGCAGAGCAGCTTCCTCCCTGACTCTCCTTTTTTGTTATATTTTCAGAGGGTGCTGTAGGGAGATGCTGGACTCTCAGAAACCCTCCTGGCTGGAAGTCAGCTTGAGGCCAGGCTAAGCACAGCTGCTGGAAGTGTCTTGACAGATCTCTGGTGCTAATCCCTCCAGACTGTGAGAGAAGGAAACTAAAGCAAACCTCAAATTTTAATGATCAGAATTTTCTTATCATATTTTCTCCCTTCTCTCTTGTAGGGCTCCCAGGGATTCCTTTTGCCTCACCTGTCAGGAAGGACAGTGCTGAGACTGTGCTGAGGTGGGCAGAGTGGTGCCCCCCATGCTGCCAGCTTTGCTGCAGTGACTGTACTTAATGCTGTGTCAGGCATTGTGTCTTGGTGGAGCGGTGCTAGAAAGGAAGAAAAAACCCCCATGAAATCATGGAATCATTAAAGCTGGAAAAGCCCTCTAAGAGCAAGTCCAACCATTAACCCAGCACTGCCAAGCCCCCCACTAATCCATGTGCCCAAGTGCCACATCCACATATTTTTTGAACATTGATATGAGGATCAAGGCACCCCTCGGCCAAGTCACTCCACTCCTGCCTCAGTTTCCCCTCTGCATGAGCTCTCACCAGTGCCTTTCAAGGACTGAAGAGATCTGGTCCTGCCACTTGCCCACAGTTGGCACCCCTGCCAGGGATGAGCCATGCTGGTGCATTAGTCTGGAGCACGGAGGAAACTCTGTGTGCCTGCACAACCCTCCTGGTCAGGAGACTGGAGGATGCCCTGGTTTTTTCAGAGACAGTTTTCCCTGCACAGATACAGCAAGGCTGTGGTGCTAGCAGCTCTCTGGCCTGTTCATGCATCTGTGGTGTAAATTGCCTGCCAGACACCCAGGCATGGGCCACAGAAGGGCTCTGGGAAGCAGCCTAGGAACAAGGAAATGGAGCCTTGTTTTAACCCTGTGCCTGGGGTAGCACGTGGGAGACTGTGGGCCCTGAGTTCTGCTGGGGCTATTTCCCCATCATGTCACAAAAGGGGAGCTCTAAAGCCAGCCCAAATGAGTGAACCCGGGTGAGAGGAGGGCATGACCCTCCTGGCACAAAGCTGGGATTGTGGCTGCTCACGTGCTTGGTGCAACCCCAAGGCCATGCCTTTGCAATAAGTCTACTGGAAAAGCAGTAAACTCTGTAAGGTTGCAAATATCATGGTTAAATGGTCTGATTCCTTGCTCTATGGTGTCACAACTGAATACTGTTCTTACTTGTCCCAACCCAGGACAACAGGAGTGTGGGATCTCCCCAGCCCTAGGCTAGGAGAAGCTACAGTGTGGTGGCCCTTGACTGTGCAGGAGGGACACTGGCAGGGTGCAAGGCTCTGCAGGTGGGGATCACCCTAAATAATTTCGAAGATGTGGAAGGAGATGAGCACCTCCTGCTCTCCTTCCCTGAAGGAACTGGGTATAGCTGACAGCACCAGGCTGCTCAGGTCCACCTGTCATCCTCTTTATTTTGCAGAGGAGAAGAGCAAATGTAAGGGAGCTGCTTCTATCAACCCCTGATCTCTGTGACCTCATGGACAGGCTTGTTTGCAGGAGGTGGAGAACGACTCATGTTTGTATCAGTCCTATGTCATGCCTCGGTTTCCCCTGGTGTAACCCAGCCCCCTGTGCTGCTGACCTTGGTGGGCATAGAAGGCTGTTTCGCTCAGGGATGACAGGGAAGCAGATCTTGTTCACGTGTGATGATTTAAACTCTGGTATGAGCAGAAACAAGATCAAAACAGGTCAAAGTTCCCTGGTTTTCTCATCAGTGTTCTCCTTCATGACTGCAGCTAATCCCCTTTGCCTTCACTCAAGATGGATCTGGACTTTTGGATGTTGTTTTATAGACCTTAATTACCTCTACATTTCCTCTTCTCCCACTCTGGAGTTTTATTCACTTCTATCCATGGTGTCTTTGCTGTGTCAGTACAGCATTAGCCCACCTTCCTGACAAGGGCTAGGATCTCTCTCAGCCCTCTCCCTGAAGCCCAGAACTGACCTGTGCTCCAGCTAGACAGTCCCTGCACTTCAGTGGCATCAGAGCCTCTTGCCCTCCTCGCTGTCACTTGCCTCTGTTTCTCAACTGACCTGCCTTTCTGAGAACACTCCTCTCCCCTCCACACCCGCAGCTGTGCTCATGATTCAGGTCAACACTTCCTCTGTTTTAATTTAATACAAGTTGCTGACATGATATATCTGAGCTGGGCTCCCCCCACACCCCTTGGACCTTACTGGGGTGTTTTGGGGGTATTTCCAATCTAGAAAAACGTGCCTTGGAGAAGGAAGAGTAAAAGAAAACAATTCCTAAGTTGTTCAGCTGACGGCAGCCTAAAACCTTGTAATAAGCCTTGGGAAACGCTGCTGACACTGCAGATGTGTGGGGAGGGAGTTGGAGCCATGTCACAGGGAGGCTCTGCTGTGGCAAGAGTGTCCCAGCTGGAATGACACAACCTGCTGCCTGTGCTCACAGCATGGCTGGACTGGGGTCTATGCTGGTAACAGGACATATGTCCATCTCTTCAGGGAAGACTGGAGTTGGGATTCTGCACACCACAGCCATGTATCAGCAGAGCTGAAGGGATGGGAAGGTCACCAGAGGAGTGGGGCCTCTTTCTGTGTCAGAGAGGATCCATAGCCCTCTCTTTATGTATCTGGTGATATTAGATTACTTGACCCAATAAAGATTCACAGAGTTGCTGAGGTTGGAAGGCAATGCTGGAGCTGTCTTCAGTAGGAAAAATTCTTCACAGAAATAGTGGCCAGACACTGGAACAGGCTGCCCAGGGAATCACCATCACTGGAAGTGTTCAAAAGGTGTGAAGTGTGGTGTTTGGGGATACAGTTTAGTGCTGAACACAGTGCTGGGTTAATGGTTGGAGTTGATGATCCTAAAGCACTTTTCCAACCTAAATGATTCTGTGATTCCTTGATTCAAACCTCTCCCAAAGCATGGCCAAGGCAACCAGGTTGATCAGGGCCATCTTCAGCTGGGCTCAGCCACCTCACAGCAAAACAGCTCTTTCTCATGTTTATGAAGGATTTTCTATATTTAAGAGTGTCTCTTATTGCCTTTTATCCTGGTTCTGGGCACTACTGGAAAGAGCCTAGATCTGTCCCCTTTGCACCCAGCTTCAGCTATTTATATCCATTCATAAGATCCCTCACAAACCTTCTGCACTCCAGGCTAAACAGTCTGAACTCTCTCAGCCTTTCCTCATAGGAGAGATGCTTCAGCCCTTCCATCTCCTTTGTAGCTGCTGGTGTACCCATAGAAACCTTTCTTGTTGCTTTCTTGTTCCCTGCCGGACTGAACAAGAAAGGTGGACTTTGGCTTTCCTGACCTCATCCTACACACCTGGACAGTGTCTTTGGATTCCCCATGCATTGTCCTCCCTCCTTCTGCCTCTTCTATGCCTCCTCTTTATGTTTGGGTTTTCCCATGAATGTCTTGTTCAAGTCCCTGCTACCTTTACTTGATTCCCTGCTTGTCAGGGGGGAGTGAAGTACCTGAATCACACTTCCTGGACACCTTTTGTCTCTAGGACTGCATCCTGTGGACTCTTCCAAGCAGATCACTCAAGAGGCCAAAGACTACTGTCCTGACTCCAGGTTTGTGATCTTGCCTTTTGCTCTGCTGCCTTCCCTCAGGATTGTAAACTCCACCATGCCAAGGCTGCCCTTATCCTTCACATTCCTCATCTTGTTTATAGATCCATCAGTGTCTTCCATCCTTGGCTCTTTGACACTCATATTAGGAAGTTGTTGCCAGAGTGTTCCAGAAACGTCCCAGATTGCCTGTGCCCTGCTGTGCTGTCCCTCCTGATGATTCTACTAGGGTTAAGGTCCTCCATGAGGACCATGCCCTGCAAACAGGAACCTTCTTCCAGGTGTCTGAAGAAAACTTAATCTTCTGCTTCCTGATCCAGAAGTCTACAGCAGACAGCCAGAGTAGGTTAATTTGCCTTCCAGACAGGATACTCTTGACTGGCTCATTATCCATCCTGGGGCAGAGGTCCATGCATCCCTATTGCTCCCTCACACAAAGGGTGGCTCCCCCTCCTTGGTTTGTCACCAGGAGAGTCCTCCCCATCCATGAAATGATCAAGGTTTCATGGAAAAAAAAATTAACAAGTATCACTAAAAATGTGGCAAGTGTGAAGAGAACAAATGGGCACAGCCAACCCTCAATCTGGCACCTTGTGGCTCCAAAATGGACCTTCCTACCTCACAGTCTCCATTTGGACATGTCATTGTATTTCTCATTGCATGGGACCTCACTCTGACAGCTGATGTCTGGCACTCAGAGTCTCTTCCATTTTCCTCTGTTTTTTTCTCTCTTTCTGGAATCTCATTCATGTCTTACATTTAACTCTTCCCTGTTTTCTGACAGCTTTGATAACTGCTCAAGCATGACTGTACTCCAAATGGCATGTCTGCTCTTGTAATGCCTGTAATTTCCTGCCAGATTTCTCTGACTAGGCTGCAGCTTTATGATGAGGATGCTGCACTGCTCTGTTTCCAATATTCCAGATGGGCATGTGACCAGGGCCCAGGCTGCCTCCCCAGACACACTTAGTACCTGCTTTGGGAAACAGTCCTGAGAAGAGAAATGCTCCTGTGTTTCTCCCTTTGGAAGGGAATATTGCAGGAAGGGAATATAAGGAGGAAGGATCCAGATTTCTAAGGAAGTTGCCTTTGTTTGCCTTCAGAACTTTAGAACACCGTGCTTTGATTCAAAAACAAGATGATATTTACCTTTCCTGCCCTAAGCTGTCAGCTCAGGCCAAAACAGGTAATTGGAAGACCAGAAAACTAGGGAGGAAAGGGATGAGTGGGACCTGAGAATAGGCAGTGGGGAGAGAGATACTGAATGATGGTAAAGAAGGAAAGCAGAATATGACTTGAGCATGGAGGACTCCAGCCAAGTCACCCCATGCTTCTCTCAGCCTGTCTTTCACATCTTGTAGTGTTTGGCTTACTCTGAACGTAGAAAATTCCCACATAAAGATTTTTTTATCTTATCACCAAGGCTGCTAAGTGCAACCCAAACTAAGAGACACTACATAGACTAAATGCTTGAACATTAAACCCACAGAAATCACAAGCAAATGGTGCATTTGTTATTTCTATATTAACCCCGGGAGCTCCAGTGAGGATTGGAGGTACCAGTGGAAGAGGAATCACCAGGAATCAAGAGGAACCTGGTAAAGCTGGGAGAAAAGCAGAAAGGAGAGCACCACCTGGGTGCAGGACTCACAAGAAAAGCAGGTTCACGTTCCTGTAAGCAGAGTCCTACATCACCAGAGAAACACGGAGGTATAAGCACTCACATAACCTGAATTCTGACTCTGCATCCCATTTATAGATTTCAGTTCAATCTGGGATTAGTTTTCTGTTTATTTTAGGTTTAAAATTTCAGTGTTTTGCCATTTGCTGCGTGCATTGGGGTGACTTGATGGAACAGGCAACAGGTATCCTGAGGGGAAGTTAAGCACCACTGGGGAAACCTCTGTGCTGGGTTATTCCAGCACAGCCAGGCCCATAGACCAGGACCCAGGGCCAGCTCGACATGTGGACATGACAGTGCCAGCCAGGACCAGGACCAGGGCTGTGCAGCACTGCCAGGGCAGCAAGGAGAGAGAAGGACCAGGACCTGAAAGTGTTTGAGCAACAATATTGTCATTCCTCTGGGTGTCAAGGACAGAAGGACTTGTTGAAACGTCTGCTGTGTCCTTATTGTGGGAGCAGGGAGCTCACATGGCCCAGCAAGGGCAGGGATGGGCCAGCAGGCAGAGTGCAGCACTTCCAGGGATTCCTCCCAAGCATGATGCTCAGATCCGTGCAGCCCAAAGCCATTGGCAGTGAGGGGTGGGGAGCCTGCAGCTAAAGCAGGAAGCACTGTCAAAAAAAAAACTGTCACCATTGTTGTCATGCCAGTGAAATTGTGTTAGAAACACAAAAAGACATCTCCACCTGCAAAAGAGCAGGCATCAGCTCTGACAGCCTCAGAGCCCCGACCCACACTGCCAGCCCTCCGAGACACAGGCTCAGAGCTCCTGCCACACCTCCCTGTGCTGGCTGTGTGACCCAGCCTTCACCTTGGAGGCCATTCAGAGCCCCCACAGCTGACAGAGAGGGTCTCTGCTCACCCAGCACTGCTCCAGCTCCCCAGGACCACCCCAGAGCTCCTGTCAGGTGCTTTGGCCCCACCATGAACCCACAGCCATGGGGAAGATGTGTGTCTGGCTCCATCAGCTGAGCCATGATGGAATCGGGCACTGACCCAGACTCGAGTTCTGTCCCGTGAGTCCTCCCTGTAACTTCAAACCAGTGGGAGAGGAGTGCTACAACCCAGGGGCAGCATTTCTGTATGTGCCAATGTATGTCTCTGAAGAACATCAATCACTGATTAGTGTTACTTGCTCCCTGCCTTCCCTGCCTGTTGATCCATGCAAGCTCCTTCTGCTGCCTCTGGAAAAGGAAGGGCAACATCAAGAAATCTCACTCCCATGCCACGGTGAGGTCTTGGCTGAGCTCTGGGTGGTCCAGGGGAAGGCAAACTTGCTCCTTGACACTGCCTCTTTCCTTAGTCCTGCCTGGTGACCCAGGCAGGTTGCAGGCAGCATGTTGGCATAGGGAGGCTCCAGGATCAGATACCTGATGGTTAGCCAGAGTGGGACCGTATTTGATCCAAGGACTCCGATGCAGCTGTCCAGTAAAAGAGAGACTTATTTCCTATTTTAAAGGACTGACAACAAAAAATCAAGGGGAAGAAACAAGAAAATTGGATAAAAATCCTCCATGAAGAGTGGGAAGGTGCAGTGGAGCTCCAGGAGGGGTCATGGTGCAGTCTCCTGAGACCTGAACAGGGCAGAAACAAATGCCAGCAGCAGTGGGGATGACTGGAAGGGCTGGGAGGATCTCCTGGGAGCTGAACATCATAGAGGCTTAGTGGGACACCAGAGGCCAGGTATGTCAGTATAGAAGGCAGAGGCTGGGAAAAGGCTATAGCAGCATTGCTATACATCAAGGATGGATGCATAAAGAGGAATATAAAGCAAAACCCAAATACAGAGAGAAAAATCAAGGCAAATAAGGCAGAAAATGAGTTCCACCTAAATGTATAAGCCTAGAAAAAAAAGTCTGTCGTCCAGGAAAGTCTAGATTAGGGAAATGGGACAGATAAGGGAACAACAGATGATATATGAGATGGCCAAACTATTAAATATCTTCATGCTCTAAGTATTTACAGAAGGGTTCACTCTGATCAGATTACTGTTAGCAACCAGACAGTGAGAACAAGGACAGAATAACAGGATGGAAGAATATAGCATGGAAATACTCAAATTGTCAAGGTGTGATAAAATTTACCTTGGCATACATAAAGAACTAGTCACAGTCATCTCTGACCTCAGAAAACATACGGGCACAGGTGAGGTCCTTGTGGACTGGAGCAGAAGGAATCACAGCATGTGACATTTAAAAGGTAGAAGGGAAATACACTGGTCAGACTAACTTTGATGCTTGAAAAGATAGAGAATGAAAATATTACACAGCATATGTTAAGCCTCTCAAGGATAACATGATACGGAACAGGCAACAAGGATTTGTCAATCATACAACATGTTGAACCAATCTAATTTTCATCTAATGTCCATCACTGAGGGGGATGCAGCCCAGCTGGAAACAGGGAGCAGTAGATATGTTTTGACTTCCACTGGGTTTTGGCACTGTCCATGGACATGCTCCTCAGGAAAAACAAGTGATGGAGCACAACCACTGAGCAGGGTGTTCAGCTGGTTAAAAGCACTGAGAGTGAGAGCTGCTCAAATGATATCAGCCTGGCGAGTCCAGTGTGCAGTGAGGTCCTGCAAGGGCTGTTCTGGGTCAGGTCCTGCTCAATAATTCCAATAGCCATCAGGTTGATGAAATAGGCTTATAAAATGCTGAATTAAAAACAGATCACAAAGGGCTGTGGCTGTTTTGAAGGACATGATCAAAATTTGAAATAAACGTCAAATCTCTCTCTTAAAAATTATTCAAAATTGATAACATGCAGTTCAGCAAAGACAAATGCAAAGTAGGCAGCCTGCAATGCACCACCATGCAGAAACTCTGACTGAAGACCAGTACCACTACTGGGCAGTCTGGGTGGGTAATGGCTGCTCTGGCCAGGCAGCTTCTGCTGCCAGGGGAAAGGTCAGCACAGGCTGGACACAGCCAGTGAGGCAGCCCTTGTAAGGCAGGGAAAGAATCACGGAATCATAGAACGGTTTGAGTTGGAAGAAACTTTGAAGTTATCTCGTTCCAACCCCCTGCCATGGGCAGGAACACCTTCCACTAGACCAGGTTGCTCCAAGCATCCAACCTGGCCTTGGACACTTCCAGGAGTAGGGAGTCCACAACACAGGACAGCCACAGTGCTGCTCTGCTTGGTATGTGGAGAATTTCAGCCAGAGATTTATGGTGATCATCATAAGGAGGAGGGAACAAACAGAGGAGATTCTGAAAAGATTGGTTAGAAGTTTGATAAACACAAGCTTCAAGAAGAGGAACAAATTGGATCTGTCTGTGTCTGACAGGCTGAAGCCTAGGTAGAGATATGAGAATGGCCTTCTAAAATGCTGAAAATTACTAGAAAGAGATTACTTATCATTTCTTCTCAAGTCTACCAAGGATATTTTGTGCAGTAATTGGCTTACTTTGCGTCTAGAGAGATTTAGGGTAGATTTTAGGATTGCACGAGATTTTTTTTGTGCCACATGATGATGCATGAAAGGCTGGCTGGGATCTGGGTCCTCCAAAGCAGATTGCAGAGGGGAAGCTCCTTTGGGACTGTCAGGCACCATGGAGGAACCCCACTGTGCCAGACTCCCTGGAGAGATATCCCCAGTAAATCAGTGCCAGGCTGGGAATGGCTGAGCAGAGCCACCTTCATGCACTCAGTCCATGGCTGAGTAGCAGGGGAGAGGGGAGGCAGTGGGAGCTCCTGTCCTGCTCCCAAAGAACTGCTTGCCTCACTGCCATGGGATAAGGAGGTCTTGGCCCTGTGGCAGAGAGTGGAAGCTGTTTTGGTGAGCTGTGCCACCGAATAGGAAAATCAGTTTCATGGCTATAGCTCCAGATCTCCTCTTTTGGATCCATCCCTCAGCCACTTCAGCCTTCCCTCTTTTGTCTCTCCATGTTTCTGTTTTGCATCTCTTCTGTCATCTCTTTCATGATGCATCTCTCCTGCTCTCCATCTTCCCCATCCCTCCAGCTGTGCTCTTCCTTTCTATTCTCTTCCTCTTTATTCCCATTCTGTCTCACACTAGCTTTTTAACTCAGCAGCATGACATTTCCATTTGAATGGCTTTCCCGACTCCATCCAGGACAGGAGTAGTGCCAGGGGCTGCATCCTGCTCAAGCCTCATGTTCGGTGGCACCATGTGGACAGCGCCAGCTGTCACCAGCCCTTCCCTTTCAGTGTGGATGCCCCCAGGCCCTCTACACTGCTGGGACAACAATACTGAGCATGAATCCCTCCCGGAGAGAGAGTGACGGGGAACATTGTCTGGAGAGTGGCTGAGTGCTCCCCATGGACATCCCCAGAGAACTAAGCACCCATTCGCAGAGGATCTGCTGGGTCTGCAGGGTACAGGGCACAGAGTTCTGTGCCAGCTCTGCCCATCCATCCTCATGGACCATCCTGGGAATCCCCCTGCCAACCCAGGGACCACAGTGGCAAAGGCACAGGATAGGTGGGGTGAGGAGGAAAGTCTGGTGAGGGTGGGTGTCTGTAAAGGCTGCTGGCCGTGGGATCATCTGAAGGTGTCTCTGACAGACATTAGGTTTGCTGGGGATGAAGGTCAGGGTAGTGCAAGTTCAGAGGTTTGCTGGGGGCTGGATGGGGGGTCTGGGTTCAGCCATCCTCTCTAAAGTACTCAGAGTGCAGGGGCCTCCCCAGCTTTACAAAGACTCCTGAATTAGCCACTGGGGTCTGGCAAAATCTGTTCCTTCCAAAGACCATCTCCACATGTTCCTGCTCACCTGGGTACCGAGGATGGTGTTTTGGAGCAAACTGGTTCCTTTATTTTCTCAAGGCTTTGTGAACACGATGCTGTGATCTGTGCAAAGTGTCGGAATGTCTCCTGGTTTTCACCGCTGCTGCCTTGTCCAGGCTGAAGCAGATGGGGTGGGAATTTCCCCAAGGTCACACTCTGTCCTTCAGACACCAATTTCAGCCACTGATTTTCTACCAGAGGCAGAAGTTGGGCACCAAGGCTTTGGTGGAGCCATCCCTGCTGAAAACTGAGCCTTTGGCCATGATTTCTTCAAAAGTTTGACCCAAGGTGTTTCAACCTGAACATTTGAACTTCACAGTGGACAATCTTTTGGTCAGATTCTGCCATTCTTACCCATTTGCATAACATAGGACAGCCACATGTGTTGGGGTTGTTCTTCTTGTTCAATGGTGTTCTCAGTCTCACCAGGACTCTGCCAAAGTAGAAGGCAGTCTTTCCTTGTCCCTATCCCCCACCCTTCCCAGAGCCATGCTCTTGGGCTGTGAGGTGTTCCCCCAGCTCTCAGCTGCCTCTGTGTTTGTGTCTGTATGTCTGTGTGTGTCTGTACCCCAAATGCCCTCTTACATATCCATGAATTCACTTCTTCCACACCAGCACATGTCAACATCCATCAGGGACAATGGGCAGGGCCATTGAGCAGGACCTGAGACCCACTGTGACAGCTCTTCTCCTTCCCTGGCCCTATTTTGTCTGCAGCTGAGGTTCCCCAGCTCCATCACAGAGGCAGAAAGCCAGGAAATCCCATCCTGTGGGTGACCTCTCCATGAATATGGGAGGCCCTGTTGTTAAAGTCCCCAAGACTCAGACTGTTCCATGGTGCATGTTCTCTGAGGTGTCTTGGACTGGAAGTCAAGGTTAGGGTTGGGACAGATGGGTACACATCTGCCCACTGGCCCCACGTAATTCTCTCTAGAGGCTCATTTGAGTGCTCAACCTTGCAGAGATTTACCACTCTCTCTTCTAGTGTTACAGTCTAAAGGCTAAATGAGATTTATTATCTCTCCAGCCCTCAGGGGACATGCAGGCCAAGAGCTTCCAGCCTTCCAGAGTGTTGCTTTCCCCTTCTATTAGGTGCCAGTTAATGGTTAACCTCTGTGAGCTTTCCTCCTGGCAAACAGGGAGTCCTTCACCATTTTCTTTAACCTCTTGGTTAAAGAAAAACCAAGAGAGATGGTTGATATCTGGGAAACGTCTGTATGTGCCAGGTGGAACTGGTGCCCACTTTGCACATGGCCAGCAGAAGGGCAGCACTGCCCAGCTCCAGCCATAGCCAGTGGCATGGGCCAGGAGAAGGGGCCAGAGGCACCAGGATAACTTAGAGGATAAAATCATGGAGTGACAGAAAGGTTTGGGTTGGAAAGTACCTTAAAGATCATCTACTTCCACCACCCTGCTATGAGCAGGGACACCTTTCACTAACCCAGGTTGCCCATCCCTAGCACTGTATCTAAAACCCAAGAATTATTTTACAGGAATCTCCAATCAAACAGTATATCCATGCACTGAATTCCCTTATGAAGTCTTTCTTTTAGGATCTATGTGATTACATTTCCAAAACCTTAGACTTTAAAATCTAGCCTCTCAAATTTCAGCAACCAACACATGGCAGCTTAGTCTGATGGAGGTCAGATGGAGCTGAGGTGGAGTGTCCTGCAACAACCTCAATGTTTGCCCTCAGGAAAAGGGCCATGGACTCCATTGGGCTGGAAGTCAGGGTTCTGCCTCTCTCCTGCTCCATGAATTCACAAGACACCCTCAGCATGCAGACAGCCATTGCTTCCCTCACTGTGGAGGAAAAATGGGGGCACAGGTTTCTACTTGCTGCAGAGTTGCTGCCCAGATATTTGAAAGAGGGTCAGATCCTGCTGCTAACAGTGCCAAGTGGGAGAACATTTTGAGGTCTTGTGTTTCACTGGTGGCCACTGGTGGTAGGGTGTCCCAGTCCATGGCAGAGAGTTTTTAAGGTGGTTTTTAATCCAAACCATTCTATGATTCTATTGATAAGCCATCAACATGTGGTAACTCTCAGACCACATGAGCAGGGAGGCTGGCACTGCCCTTTGGTGTCAGCACCACGGCACAACACCATGGCCCTTCAGGCTCAACTGGAGTGTTAAAATATCACTTGACTCTCATTCTCTGCCATGATGGTAAAAGCAAATAGGCAAAGAGGTTTTGTGCTCTGGCTGTTAAATTTTCATGGCAATTTAGCAAGGCTGGTTGAGAGTCATTTTCCAGCTGAAATCCACTGCTCCTGGGCTGCAGGGCCTTGGTTGCAAATGTGACAGCAGGGAGCTGCTCCTTTGCTGCTCAGAGCCTTGTCATGGGAAAAAACTGACCTGGGAAAGGGCGTTATCACCATCTGATAAAAGATGATAGTGCTAATTTTGTTCCTAACGTCTTTCCTTATTAGAAATGATCGGTTCATCTTTATTCGAACAACTGCACTTGCAAAGAGCTCGCATAGAGAAAATCCACCTTTTGCAGAGAGAGGAGAGGTTTATGAGACTCATGGGAACTAACACTAACAGGGCTTTGTAAAGTAAATTCTCCCTGTGGGGATTAAATCAGCACCTCACTGTTAGAAATCGGGCTCTTTTCTCCCATAGAATCTCAGAATCATAGATTGGTTGGGGTTGGAAGGGACCTTAAAGACCATCTCATAATAACCCCCGTCCATGGGCAAGGACACCTTCCACTATCCCAGTTTGCTCCAACCTGGCCAACCTGTCCTTGAATACATCCAGGGATGGGGCAGCCACAGCTTCTCTGGGCAACCAGTGCCAGGGCCTGCCCACCCTGACAGGGAAGAATTTCTGCCCAATGTCCCATCTAAGCCTGTCCTCTGTAAGTGGGAAGCCATTCCCCCTTGTCCTATCACTCCAGGCCCTTGTCCAAAGTTCCTCTCCAGCTCTCTTCTGGCACTGCAAGAGGCTCTGAAGTCTCACAGGACAGGCTGTCACACATCTGTCTGATGGGTGGGTTTCTGGCCAGTCCCTTTGATCCAACTGTCTTTTGTCCTTGCAGGAGCAGGTGGCAGGACCTGGCTGTGCTCCACTGCCAGTGTGGGTTTGTGGTCAAGGTCTGACATTCCAAACGGTGTTTTTAAGGATGCCTGCAAGGGGCTTTGCCAGAAAATGTCCCTTCTGGAGTGTCAGGTCTAGGTGCATACATTCATCCCAGGTTCGGTTTGGTCAATGTATATTTGTGCAGTGCAGCTGTGTGCAGGGTGACCTGTTGAGGTGTCACCGTACCTGTCTCACTGCTTGTAGATACATTTTCCACCAATAATTGCAAGGCACAGCAAAGCTCACCAGCTGCCTTCCATGGCACCAGCCATTAATCTTTCTCCACTGCCTGAATTCATCAGGGCAGGGCCTTTGGAGCTGGTGTGCAGTACCAGCCATGAGCCAGGGAAGTGAGGAGCCAGGTGGTACTGGGGAGCACGTCTGGTCCCTTCTCCTATGGGTGATCCGTGAGCCCAGAGCACACTGCACGTCATTGGGGTGGCAGAGCTGCCCACAGGACACCTGCCCTGGCACATGGGCAGGGCTGGCACTGGTACTCCTGCAGACGAAAAAGTAGGGGCCAGAAATGTGTCTTGTGTGCAAAACAACAAAGCAAAGGGGACAGGATGGATGCCCCAGTTCTCCCACATGCCAGTCCAAGTTGTCTGTGCCAATAGAAAATCACTGGCAGTCCTGGCTAGTGCTTAAGTCTGGTCCAGGACTTATCTGAACATGTTCATATGAGCACCGTCAGTGCCAAGCCTTCAGTTCTGCCCACTCTTGATGGCCACTGACCATCATCTCCCTGATCCCAGTCCACAAAAAAGGAAGAACGTCTCCTTCAGGACAGGGAAAGTGCATGTGTTCAGGATGAGGCCCTAAGCCAGGACCCTTCTAGACTGAGTTACTTGCAGGGTACATCCCTAGTGAGGAGGTGGGGACTGACACCCCTCAAATGCTGACTTTGCAGGGAAGTAGGCATCCTCAGACCCAGCTGGCCATTGCCACTGGGGATGTCCAGCTGTCTCATTGTGAAAGACAAGAGTATGTCCCCAAAAGCACCCAGCTGCCATCACCACTGGCTAGTGGTCTCTGTGCCCCATGCAGTTGCAACAGCAGGTCCCTGGGCTCCTCACTTAGTTCCAGCTCCTCAGAGCAGCCACCAGCAAGGGCCTGACCCAGATGTCTCTCCCCAAAACTGACTAACTGAAGTATCACTGAGTCCAGGATCTTCTTGGCCACCACGAGTCCTTCATCCCAGACATCTGAGGCAGGACCAGGGATCAGAAGAGGTTCCTCCTGCATCTCCCTGCCTTGCCCAGTGCATCCTGTGATGTGGGCATATGGCTTCTTGGCTGTTGCCAGCAGTGCTTGGAGTGAACTGGCCAGCAGTGCGAAACCTCTGTGGCTCTGGTCCTTCCCAGCAGATCCCTGCTCTCCTGCATGAGTCTGTGCTCAGCTTTGTGAAAGCCCTGCACTGTCTGCAAGGAGTCAAACAAGACCACAGTGACAAGAGGACCCCAGACAGGGAGCAGAGCTGGCACCATGACAAGGCATCTTCCCTCCTCACTTGTGGTCCCATCAACCAACTGAAGCTGGCAGAGGGCTGGAGGTCTCAGCAACACAAATAAATACCCTGAAAAGAGGCCCCCACCAACCAGCCTGGTCCTGTGTTGCTGAAAGAGGTTCCAGCTGGGTGCTAGACATCCCTGGCAGGCGATGGCTCTGTACAGATCTTTATTTTCCAAATATTATTCTTGACCCTGTATGTGGTGAGCAATAATAAGGCTGGGATCTTGCTGCGTGCTGCTGCCAGGGTGCCAGGGAAATTGGCTATGGAGGCCACTGTTGGGAGTGCTCTCACAGCATTTTCGGGGCTGAGCCCTGGCAGTCCCGTGGATGCTGCTCTCAGTGCCCTTGGCTGTAGGGTCAGGGGCAGCTCATGCCAGAGGCCACAGTGGATGTTGCTTGGAGTCCAGGAAAGCAGGAATCTGGGACAAAACAGGGTTTGTTTCACCAGCTGTGACTTCTATCATCAGCTCAGCTGTGAACTTGTGTTCCCGCATCTCAGTGGGGCAGCATCCCCAGGAGGATGTTCCTCTTGTCCCATGACATTTGTGGGCTGGAGGCCAAAGGTCCTGTGCCCACACTGGAGCCTCACTGGGGACCTGACCATCCCTTTCTTGTGCAACTTGTGGGACTGGGCCCCACAGGAAGAGATACCAATGGCCAAGGCTGCAAGGAAGGAAAGCTCAGCACAGCCCTGGAGTACCAACCACATCCTTCAAGGGGCTGGTGTGGTCAGATTCAGGAGGAGGGTGAGCCAGAGGTTGGCACACTGAGGGGCCACCTCCAAGTTGCATTCAGGGTTGCCCAAGATGAGGACAATAGTGGAGAGGCAATGGCTCAGCACTGTACCAACCCCACATGTCAGGGACCCCATGGCTCAGGGACCTGCTCAGCCACCAGCCCTGGGCCCTATGGGAAGCTGGGCAATAGTTCTCTGAGCTTAGGTCTGCAAGTTCCAGTAGTTCTGCCTTTGCCACCTAATCAAATCCTTAGATCATTCTTGACCTTCTTTTAGTCCTTTTTTTTGCCATTCCAGACTTTAGGTTTCACATTTTTCTGTTGTAGAATCATTGAGGTTGGAAAATACCTCCAAGATTAGGTCCAACCATTAACTCAGTTACCACTATGGTCACCACTAAACCATGTCCCTGAGTGCGACATTCCACACACCTTTTGAACACTTCCAAGGATGGCACTTCTGGTGCTGTGCCCAAAAGTGTTAGAAGCTGAGATTTTCACATGGTCACCTGACTCCATGCAATGGGACACTGGGGACTGTAACTGGTTGTCTCAAATCCACAACAGATGGCTTCTTTCTTTTTCTCTTCAGGCATTCCCTTCATGCCCATGATTCTTAATAGAAAAATCCATACAGTCTCAAGATGCTTGCACTGAGAAGAAATAGTTTGGGCAGTGCAAAAGGTTATGCTGGACAGAGTCAGGTTCTTGGTCAGAAATGCCCTTTTCTGCTGGTGCAGTCCCCCAGGTCAGCACTCCTGCTGCCATTGGCACTGCAGCCTCCTCTGGGGCTCCCCAAAGCAGAGGGATTTGGGCCCGGCAGTTGTAAGGAGCATCCTTCTCACCAGGGCAGCTGAGGGATGCAATAGCCATGGGAGGGGATAAGATGCTTTCCTTGGGGGTACTGTGACGTCACCCTCATCTCTCCTGCCCCAGAGGGGTGATGTTGGCAGGATGGTGACATTGGTAGAGTGGGTTAAAGGAGCAAAAATCACCTCATCCACTTGCCTCTTCACACCTTGTTCTCCATCTTTCCCTGCTCTCTCTCTCTTTGGTGCCGTGGTGCTCTGCTGTCAGGAGCTTGGCTGCTCTCAGTGGGGCAGGCTGGTGTCACTCATCTTCATCCAGACCCTGCCACCTTCAAGCTGGCAGTTAATTATGCTGTCGGAGCTTTTCCTTTAATCACAGCATAGTAGATTTGTGCCATGGGCTTCCCTCAGGAAAACTGCCCTTTCCTGGCAGCGTCAGGATGAGAAGACACAGGATAACCCATTGCTCTGCCTGTCACACAGCCTGGGGCAGAGCCTCGGCTGCACTGTGTTCCCAGACAGGATGGGACTGATGCTCTCCAGGGACAGGCAGACCAGGATTACATACAGCTGGTTGGTGAGGAAGCCCAGCTAAGGAAGAAGCAGATCCAGTGGGCTCAGGACATGCACTGAGGGCTGGAGCCGCTGTTGGAGCAGGACCCACCCAGTCCTTCCTCCAGCATCTCAACACTCCCTCAGCGCAGCAGGAACCCCTTGCCAATATTGTCTCTCTCTTTGCCAGTGGCAACTTCCCCTATTGCTGACTGGCTGGGGACCCCACCTACTCCCTGGGTCCACTCTTGCCACTGGAGCACCTTGTTACAGCTCTGTGGGTGCCAACAGGTATCCCACATCTCACTCTAGGTCTCTAGTTGCCTGGCTAGGAAGGGGGGAATTGTTCCTTCCTCCCAGTCTCCCAGGACTGCTGTAATGCTTCCCACTGCAATGCTTTTACCCCTGCACGACAGCAGGTAATGTCCTAACCATGACATGGGATATTAATCTCTTTAATTAGTTAAAGAAATGCATTTCCTGCCCCCTTTATTAATATTTTTCCACCATGTGCATAACTATCTGCAGCATCCCAGCTGCCTGAAGGCCAGCAGGCACTGACAACATTACAGGAATAGGTCCTTGGGAACCCTTGGGAAGCAAAAGATGAAGGCAGTAGGAAGCCTGCTCATCCCCCACGACTCCAGGGTTCCAGACACACAGGGATAAATTGTTGTTGTTGTTGGCTGGACTTCGCGAACGAAGATTTTGGGCTCATCCTGCGCAGTGGATGTTTCAGGTGAGGCACAGTGTGCGTGGAACTGGCCCCACCCCCTTTACTCCTGAGGTTCATTTGCCACGGCCGAGCAGCTCGGACGGTGACAGCGAGTTCCTCGGGATTGGAACCGGCGTCCTCAGAGGAGGAGCCGGCTCCACAGGCGGGGGCCTACGGCACTCGGCCAACGCCCGCCGCACAGGGATAAATAAGGGCTTGATCATCAGATCTAGTGACAGTCTCTGATGACATCTCAGTCCCAGAGACTTCTTTGAGCTTGAGATTCCACTCAAACAGCCTGGAGGAAGATGGCACCGAGAGCTAGAAATGTTTTCTTTGCATGGAAACATTTGCCTGAACTCACCACTGTGTTCCCACCACCCAAAGTGTGTGAAGGGCAGATGTTGCCCAGGAGCTGGAGGCGAGGAGCTGTGCCCCCTCTCTTTCAGGCTGCCAATTTCTGCAGCCCTCTTGAGCCCATAGACACCCCCATGCCTCCCTTTGGGCCCAGTTTTTTGGGGTGGATGGAGCCGAGGAGCACACAGAGAGCATCTCACTGATCCCAGCTGGCAGCCAGCTCCCTGAGCTGCACAAAGGGCCTTTTCATGCCCTGCATAAACAAGTGAGAGTCATGAAAGGTTGTTATCACAGAGCATCAGCACCAGCAGCAGCTCAGGTGGGGATTCCCAAAATAACCTCCTCCCAAAAGTGTACAGACATGCACCCCACTTTTTCCATGCTGCTGGGTTTTATGGAATAAAGGCTTTGGGGGCCCCCAGCTCCTCTGCAGAGCCTCAGTTCTGGCTCACAGGCAGCTCTGGACCCCTGTGCCAGGCAGAGCCTCCTGCCCCAGCACACACATTTGCACCTTCACCTGGCATTGGTAGTGAGCAAGAACACAGCCTGCATCAGCTTTTGCTGCATCCCTATGTCTTTCAATCTGATGAAGAATCCTTAGCAGTGATGGTTGGAGATGAGCTTCTCCAACACCAGGATTGCAAGGGCTGATTAATAGGTGGAGCTCTGAGAGTTCCAAGGTGCTCTTCCTTAGAGGTGGTCTCCTTTTCATAGCTGCACTGCAGGTGGGGTTGCACCTGAGCAGAGCAGAGAACCAAAATCCCCTCCTTCTTCCTGCTGCCCACTCCTCTTTTGATGCAGCCCAGGATGCAGTTGGATTTTCAGGCTGGCAGAAATCTGGCAAAAGCTGAACCACGAAATATCTGCCAGCCCTTGCTGTTTATGCAGGTCCTCATTTATTTGTGTTTTCTTATGTTGTTTCAAGTTGATTCTGCTAGACAATGGAAATATGGTCAGGACATCATCACTTGGACTCCAAAAGTGATCTGACTCCCAAGAGAAGGAAGGTTTTCCATGGAGCTTCACAGGGATTACATCTTCCTGTGTTCACATTGCAGTTGCATGAGGCTCAGAAATTTTCCTAGTGCACCACTGGACACCAAAGATCCCCAATGTCTGATGGGACAGACAGAGGGAAAGTTCCATCCAGCTGAGCGATGGCTGCATTTGAGGTTTAAAACAACTCTGTTTTCTGGGAATGTATTCCATATAGCCAAAAAAAATAACTGAACAAATGACAGCTCCTTTAAATTTCTTTAAAATTTCAGTTAAGCTCTTGAAAACCTTTTAAAGTTTACACTTCTTTATTTTTTTCTGGGTGGAAAAAAAAAAAAGTCTTGCTGCCCCTCCCCAGCACCCCATCTGCCATGTGTGGCCAAAGCAGGTCTCTCCATTGCTTCCATGATGGCAGCAAGAATTTGACAAGGATGTAGGAAAGCTCATTTGTTTGTTATTGAATAGCCAAGAGAAGGTCCAGCACAGGTGGGGCGACCAATAGCTCACAGAGGATTATTTTACCCCTGAAGATCTTTCCCTCATCACACTGGGCCAAGGGCCTTGTAGCCAGGTGTGGGCATGGTTTGCATTTCCCATGTCTTCCTGACTGTTGGAGAGTTTCAGGCTTTAGCTTGGTGTTAACGGGAAGACAGTTCAGGCTGGGCTATTTGCACAAGTGCAAGAGGAGGAGTGAAGGACTCACTGGGTCAATTTCTTCTCTACATTCTTCTTCCAGCTCCTTGGCTTCTCTCGGAGATGTGCCCTGTGGTGGGCAGCGATACTGAGGATATCTGTGCTCAGAACTCTGCCAGTATAGTCACCCACTGACTTATTTGACCCAAATTCACTTAAAAGGGAATTTAACATTTACGTTTCCTAGATTTTCCTTTGGGGAATGACAGAATCTCCTGAGCAGCCATCACCGTTCTCCCTTTGAAGGCCTGAAAGATGAATGCAGACACCCACAGCAGCCTGCACACACCAACAGTTGTAATTAGTTTTTTTCAACAATATAGTGCAGTTTTTCTCCTGTATAAGTTCCCTACAAATTCAGCACAGTGTGACACATCAGTGATGTCCTGTGCAGCAAATAATGTCCCTTGAAGCACAGTCCCTCAGCAGCAGGTAAAGAACCTCTTGAGCATTGCTCCTTACAGATGCGCAGCAGTGAAGGGCTGGGGAGGAAAAGCATGTCTGTATGAGGGATCCCAGCAGACAGCTGAAAAATCATTTATTTATAAATGAATGCCCTCCCTCAAGTTGGCTTCCATGCATTAGGGTGGTTTTCTTTCAAAGAGGTTCCTGCTATTTACCCAACTTTCCAGCTGTGCTTCTCTGCAGCACAAAGCGGCAGAACCTGCCTGAGTTTGTACAGTGAGTCAACAGCTCAGCAGGGGATTAGAGCCCACAATCCTGCTGGCATTGCTGCCTTGGCTTAAACTACTGGACCATGCAGCCTCATTTTGTTCCTGGTACTCTCTGCTGGTATGTGGTTTGTCAGGAAAATAGCCTCAGTGTGGCTAATAAAGGAGGGGCTTTCTAAAGCAGTAAAACAAAGCCCGCCTCTTTCCAGCACTTCAGCCCAGTCATGGTGGTGAGAGGTCAGGCTCCCTTTGTGAGTGGGGACAGCAGGTTTCCTGAAGGCCAGTGGTGAGGAAGCTAAGCACCAGCACCCAGAGGCAGCAGGCACAGAGCCCTGGCACCCACTGCTGCCAGACAGGTGACCATGTGCTGACACACTGTCACAAGCCACCACAGGCCAGCCTGACTTGGAGGACAAGCAGACAGCCAGGTTGGAGCTTCCATGCCGGGAAGAGTCCCCTGGCCTCCTCTGTGCTGCTGGAGACCTGTTTCCTGGAGCACACAGAGCTGCAGCCTCCCAGCCTCAGAGGACCAGGACAGTCACCAAGGGCAGATGTGCCACTAGATAATGGAGCAAAGACAAGCCCCAGCAGGCCAGTCCAGGGCACAATGTGGTGCTGGGAGCCTGCATACTGCACAAGTGCAGAAGGCACTGGGTACCGAGCTGGGATTTGTCACAGGCTCTGGGAATGACAAAACCAGATTCATTCCTCGTGTCTGTGAGCACCAACCTGACTATCCAAAGGTCAAACCTATGGCAGAGTGGCCACTGCATCCCTGTTGTGCATTCAGTGCAGCCCTCTATATCCAGTGCATTCCTGCATCTACTACATCCTTGTTGTACACCCAGTCCATCCCTCACCCGCAGCTTCCTTGCTGTGCATCCAGTGCATCCCTCCACCCAGTGCATCCATGCTGTGCACATGTTGCATTCCAGCACCCAGCGCATCCCTGCTGTGCATCCCCTGTGTCGATGGACCCCGTGCATCCGTGCTGTGGTTGCAGTCGTGTCTGGCAGAGCAACAGCCCCTGCGTTCCACATGCATCTCCTGGGGGAGCTGCTCACCCTGATACTCCCAAAATGCACAAGCCTTATGAGTCGATTATGTGGGGATCTCCAGAGCCAGCCTTACGGGTGTGCCCTCCAAACAGGTTGTGCACAGCAAGTGGGCTCAGGACCGGGAACCCCAGGGAGCTGCGCCGCGGGGGCTAGGAGTGGCGGAGGCGGCTCTGCATGGATGGGGGATCTAAGGAGGACACTGACGCTGTCTCTGCAGGACCCTGCCCGTGTGCAGGCGGGACGTGCGTGGGAACAGCCTGGGCAGCCCCCAGCCCGTCGGGTGGGGACAGAGCCCCGGCGCAGCCCCGCAGCTCCGGCGCGGCCCGGGGCNGGGCAGCGGCCGCTGCGGCGTGGGGCCGCGCCCGGGAGACGGCGGCGGAACGGAGCGGGCAGAGCCGAGGTGAGCAGCCGAGGGAGTGCGGGGGGCCTGGGGCTGCGGGGCCGCGCGGCTTCGGGTGCGGTGCTGTGCCTGCGGGAGAGAGGGGCCGGCTGCGGGCAGGGCTGCGGGCAGGGCTGCGGCCCCACCGCCGGGAGAGCCGGTCCAAGCCGCGCGTCCCCTCCCCGGCGCATCCCGCACCGTGCCCTGCCGAGATCCTGCCGGCGGGGGGCTGGTGGCACAGGGACGGCCGCGCTCCCACCCGCCAAGGAGCGGAGCCAGCCGGGTCCTTGGGGCAAGGATGAGCCAGCCCCGGGGACCCGTAGCCCCGAGCTGCTGTAACACATTGAACTGCCGGCCTGTGATTTGAAGGAGATGATTTACATTAGAGGGAGAATGTGGAGAGAGCCGGGAACAACTTGGAATGGGTCCTCACATATTTCTGTAGTTATTTTTGGAGTACTGTCATATGGCAGGAGGTGGGCTCTAGAGGTATCCTTGAGCTCAGCATTTTCTCTATAGACTGGTTACCCCGGAGATCTACTAGAGGACCTGTGTGGCCCTTTCCCCATCAGCGATTTCTGTATTTCCCATCTTCTTCTCTCGCTGTTTCCAGGGTTATTGTTCCCCTCAGGTGTGCCCAGCCCTCAGCCTGTTGTGGTGGGGACCCTTCTGTGGGCAAACAATGTTATGAGTGTGTGTGGCTGGGCAGTCACAATATGCTGCAGGCGATGGCAAAGCTGTGTTTGATTCAGCTGTGGATGGTGTGGGGTGACTCCTGATCAGCTGGTTCTCCATTACCGTGGATGAGGTGTGGCTTCTCCAGCATCCTCAGAGAGATTGGCCCATGCATCAGTCTCTTCCTGCACTTAACTGGCACTTTCCCTCCAGCTTTCTCATGCTAGACTTATCCAAAGGGATTTCTGCTTCTGAACAACTCGAGATGTGGGAAGCACATTGTTACCATAGTCTGCTCCTTGGGGAGTCTCTGCATTCCTTTGTGTCCCGCGGGAGGGCTCTGCTGGTGTCAGGCCCCTTGGGCCACGACTGTGAGACTGGAGAGCTGTTCTGGTGGCTTTCCAGCTGCATGTCCCTATTGCCATCGCATGAACTTGGAACTTAGAGAAGGTTGGCTGGGTTTGGGTGATGGTCCTTGAAGAAGGGAATTGCCCTTTAATTCTATTTTTTTGTAGTCTGGTTTAGTAGGTATGGGGACTGTCCATGGGGGGCTCCCCAACATGGTCAGAGCTGTTCTCTCCATGGGGACTCAGCTCTGTTGTGTGCAGGGATGCAGGGCATGTTCTGGAAGCTGTGGCAGGCCCTGGTTGTTGTAGCGTATGGCAGGTCCAGAGTGTTCCTTCCTTACGTAGGGTTAAGCCTCCGTGGTTGGAGTTAAGGACCCTGGGGCGGGGGGTGAGCTGCCTCTCCCCTCCCGCTCTACTGGGAGGGGAATATTCCCATTCCTCTCCTCTTTGCACCATCCCTGTGCCCTGTCAATTGCTTTAGCCACAACTTCATCTGGTGACGCCGCTGTTAACACATCAGTTGCTGTTCCCAGGAGAGCCCTGGGCAGGGCTGTGGAGCACAGTTTGTTTTTCTGCCGGGGTAAGCTGGCTTTGGCTGCAGGGGATGGGTTCTTCTCCTGCTGCTTTGGTTGCTTTTTGATGGTGTGCCTGGAACTGTACAGAATTTTAAATTTTTATCAATTTTTGAGAAATTAGCAGTTTCCAAAACACTTAGAGGAGACGTTTTGATTTGGAGGAAGCATCTAGAAAGGGTTTTTGATGTCCAGTGTTGTATTTCTGGGCTAAAGTCATGAGTGGAGCAGAGAGCCTGTGTTCCTGGCATGTGGAATGGAAAGGTTTTGGTACCTCCCATGTCCAGTGCAGAGACTGAGTTTACTGGGCCCCCTTTCCTTGTCTGCTGCTGTGGCTGCTGCCACCACCACAACAACCTTCCAGGGTAAGTGTCTTCAGGCATGTGTTTTTTGTGTAGCCAAGAGAAGTGACTGGGTCAGCTGACTGCAGTATAGAATGGGGAAAATCTTAAAAATCAATTTTCTTCCTCCAGGCAGTTGAGCTCCCTGATAAGCTCTGGGTGATGACCTTGATCCTAGTGAGGAGCTTTACAGAATAGCATTTTGGGCTTTCTGCTGGCAGCACTAAGCCCTTGTCCCACGGGTGACTCTGGAATCACTCTGGGCTGCCTGCCTTCCTCCTCACGCCAGCACTGCTGAGGACTTCTGTTTTCCTAGAGGAGGCTTTCAGAGACAGACCAGTCAGGTGCCTGACTAATTTTGTCCCTAAAAGAATAAATCTTTCCCATAACTAATTAGGATTTCTAAATTAAGAAGCCTCTTGGTTAAAGGGCAGGGAGTGGGCTTGGCTGTTCCCAGGCTTGCTCTGACCTTCCTCCTCAGACTCATAGACATCACTTGGGTGTCCTTTGCCTTAATTCTCTTTGGCCATGAACTTGGGATGTTTCCCTGCTGCCTTGAGTGCAGTGCTACGGTGCCAGAGTGACAACTGGGATGCTGATGGAGGAGCAACCGTGTGCAAAGAAATGGGCTGAGTATTGGGCTTAAGCTTTGCACAGAGCAGTGTAGGTGCTGTAAGGCCTGTGTATAGTAGACTTTCATGTAGTACCTGTCACTTGGACATCTAAGTCAGGCTTGGAGCTCTGTTTTAAGCAGATATGCCAAGAAGAAACACAAAACAATGGCGGTTCCCAAGTCCCTGGATGCTTGAAGCTTCTGCTCAGGGAGACTTGTGCAGCTACGAATACCTGACTCTCATACGGCACCTAAAAATAAGCTTGTGCTGAGGCTGTGACAGTGATGGCTGCATGGCTTATTGTTCTCATTACAGCAGTTGATGGCTCTGAGTCAGCAGGTTTGGATTTATCAGAGCTGCGGTGGTTGCGCCAAGGAGGCCTGTGTGGATCTGTGTTGGTAACTGGAGGGACTGGCCCCAACCCTCTCCTGTGGGGGGAAGATGGGCTTGAGCCTGGACCCACAGTCACTGTTGGCTTGTGCTGTCACTTGAGCCTGGAAGCAGTTGTATGTGTTTGTGGAAGATAGAGATCAGTCTCCCTTGGGAACTCCTTCCCAGCCTCTACTCTGTAGTATTTGAGTCTGTAATGTCGAGCATCACCGCTGCTGGTGAGGCATCAGGCTGACCAGTCCAACCCTTCATCATCACCTTGACTAGATTACTGGTGGTGGAAAGGGTGATGGGAGACTGTCTTTGATGGAGGCATGTTGCAGTATTTCCCTATGGCTGCAGATACATCCTTCCCCTCTTTTCCAGCTTGTGGGTTGTCCAGGACCTAAGTGTGCCTTACAGTGAAGAGGTGAAGATCTGGGTAACCATGTCTTTCACCATGGGAGCAGTGGCTGGTTTCTGCAGCGGGTCTCCTGTCTGCAATATGTGTCCCTGATGCAGAGCAGGATGTTGAGCCCAGCCCCCATGGATATCCCTTGTCTTGGATGACAGCTGCTCCCTCCACCCTGCCTTGCTCCAAGGAGGTGAACTGTTTGGGGGTGTATGGTGGCACAAAATCATGGGTTTGGGTTGGAAGAGATTTTAAAGGTCATCTCATTGCAACCCCACTGCTAAGGGCAGGGGCAACTTTCACTAGACCAGGTTGCTCCAAACCCCATCCAACCTGCCCTTGAACACTTCCATGGATGGGGCAGCCACAGCTTCTCTGGGCAACCTGTGCCAGGGCCTACCCACCCTCACAGACAGGAACTGCTTCCCAGTATCTAATCCTAAGAAGAGCTTTTGAGCTGAAGCTTTGTATGACTGGGACAGCAGTCAAGGTTTGTTCTCCTTGCACTAGGCAGGGAGTTGTAGTACTGTGTGAACAGGGTCAGACATCCCAGAGGCCTCAGTGGGTGATTTGGTACAAATTCTCATGTCTGCTTGTCCCAGTACACAGTTGAGGGGCTCTGAATGCAGCTGAGAGTTAGTCAGTACCCTGCCTGGTGTATGCATGTCCATGAACATGCTCATGGGCTCCCCAAGAGTGGGAGCTGCAAAGCCTTAAAATCTGGATGATAATACTCTGGAAGAGGATTTTCTTTTCATCTTCTGCTGATGGTCTGTGTTTTGCCCTCTGAAGAAGAATCCTGGCTCCTCTAGGAGCTTAGCAGAGTCCCAGACTGGGTTTGTCCTGCTCAGGAGCTGCTGTGTCTGGGGGCAGCTGCCTCTAGGTATGCAGCATCCCAGGTCCAGCAGGATCACAGAGCCAAGGGGAGACTGGGCTGACCCTTTTGTGCTCAAAACATGAGACAAATGAGGCTGACACTGCAGATTTGCAGCTGCCAGCAGGTCAGCAGTTTTGCTTGGGCACTTGACCTCTTTGTAGTGATGAAACGTGGTAGCAAGTCAGTCCTTCCCCCCTTCAGAGACTGAGCCTCTGCCCACCAGTTATAACTGGACCCTGTGGCCTCCTGAGTCCACTGAGATGTTCCTGACCCCTCCTCAGTCTCAATACTCCTTTGCAAGGTGCTGGCAATGGGGTGGAAATCCGGAGCAGGTGCTGTACTAGTGCAAAGCTCATCCTGCATCTGAGGTGATGCTGAATGAGGATTCACAGCCCAGCCCTGCTGCCAGGTTCCTCCCACCGGCTCCTTCCTCCCTCTTCTCCTACTAACCCTCTGCTGGGGCCCCTTGCTGCTTGGCAGCAGCAGAGATGTCTGCTGGTATCCTTCCCCGAGCATCAGATGGAGAGGAAAACAGGGTGGAGTCAGCTCTCGCACAAAGGAAATGTTGAGGTGTCATTTCTGCCTTCAGTGCATTTTTTAGGTGACTGGGGAAAGATTAAACATGATCTTAACACATTCACAGCCCCCTTCCCACCTCATTTTCCTGTGAATCTATTGCTGCCGTGGTATCTTTCAGATTATATTTTTAGCTTTGTCTTTTCCTTTTTTTGCCTTCTCTCCTCGTATCAGGCTTTTGCAGGGAAACACACTTCTACGGGAGAACAGAATGAGCCATTTCACGAGACATTTTGTTATGGGCAGAAGGGCCGGGAAATCTGATTGTGTGTTTGAAATGACACATTCCCTTTGTAATCAGCTAATCGGACTTGTCAGGGCGAGTGCTCGCAGCAAGGCTAGACTGGAGGTGGCTGCAGGGTGGGAGTGGGATGGACCAGCCCTTCACATCCTCCTCAGGCCCATCCACAGGGGACCATCATCCAGGTGGCCACATGTGTAGGGTTGCAGTGATGGTGGGAGGTTCCTGCAGGTTCTTCTCCTTAATGATCCTATGGGAAGCACTAATCTGTGCAGGAGAGAAGCAACTGGATGTTCTAATTAGATGCACTATGGATCTGGCAGTGTTTCTACTAACAGGAGCCCCGCGGAGCATAGGGTGGTGTGGCACCTGATAGAGCTTTGGGGATCTGCCCTAATGGTGCTGAGAGGGACATAGCAAAGTTCTCAAGGTGGAAGAGGAGTGGTCATACAGCTGGGTCTGCTGCTTGCTATGCAAAGTTGCCATTTTTGGCAAGGATACAAACTTAAAGTTGATGATGAACTTTGGAGGGAGAAGATTCCAGCCTGAATTCTTAGCAGTGTTTCACTTTAGGAGATTGTGCTGGTTTAGAGTTAAACCAGCAGGAGAAGTTAATCCAACTCAGAATGGGATTGCAAGTCAGAGTAACAATTTAATGAAAGATCACAAAATACACTGATGCAGAAGGAAAANAGTCCCAAAACCCCAAACTTATCTCTGCTTGGGCTCAAATGGGGATGCCCAGTCCCTCCCCCAGAGTGGGGAGTTTCACAATGGGTGATCTACCCTGTGAGATAAACAATGGCCTATTTTTGGCATCCCTCATGGCCCCTGAGCAGACATGGCCCCTCAGGTGGGTGTGGAGGCAGGAAAACTTCCTTATCCCACAGAAGTTCCTGAACACCCAGCTTGTAGCCTGAGGGGCTGGATGTGCCCTGGGCAGCTGCTGCAAATGGTCCATTGTGAGCAGTCCATGAGAAAAAAATGACATAGAGGGTTTAGAATCCACACCCACACAGTGACAAACTGATCCTGGCTACTATAACCAGGACAGAGATTTACTGCAGGGCCTGATAGATGAAGGTCCTGCTGGGTGAACTGACCAGAACAAGAGAAACCTCCTGATCTGGCTCTGGGTATGTGCACCCCTGTGTGGGGCAGGAGTGGTTACCTCTGCAAATTCACTGGGGCTATTCTTCAAGGAACCAAAGAATTCTTTCCAGCGGTATGGCATAGTAGCATGAAGTCTCCAGGGCTAGGTTATACCAGGCTTTGAGCAGCCCAGTCCAGTGGAAGATGCCCCTGCCCATGGCAGGACTGTGGAATGAGAAGATCTTTAAGGTCCCTTTCAACTCAAAGAATCCAATGATTCTCTGGGATGAGTAAATCCCTGCTGGTCACTTTGGTCTCATGTGCAAGAAATGCAGCTGACTTCAGGTGACTGTGGGAAGTACCGTGGGATATAGAGAAGATGCAGTTGCCCTTGTGTGTTTTGAGGGCAGCATCTGCCATTGCTGTCAGCCCACCTGGCCAACTCAGTTTTGCTGCAGGAGCTTTGGAGCTCAGTCCCACCCAGGCTTGCTGCTGCTGGCTATGACTGCTGGCAGGGCAGCCTGGAAGCCCAAGGCAGTGTGGTCCATGGGCCTCTCCTGCTGGACACTGGCTGGGCTATTCCCTCTCAGCTCACCAAGCTGTTGTGATGCCGAGTGGGCAAAGCTGGACTGCTCTCGAGGTGTGTTGCTGTGCTCCTCACTCTGTGTGTGCTCCTGCTGTGGTGCTCATGTGAAGGGGATAGTGTGAATCCTTGTCCCTTGCTGGACCCATCAGCATGTTTGCAGCATGCTGGCCTAGATTTGAGTGAGCTGGACCAGTGCAGGGCTCCCCCCTAAGCCCCAGCCAGCAGCTGAGCCAGCCCGTGGTGCCAGTCGGGCTCTGCCCTGGGCGAAGACTGGAGCCTTCGTCTGGCTGCTGCCACGTCCCAGCACCTGTTCCCCAGTCAACACTCACACTGACCTATCAGGACCCGGCTGGATGATTGCTATGACAATGCTGTGACAATGTGTGTCACTGTGGGTTGTTTTTGAGCCCAGAGTAGTGTCTGTGACTGAGATGGTGTACCCACCAGCCTGGCACTGGCAAAGCTGTATGACAGGAGGTCAAGATGCAGTCTAGCGTGGATTTTTGCTTGCAGGAGTGTGATAGGGAGCTGCTGTTTGCAGGCAGAAGTGAGCCGGGTTGGGAAGGTCTTGCTTCCACTGCCTATATTCTCAGAACACTTCATTAATGATAATAATTGATGTCTATAGCTCAGAGTCTGCCATGGTACAGTCAGCCCCAGTGAACACTGCTCACACAGGGAAGCCACAGTCAGTGGCTGATGCAGAGCACAAGGGCTTTGTTTGACAGCATCAACACAGGCAGGGTGGGTTATGTCAAGTGCCACTGCCCAGCCTTTGGTGGCTTCATCCTCCATCCTCCTTTGCAGGAGGAACATGGTGCAGGCTTGGGAGCCCCAGGTGCTGGTGCCACTGGTGCCATACCTCTTCTTCTGGGTCTGTGGAAAGCTAGCCGCTCTTGTACCCAGCTGTGCACCTACCTGCCCATCTCTGCTTGGCATCAATTGACTCGCCCTTGAGCTGGCATGGGAGATAGCTGAGCACACAAATGCAAGAGCAGCATGAAGTACCCACAGAAATCACTGGGCTTAACAGGGAAGGAGCAGAGCCATGGGGGACTATGCTGAAGGAGGGAAAGAGCCCGACAGCCTTGTGTGTAACCTGTGTCTGCAGGTGGACGTGGGCGCTGCTGATATTGGAGCCCATTCTGAGGATCAGCTTGGCCTGTTAGAGCGCTCATGTCCTGCTGAGAGAGGTGCAGATCTTCTGATGGAGCTCTTGCTCCTTTTTGGCTCCTGAGTCAATGGGCAGGGGCCTCTGCATGAGCAGAGCATGCAAGTGAAGGAGAGGGAGGCTTGTCTGGACTCCAGGATGGAGGGGTGTGGGCATGTAGGTAATGGTGTGGGACAGTAACCTCCACGTGCCAGTGGCATCCTGAGTCTGTGGGCAGTGTTGGATTATGCTGGGACACAGATTCAACTCGTATGCTGCATGCTGGTGTGAGAGGCTGAGGCCCCGTGACGCCGGCCCTGCAATGCCTATGGGTAGGGGGACCCTGGGTCATGGGTGCCACCAGTGCTGGAATCAGGCACAGTGTGGCTGCCCAGCCCTTCTCCCCATGCACTGGGACAGCTGAGCAGTAAAACCACATGGTGGCTGGGAAGGAATCTGTCCCTGGTGAACAGGAGTGTATGGGACCGCACCCAGAACCAGCGCGTGATGACATCCTGCCTGTGCTTCCCCATGTGTGAGAGATGCAGGGGGCCACAAACGCAGAGGTGGCTGTGACCCCTCTCCTCTTCATGTTATGTCTCATGAGAATTGTTTAAGTATGCAGTTTCTCCCTGTTAAAAGGGGATTTTATTTACTTGGAGGTTCCAAAGCTGCTGCCTGTATTGCATCAGTTTTTCTGCCTGGGCATGCAGTGGGTCCTGTCCTTGTCTGGAAGGGATGGCTGGAGCTGCCCAGCCATAGGTCAGTTGCTGGTGTTGCCGTGTTCTGTGGGGACTTGTTCCAAATGGAAAGTGGAGCAGCTTTTGGATCTCTTTGGGAAAACTGCTGGGCATCGGTGTCGCTCAGGGCAGGCTGTTGGCCAAACACAACTGATATTTGCTTGTGGAGAGTGAAAGGATTTTGCAGAATCCGTGGGAGAGGTGGGAGTTTGCATAGATGGATCATCCTGCCTGCTTTGCTGCTGCACTGGTGGGAGGCTGGGCCTTGCTTATCCAAGTATATTTGAAAATTAACCCTTGGGAAAGTGGGAGTTATCACTGCTGTGCCATGAGACCATAATTCCTCCTCCATGTCCCTGTGGTGCCTACTGGGCTGATTCTTCTCCCCTGTTAGATGTAAAAAGTGTAAAAAGTAGCCCTGAAAATGCAATTGCAGGATGGGGGCTGTTCCTGTTCAGACTGCTGGTTTTCCTCCTGGTGTGCCAGACGTGCTGAGGACTCCATGGATTAGGAAGTGGGGCTGCCTCCTGTAGGTTCTGCATCACTGACTTGAATCATTGCCTGCAGCCAAAGCCCTGCTAACCAGATGTTGTCCTTGCTGCCACTATGGGGGCTGTGCCATGAGCCAGAGGGGTGGGTGACAATGGGTTGCCACAGATGGCCTGAAAGGGCAACACTTGGGTCAACACCCAGGAGATCTGTGTCACTCCTTGAGGTGTGTTGGCTCTGCAGCACTGCTGTAGTAAATATTTGCATTTATCCCAGAATGAACAAAGCTGGCTGCGGTGCACACGGCAGGGCTGCCTTCACATCAGGCTCTTGGAGAGCAAAATGGCACCTCACAGAATCCCAAGCTTCCATTCCTCAGCAAGAGATTTGTATGGAATCTAAACATAGCACTTGAGCTAAGCAGGCATCCTCTTATGGGAGCTGTAGCTGTCCTTCCAAGCACTTGCCATCATCTTCTTTTTAACCAAATCTGATTTCTTCTTTGCAGGTTCTGAATCTTACCCAAAGAAAGTGCTGAGATCAGCCCCTGGAAACAGTGTGAGTTTATCCTGAAAGCTTTTGTTCTGCTTTCCAGATCCTACATGAGGCTGAGTGGGTTTTGCAGTGTAGAAGAGGTTGCTCAGCATGGAGAGGTTCTGCAGGGAGGCTTGTCTGCCAGAAACCCCCAGCAGGACTGGAAATCTAGACTGCTCCCACCAAAGGACCAAACTGCTGAGCTTAGTCTTCTTCTGGCTTTCTTTGTGTGGGATTGTTTCCCGGTTTAGTTGGGACTTGGGCAGCAGCCCCTTTGCAAACAGAAAAGCTGCTACTATTGGAGTGCCTTTGGGATATCATGCTTAGCACTGTGTTTCCGAGCTCTGGGTTTTCATGCTGTCTTTTGTGTGGGGGATCTGAGGAAGGCAGTGTGTTTACAAGCCAACTATGGCGTTTTGCTGGCTGTGAATCCCAGTCCAGGGCTCAGATCCCTGGGCTCATGGGACGGCACAGCTGGCCTGAGGTGCATCCTGGGGAGTCTGGCACTGCTGGGCAGCTGGGGGCAAACTGCAGGAGAGTTCTGAGCTGCATGTGTTCTGTGATGCCTGAAAGAGTTAAGGGCTTATGGTCCAGACCTTCTCAGAGGCACCAGGGTCCCTCCAGCTGAAAGGGCTGCTCTGCTCTAGGACCCCACTGCACAGCACAGTGACATCCATGTGAAATTGGATATGAGGAGCTGCTTTTGTGCATGCTGCAGCCAGTGTGGGGCTGGTGGTGTCTGGGAGGACAAGGTCTGGCTTCTGCTTTAAGTTTTCTGACCTGTGAAGGGAGCCTGGCCAAAGCAACACTGCAGGATGACCCTGGCCCAAGACTGAGACTGCAGGATGGTTTTGTCATCTGAAAACTGGGGGTGAGGAGCTCCATAGCTGCACCCTGCTGTCCTGACTCTTTCCCAGGCAACAGGGCCGTGTGACAGTGAAACCCTGCTGCCCAGAGAGCTTTGCTCCCCATGGGTGCAAGTTCTTCCCCCAGAGGGTAGTCAAGCAATGGAACAGGCTCCCAGGGCAGTGTTTGCAGCCCCAAGTCTGACAGAGTAGAAGGAGCATTGGGACAATGCTTTCAGGCACGTGGTGGGATTTTGCGGTTATCCTGTGTGAGGCCAGGAGCTGGACTCAGTGATCCTTTCGGGTCCCTTCCCGCTCTGGAGATTCTATTACTTTGTAGGCACAGATGTGGGCAGGGGATCTGTTTCTCTTCTGAAGGCTGTGATGGGTTTCTCAGGACTAGAGATGTCTCTGGCTCTGAACAGGTCAGGTCCCCATGTTTTATAAGCAGCTCTCCTCCTCCAGGCATTTTGTGGGTCCAGTGAGATGCCAACTCCGCCCATGTCCCGGGGTGCATGTCAGCTGAGAGAGAAAGGAGAGTGACTGGATTTCCTCTCCTGTTCCTGTACGGTGAAGAGTTTGGGTGCTGGATGACCAGTTTTGGAATTGGTTGAGGTGGAGGTGCCGGCCCAGCTTCAGTGGTGGATTCCTTGTGCTCCTGCATCTCCGTGTGCCTCAGTTTCCCTGCAGGATGGAGTCTGAGTGCCGTGGGCTATGCACTGGAGCTCAGCATGAGGAATGCTCCGGCCCCGGGAGGCTGGGCACAAGCCACAGCTGACATGGGAGTGTTTCACAGTGCCCTGCAGAAAGCTCTGCCCTTGCGTGGAAGTGTGAGTCCCTGCTGCGATTGCCCGTGCTGGGGTGGCGTGGGGAGCAGGAGGACACGTAGCCCAGCAGAGCTGCTCTGTGTCTGTGCACTCTGGGCAGGCTCACCCAGCCTCTGCTGGTCGCCTGTAGGTCCCAGCTCCCCGGCAAGTCTGCACAAGCGGATCCTTCCCAGCAGAGCCCAGGCCAGCTGGGCCTGCTGCTGCTGTGTGTGCTGAGGGAGGTGTCCCACTGCTCTGGGAAAGGTTGGTGAAACTTTGATCATGGCACAGTGATCGTGCTGGCAATGAGCTGCTTCTTTCTTTGTATTCCTGAAACTCCTTCACAGCTGATACTGCGTTCTACCTCCTGGTGTCTGGAAGGGCTTGCTGAGACTGGTTAGGCAGCAGTGAAGGGAAAGGGCTGATTCCTTGGGACCACTCAGAGGTGATCATCCATTATTTGGACTGATGGTTATTGTAGATCCCTTCCAACTGAACTACTCTGTTCTCCTTGAAACTGGTGGCAAGGTGTGACCATTTTCTTGGGGAACATGACACTTTGTACTACCACTTCAAACCCAAGCAGGGCCCTCCTGGGCCTGCAGAACAGAAGAAGGTGACTTTGGGCAGAGCCCTTGGCCCTTCCTTTGGAAGGAAAGAGGTGATGGGGGAAGGCTGAGCCTGTGCCTGAGCTGGGCTCCCTTTGGTGGCTCCCCTTGTTCAGCCCCTCAAGCTCCTCTCCTCTTCCAAAACACTGCCTCCCAGGGTATTCTTGCACAGAGAGCGGTTGATCTCCCCTGTTTCCCACATCCCAGTACAGGGTGGCTGAACTTATGGTCTCTGTCCTCATCTGAGGGTGAGAGCTGCTGGGACAGCAGAGGACCTGCAGTAGGATGGAAGCAACTCTCTACTCTTAAGGCAGGAGGAAGAGTATTCCGTGTTGGTGAGTGGTCTAGACAGAGGAAGAGCGTTCTCTGGTGATGGGTGATCCATGCAACAACATCCCTGCCTGCTCCTGGTATGTATCCAAGGTACCCTGCTGGTGGCCTGCAGTACTCAGCAGCAGCTGGGTGAGCTGGTTTCACAAAGCTTTTGGTTCAGTCTCCCTCCTCTGCTGCACCAGAACATTCCAGGGCTCTGCTCCAGAGCTGTCCCTGTGTGAGACTTGGAGTAGGAGGGGAGGGATGTTTGCATTTAGTGGTCCCAGTGTCTACCTGAAAAATCTGGTCCCTGTCTGGGCTGACTGCTCCACTTGGCTGTGGCACCTCTTGGACAGCCCCTTCCCCATCCAAAAAGCATGGGGGTCCAGCAGGGTAGGGCCAGCTCTTGGGCACAACTACCCCATCCCCCAGGCAGAGTCCCTGGCACTGTTGGGATGTGTCACTTGAGGTGGTTTAACCCCAGAGCTCTGTTCATGAGTAGTTTCTAATGGTTGTAAAGTTCAAGTGGGCACAGAGCAGCTGCTGAGGTGTCTCCTTATAAAAATAATTGTTCCAAGACAGTGCACAGATCTCCTTAGACCTGAGAGACACTGTCAGTCTGTTTTATGGAGTAGTTGGGAAGATGAAGCTGTTCTGTGTCCCTGCTGTCCACCCCAGAGAGCAGAGGAACTCCAGCAGGGCTGGCAGCCCTGCCATCCCCTGCCTGTGCTCTGCCCAGCCTCCGGGTTGCTGCTGCACTTTCCTCTTGATTTGGAGCCCATCCTGGCTGCAAGACATGCCTTGGTCACTGAGCCTTACTGTGTGCCATCACAGCTGCCTTGGCTGCAGCTAAGCAAACATGTTTGTGGTATGTGGCAGTGTGTGTGTGAGGGCTGGTGGGAGCTCCCTCAAACTCTTGGCAAAGGCTGGCTGCTGGATGAACACCCTGCTTGCCTTGGCTGATTCTTTTAACCTCTTCTCCATCAAACCACTTAGAAGCTGGGCTTCTCCTGTGCTGTGTCATGGTGGTCTGAACTGGTGTGCCCACCCATCTCTGACCCATCTGCCTGTCTGTTGGAGGCTCCTCTTTCCTGAGCCATGCTGGGATCCTGCCCCACCTTTGTCATACAGGGTTGTCTGCTTGGGCAACAGATGATGGAACTTTCCTGAGAAGCTTCAGCTTTGTTGCTCAGATGGCCATGAGCTTGCCCAAATCCTTGACAGGTCTCAAGAGTGATGGATACCTCTGTTCCTATGTCAGGTACCACCCCACTTCCCCCAGTGCTTTTGGCCAAGGGTGTGAAGGGCTGGAATGGGCTCCTTCCTTGCTAGACTGGTGATCTCACTGCGGCTGGGTGGAAAGGAAGAGCTGTCTGTTCTCAATTCCCTGTGGAGGAGGACTTGCCACCTGGGACTGGTGTTTCAACAGCTTTTGTGGCACAGGAGGGCCCAAGGGATATGAAGCTGCAGGCAGCATCTGAGCAGGCACAGCGTGGGCTGGGATGCTACATGACTTGCTCCCAAGGGTGATATGCAGGCTGGACCATGTTCTGGAGAGCACCTGGCACTGGTGCAGATATGATTTGGGCCACCATCTTCCAACAGCCAGATACTAGTCATGGCACCTCTCTGGTAGTCTTCCAGCATATTTCCACCACAGCCCTTGCTGTTCTCTCCTTTATTCTACCACCGAAATTTTCCTTTCTTGGCTTTCTTCCTAATTGCTGAAGGGGTTGAACAGTGTTTGGGCCACTTCCCATCTTCAGCAGTTACGAGAACAGTTACCAAGTACTTCTTTGGTTGGAGCTCAACAAGTTCTGCTCCCCTCATTTCAGCTGACCTGGGTGCAGGTTTGGGGTGCTGGGGCTACCTGCCTCTCTGGTGCTTCCCTCGGGGATATTTGGTCTGGAGAGATCAGGTGTTTGTTGTGCCTGTGCACAGCATTTCAGGCTGTTGAAAGTGTCCTCTGCATGGCTGGTGGTTGCTCTACTCTGACATTGCTCAGGGATCTCTGGGCTGGTTCTTCATGGAACCATATGCTTCCTGGGATTTGGGTCTTGTCTTGTATCCCTCCCCACCTGCACAGCAGGCAGGATACTTGGTGGGGTGACGGGGCATCAGAGGGAGTTCTGTGCTGCAGTGAGGAACTTTGGGAGCCTCTGAGGCCACTGGATTTGCTGGATGGAGAGTGAGTTGGGTCTTGCTGCCACTGGTGTCACTTGGACATGCTTGTCCAGCTCCCATGTGCATGTATTCATTTTAAGTAGCTGGCACTGAGACAGTGTTGTCACTCCACATGTGGCTGGTCAGCGGGTCCCACTTTCCTCCAGCCAAAATGATAGTGTTTCTCAGTACATCTGGTGGTGGTGGCAGGCGGGTTGAGCGGAAGCCCTGCTACTTCCCAGGACCCTGACGTGATGCTTCTTGTTCCTTATTGCAAAGTTCTGTCTAATGATGAATTTTGGATGGAAATTTTGGGATGGATGAATTTGGGAGGATGAAGGAAGGAGAGGGCTGCCCTAATCCTGCTACAGATTCAGCATGTCTTTTGTGTACAAGCCTGCTCAGCTGCAAATGAGAAGGCTGGTATCCGGGTTGCTGAGGAGACAGAGACATGGGATGTGGCAGATGCTGAGGCCTTGCCAGATGGTTTGTGTCCCAGCCTTTTGCTGCCACCAGTAACAGTCCCAGTGACAGTCTCTGACTTGTTGCAGTGCTTAGGCGTTTATGTGCTGTCCTGTCCCAAGGGCCGTGGTGATGGAGCACCCTCACCACTGGCTCCCGGTGGCTGTGGCTGCAGCAGTGCTCTGAATGGATGTCCTGAACCTGGGCAGGCTTGGTAGAGTTGGATGGATGTGGGTGCTTCTGGCATGGATTAGGGGCCCATGCTCCAGAACCATATCCAAGTAGGTCCCTTGTGCTGGCCCCTATAGAATAATGCTGTCAATTGGGGCAGGTGGCCTTGCCACCACTCAGGTCATCCACCTGGTGAGCAAGATGGGCAGCCCTGTCTCATGTAAAGTCCAGGTTTCTCTCCTCCTCTAGAAAGGACTTGCCATGGGCCACCTTCAGGTCCCCGAGGAGTGTCCAGCGACTGATGAGCAGAGGCACATGGTGATTTGCCAGCCCAGAAGTGGGGGCAGCATGTTGCCGGTCTGCCGGGGCTACAGCCCTGCCTGTGTCCCCACATTGCCATCACCCATCCAGCATATCTTCTGGGCAAGTGCATTTTCCTGCATGCCCAGCCTTGGGCATCCCCCAGCAGCTGCCCACACTTGTCCTCCCTGCTGTGGGATGAGTGTCCTGCCCGCTGTTTGGAAGCCCAGTGGCTGCACCCTGTAAGAGGCATCTTGTTCCTTTCCTGCTGTGGTGAGAGCACTGGAGCCTCATGCTTGTGGGAGCTGTGGTGTGTCTGCTCCATGGTCAGCAGCCCTGCTAGCAGGCTGGGCTGGGCACGACAGAGGGCTGAGGCTGGGCTGGACCTGGCTGAGCTCAAATCCACCACTGGATTTGTGTCCCACATCCTGCCTGAGGCTTTCCCAGTGCCACCTGGGATTTCTTGGCCTGGTCCATGGTCCAGGACTTCCTGGACACAAATTGCTCTGTTAGGGGCCAGCCTAGCTGTGGGATCCCAGCTCCTAGCTCAGCAGTGGTGGTGTGATCCCACCTCCCAGCTTAGCTGTGTAGTCCCTGCTTCCAGCCCATCTGAGGGGTCCCTATTTCCAGCCTAGCTGTGGCAATTGGATCCTAGGTGCCAGCCCTGTCTCTGCTCCCAGCCTGGCTGTGGCAGTGGGATTCCTGCTCCAGTGTTGGGCTGAGCACAGCATCCCATGTTCTAGGAGCAGGGCTTTGTGTTCAGGGTACCTGAGTTGGGACCTTCCTCTTGGAGTAGTACACTCTGCCCTTGGGTGTGGTGGGAAAGGAGAAGCTCTGCTTAGGTTTCTTTTTGTTTACCCTTTATTTATTATTATGTGTTAAGCTTCTTCTGCAACTTTTCCTCCTGTTGTCATTCAATTGTCCAACTTCCCTGAATACTTATCATCTGCCTGGGGGTAGAATTTGAGACACATCAAAGGTAGCTGGGTTTCTGCAGGTAATGAGCAAATATCCTTTGGGAGCTGGGGTGAGATTAAACAGCCAAGAAAAAAACCTGCCCTGCTCAGGATTGTCCAGGAGGTAAAATGGAAGGTCTGGGAGAGAGTGAGGGAAAACTAGCAATACTTGCTTCCCAGAAAATGTCAACCCTGTGACTGGGAGGAGGCTGGCGTGGTGGGTCCCTCTTGGGGTGAGGCCTGGAGGGTGCTGCATGGGGGAAAATGAGGCTGGGACAGCTCTGCAGTGGGAAGTGGAGGTCTCTGTTCCTCTCTCCCAGTTGACCATAGAATGGGTTTGTCAGGATTTTGTCTATGCATTGTCTAAATGACTTTGCTTTGAAGAGCAAGGCCAGGGACTCACATGAAGTGTAAAACCTGGTGTCACACTTGGGCTGGAGTCCTGCCTGGGGTGAGTGTGGGCAGGTGGGAATGGACTTGCACCCACCTGTGGGCACTAGATGCTGCTTCCAGGGCTGCTGGGAGCTGCCTACACCTGAGAGGTGAGTCAGACTTGAACTGTCAGTTCAAAAATGAGAAAACAGAATTTTCAACTTTGTCTTTGGGAGTAGTACAAAGCAAATGAAATAAAAGCCAAGCTCTGGCATTGTAGTGTCAGGACTGGATCCAGGCAGCACTTGGAGAGGTATCAGTACCTTGGTCTCTGGCAGAAGCCAGTGCCAATTGCATGTCATGGGCCTTGGCACTGCAGTCTGCCAGTCTCCTGGTGGCTGCCCTGGCCCTGCTGGGGCCTGTGACCAGCCCCCTGAACCTTATTGAACCTGCACTCAAAGAAAAATGGGTTTCTGAGGCCTTTGTATTTTACTTAAAATCCCTATAGCAGTAGTTATTTTGTTGCATAAAGTACCTTACAAAAAAGTAAACAAACAAAAAACCCCAACTAAGATATTCTCCCCCACTTCACTGAAAAACCTTTGCTTTTGATGGTGCTGGTGAGTTGACATGGCATGCTGTGCCCCACCATCCAGTGTGTCCATACAGGTAGTGTCTCCCCTCCCGCTGGCATGGCCCTGGGAATGTGAGGGAGGCTGGGGGCTTTTGCGGGGCAGCCTCTGGAGACCCAGCTGCAGGTATCTCAGGCTCCTTTCGTGCACAGGGCTGCTGCCCTCAGTGTCGAGATGCAAGAGGTCTGCTAGAGCAAAAAAGCTCATGGAAGCCGCTCTGCTTTTTGAATGAGGCCTGGGAGCAATGTGCTGGTGGGTGCATTGATTTCTTGCAGCACTGGTGATTAGTTAGATTTCTGGGTGCCAAGTCAAAGGGTAAGTTTGGTTTAATTCCTTAGCTCTGACCCATGAGAGGTCAGACCTCTGGTAGAGAGGTTCCCAGTGCTGGGAACAGTTTAAGGAAGCCCTAGTTTTATTTTCCAGTTATAATTTTCTATGGTTAATATGGTAATTTCCTGCTGTTCTTTCCAGCCAGGTAATGCGTCTTCCCTTGGAAGGGAGATGAGTAACAATATAAATTGCCAGCAGTGTCCAGAAAGGTTGCAAGAGGAATTGTCTTTGTTGAGCTCCTGCCTGTTTCACTTATTGATCTGTGGCTCTTCTTCCTGTGAACTTGTAACATTTTCTTCCCTCTAAAGGAATATTAAGATGTTTGGAGGGATTTTCCCATACCTGTTGGCCTTTGTCAGTTAGTTGGGAAGGAACAGTGATGCTAAGGCTTGTAATTTGCCCTTTGCTGCTCAGGGAATTGCAGGAGGGAACCAGATGTGAGGGATGATGCTCACTAGAGCTCAGGGAGGGCTCAGGACACATCAGTGTCCATGGTGGGTTGTGTGGTGCTGGGTGAGAGCCCTTCTGCCCTTCCAGCATGAGGGGAGAGCGACTGATGTCACCTACCTGGATTGGACACTGTCCTGCGTGACATCCATGTCTCTAAACTGGAGACGTGGATTTAACAGACAGGCAACTTCAGGCAACTTGGTGGATAAGGAATTGGTTGAGTGGTCACACAGAAGGAGTTGTGGTCAAGGACTTGCTGTCCAAGTGGAGCCCAGTGACACGTGGTGTCCTCAAGAGTCAGTGCTGGGACCGGCGCTGTTTTGGTGTCTCTGTCAGTGACACGGACAGTGGGACTGATGCTCCCTCGTCGAGTTTGCCAGTGACATGGAGCTGTGGGTGCAGTCACAGGCTGGAGGGAGGGGATGGGGCATCCAGAGGGACCTGGACAGGCCAGCAGGTTCAACAAGGCCAAGGTCCTGCTCCTGGGTCAGGCAATCCCAAGCACAAGTACAGGCTGGGAGGAGAGTTGATGGAGAGCAACTCTGAGGAGATGGATTTAGGGGACTGATGGATGAAAGGCTGGACAGGACCCAGCCGTTCCGCCCCTCAGCTCCTCTCTGGACTCACTTCTGCTTCCAGAGCTTCTGCAGCAAAGCTGGTGCTGCTGGCAGGGATGTGCGGGTGAGGGGGCTCCTGTGGGATGCTGGTTGCTAAGCAACTGGCAGAGGTGGAGTTCTCTGCCTACCATTCCCAGCACATCCCTGCCTGCATCCCTTCCTGAACTGCCCCCTCCCTGCTCCGGCATTACTCACATCTTCCCAGGAAGCATAGTGGGAGCTCCTGCTGCCTACTCCACGCACTCCCGGGGCAGAAGAGTACCCCAGGGTATCTCTGGGCATCACCAGACCCTGATTTGGGGTTTCTCTGCCCAAGATCACCAACACTCTTCCCTGGGGAAGGAAGGTGTCTTGGAGCTCTGTTGACCCTTCTGTTTGAAGCTTCTATCTCAGCACTGCTTTTCTGCCCGGTTCTGGGAAGCAGGGCTAAAAGTGGGATTCACAAGGTTCCTGCACTCTGAGACTCCTTGCAGTCAGGGTGTGGAATGCTGTGGGAGCCTGTTTCCCTTCTGGGGCAGTTGTGCTGATGGAGCCTGAGTGCTGTTGGTCCTCCTTAGGTGGTGGCTGTGCCAGGACGGATGCTCAGGCTGGTACAGGAGGCCTGGGTGGTGCAGAAGGGTTTGGGGAGGTATCGGTGGCTGCACTGTTCAGGAGTCCCTGCTTGGGGCTGTCCGTCAGGGTGACTGCGACCCTGTCTGGGCATGTTGTGGTCTTGGGTCCCATTTGTTTTTTGACCCTGCCAAGAACAAGTGTTTGTCAGGCACTTAGAGAGTCTTTTACTCAGATAACAGCCCACAGGATAGGAAGGAACTGCTGATGGCTGCTTGGAGGCTGGAGGATGGAAGGTTGCTCTGAGTGGTGGCTTAAAGCCTTCAGTGCCTCCACATTGTGTGTCTGAGTGTTGAGCAACCTGCTCTACCCAACCTTCTCTTGTCCAACTAGTGCTTCTTGCTGAACTTTGCTGGAAGAGCTGAAAGGCACAGAGGCACCATCAGATCATACATCTCTCTACTCCTGGTGTACTCCCAACTCTGCTGACAGTGCAAACCTTTTGAAAGGTCGGTGTTTGCCTGGAGGAGACCCTCTCTTGGTTTTCCAGGGCTGCCTGGAGTGGCAGAGAGGATAAGCTGGACAGCCTTTGGGTGTGCAAGAAGCCTCAGTGGGCTTCCAAACCTGCCTAGGTTCTCCCCTGGAGCAGTGGGCTGTATGATTTTGAGCACAGGGGCTGCTGTTGCATCCTGCCATGAGGGTCTGTCCTTGATACACCTGTTACTCCTGAGTGGCAGAGCTGCCACACTGCTGGTGAGATCCTGTGCCCTGGACTGAGTTTTGGAGTCCCTGTGAGCCCGCCGGCTGCTGTGGCTGTGCCACTGGAACAAAGGTGCTACGTCGCAGTTCCCCAGTCAGGGAGGGGACTGAGGAGCAGCAGGGGTGGCTCTCAGGGAGCCAAGGCTCTACCTGGGAGCAGGAGATGGTTTTCCCCCAGTGGTGACAGAGAGGCACTTCTGCTTGTGCTACTGAGGGGCTGTCACAGGGAAGGAGCGCCAGAGTGAGGCAATTCGGATGACACTGAAGAGCTCTGGAATAGCATCATCCCCCTGACACCTCCAAAGGCTGTGGGACTGTAGAGTTGCTGCCCTGGCTGAACTGGGCAGGTGCAGGCAAGGTGCTGGCATGGCTGAGGGCATCAACAGGGCTTGAGTTTTGGAGGGGAGTGCAGATGAGGCACGAGTGCCAGGGAAAGTAGAGAAGTCCCCAGAGCACTAAGCAGGCAGGTTGTGCACTGCCACGAGGATGATGGTGTGGTTCTGTATCCTGCTGTGGGAGCGGGAGCAGGGTGCTCCACCTTTGCATCCTGGCAAGCTTGGAGAAGAAGGAGGTGCCTCGGTCCTGTCCCATTGTGATGCAGCAGAAGTCATGCTTCTCTCCCCTGGTTTTTCCTGGTGCCAAAAGGGCTGGGGCCAGAGCACGACAGGAGCAAGCTGAAGGAGGGTTGGATCTCTCAGGACAAGCTCTGCCCTGGCTGCCCTCAGTCCTGGCAGCTGAGCTGAGTGATGGTGAGTTGCCATTGCTGCCTGACTCCAGGCTGACTCAGGGGACAATTCCCCGCCGACTTTTTCCTGATTCATCATTCAAATGCCTCTGTAGCAGCAGAGGTGCTGATCTTGACTTCCAGGGTGTAGTTTTGTGGAATAACCTCAGGCTGCTTTTTTAACTCTGGAGCAGGGGATGGCACCATGGGCAGGAGGTCACTCTCTGTCTCTCACCAGTGACGCCAGGGAAGGATGGAGCATTTGTGGAAGAGAGGCACTTGGCTGCCTGTTGGCTGTGTGTGCAGAAGCCCAAGCATCTTGCTCCAGGGTCAGATGTCTCTGCAATGCCTGGCTCGGGCATGATGAGCGAGCAGATGTCTGGGCTGTTGACAACTGCTGACATAATGTAAATACATAATTGCCCAAACCCAGATTCAACACATGTCAATTAAGGCTGAGCTGACTGCAGCAGAGGAGCTTCTGCAGCCCCGCGCAGGGAGGTAGGAGAGCCGCACACCACATGTGGGATCCCAGAGCTTGTGGGGGTATTACACAGGATCACTGCACTCATGTGAGTGTGTTCCCACAAGATCATCCCATCCTTGGTGCCTTTGCTTTCCTTTTTTTTTTTTTTTTTTTTCCTGAATTGACCCAAATCTTCACTGGACAGCTCCTACCTGGCTGTCATATTCCATGTCAGTGATGAGCCACTGTCTGCTTCAGTCGTGCTCAGTGGCTGCCTCAGCCCTGGGTTTGGCTCCTTTTTGCCAGCCTGGCATCTCTTAGGAACTCCAGGTCTGGACAGTGGAGCTGAACATACCAGCTCAACAGCTTGAACTTGCCAGGCTGGCTTGGGACTGGTGAGCAACCACTTGCCTGGACAAAGGTGTCTGAAGTTGCCATCAAAACCCTACAATGAATTAAGGCACTCTTCCCCAGGAGGAGACTGGTCGAGACAGCCTGGATGAGCCCTTCCTGCCCTGAATGTCCAGGCACCCTCTGGGCTAGACCCATCACCTGTGCTGGAGGAACAGGATGTGTCCCTGCAGTTTCCCTGGAAGCAGCCTCCTGTGGTCAGTCCATGACGATCTCCTCCACTGGCAGGTTCAGGTCTTGCTGCTCTTCCCTACTTGAATCACAGAAAGAGAAAAAGACCTCCAAGATCATCAAGTTCAGCCTTTGACTGATCACCAGCTTGTCAACTAGACCAGAGTACTGAGTGCCGCATCCAGTCGTTCTGTGGACGCTTTCAAGGATGGGGATTCCACCACCTCCCTGTGCAGGCATGTTCCAGTGCCTGACCACCATTTCCATGAAGAAATTCTTCCTGAAGTCCTACCTGAGCCTCCCATGGCACAACCTGGGCCCATGTCCTCTTGTCCTGTCACTTGTTCCCTGGGAGTAGAGCCAGACCCCCACCTGGCTCCACCCTCCTGTCAGAGAGTTGTAGAGAGTCAGAAGGTTTCCCCTTTTCTCGAGGCTGAGCACCACCAGCTCTCTCAGCTGCTCCTCATCAGATTTGTGTTCCAGACCCTTCACCTAGCTTCATTTCCCTTCTCTGGACATGCTCCAGCCTCTTAATGTCTTTGTTGAAGTTTAGGGCCCAGAACTGAATGCAGGACTCAGTGAGGAGCCAGCTCCTTCTGATGCTGTGCTGCCATGGAGAGGGACAGCTGTGGGGGTGATTGGCAGGACAAGGTGACATAGCTCACCTGAGCCAGTGCAAAGCCTGCTCACAGGCTGGGGAAAAAAGTGCCACGTGAAGAGGAAGTGCTCATTCTATGATCCTACTGTCATGTTTTTGAGGTCATATCATCCTGCTAGGCAAGAGAACCTTGTGCTCTGTTGGTCTGACATCTCCTTTTCAATCGCTCCTGGCAAAGGGGTGGGAGGTGGCAGATGTGGAGGTGATGGGCAAAGGGTGAGTTGGGGGTAGTGTGGCTGTGAGACTGCAGCGTGTGTGCAGCGGGCACACAGATGGATGTGTGGTGTGAGGCTCATGGATGAATGGAGGGACGATGCCTGCAAGCACCTTGTGGCTGCAGGGAGGACGGGATGAGGTGGTTGATGGTAGCAGGGGAACAATAAAGCTTCTCCCAGCACCCAAGTGTCCTGCTGCTCCTGCAGGAATTGAGTTCTGCCTGCAGAGTGTTCATGGGTGGTGCCCGTGCTCATGTGCTTCAGTCCTGCCTGTGGTGTGCAAGTGTGTTGGCTGGGCAGAGAAGCCAGGTGTGTGGGAATTGGAAGATCCCTTTGGTGTGAGGCAAAGGGGAAGTGCTTTACTGTAAATGGAGAACATCAGAAGAAATTGTAATTGTCTGGAAAAAGGCTTGGAGGGTGAAACATCTGTCTGTGTGACTGATCTGAGGAACAAGGAGAAAATAGTGGGACGTAGAGAAAGGGGGCTTGAGTCAAGTGTGTGGGGATGAAGGGTCTGAGAAAGTTTTGCACCAGATGGTAAATCTTGGTGCTCTGATCACAAAGCTGTGCTATCCCAGCTAACCTGCAGGAGCCAGACAGAGAGGAGAAGTGAACCCAAAGGTCCATCCAGCTACAGGCAACAAGGGCAGGTGGACCAGACCCTCAGAGAACAATCAAGACCCTGAAGGCAGAAGGGGGAACAGAATGCGTCAGGTTTGGCCCCAGCAGTGCTCAGTGCCCAGTTGCTTCTTCCTGCTGAGTTCTGCTCTTTCAGTCTGAGCAGAGAAGAGCTTCTGGGGCTGCAGGGCCCTCCCTGGACAGCTTTGCTGTGCTGCAGTGGCTCTGGAGGCCTTCTGCTCTTGAGGGCCTCCGGATCACCACTGGGAAGGACCAAGGCTGGAACATGATGGACCTGAACAGGGAGTTTCTCATCGGGGTGGAGGCAGTTCCTTCTGGTTGTATGGTGGCCACAGAATGCTGCTGTCCTGGGCTGAGTGACCCACCACTGGTGTTGCCTTCTCTGGGTAAAGCTGAGCTGCCACTGCTACTGGATCTCTGCAGGGCTGGTCCTGTGGAGGGGTCAGAGTGGTCTGGGGACTGTGGGGAGCTGCAAAGCTTGAAGTACTGAGAAAGCAGAAGGAGCTGCTCAAGACAGGGACAACCACAGCCCAAAATCAGAGGGAAGGAGGTTTGATGAGATCATGGAGAACACCTCTCTAATGCAACGAGAATAAAGCTTTGGTACAGGTGACAGTGCATGAGAAGAGTTGCAGAATCACAGAATGGTTTGGGTTGGAAGTGACCTTAGAGCTTGTGTTGTTTGGAACCCACTGCCTTGGGCAGGGTCACCTTCTACTAGCCCAGGTTGCTCTAAGCCCTGTCCAACCTGGTCTTGGACACCTCCAGGGATGGGGCAGCCACAGCTTCTCTTGGCACCCTGTGCCAGGGCCTGCCCACCCTCACAGGGAAGAATTCCTTCCCAATATCCAATCTAAATCTCTCTTTTTTCAGTTTGAAATGGTTCCCCCTTGTCCTGTCATTATCTCTCCATGTAAAAAGTATCTCCTGTTTTTTGTAAGCCCCCTTCAGACACTGAAAGGGGCTCTAAGGTCTCTCAGGAGCCTTCTCTTCTCAGGCTGAACACTCGCAGCTCTCTCAGCCTGTCTCCATAGCAGAAGTGCTTCAGCCGTCAGAGCATCCCTGTGGCCCTGAGAGAGGAGACTTACCCCACTCTCCTCTCCATCACAGACACTATTAAAGGCTTGTGGGGGAGATATGGCTGGAGCTGCTCCCTGTGTTGAATGGTTCAAATAACCCCTTGAAGTATCATCTGCCCCCACAGTGGGAGGCTGCTGCAGCCCCCCGGGACTCGCAGAGGTGGTATTGGGGTGGGGGACACGAGGGCAGGGGGCTGGAGGAGGTTGGCAATGCTTCCTTTTAGGAGGCTGCAGGGTCTGGGGCTCCCGTGTCAGCCAGCAGCCACATCCAGAGCCTCACCTGTGAGTCAGTGTTTGGCTGATGATGATTCACAGCGGCACTTCAAGACAGCCATGGGCTGGTGCAGGGCTGGGATTAATGGTCTGGAAAGAGGGCAGCATGGGAGGAGAGAAGATGTTTTCCCTCATCAGCTTTTCCTAAGTCTTGACTGCCAGGTATATCAGCCCCAACCTGGAGAGATGTTTTTGGCTTGCAAAGGAAGCTCCAGCTGTCGGTGCCCTCCCTGGCAGCACCTGGGCACAGGATTTAGTGGCTGCACCCAGCCATCACTGTGCTGACATGAGAGCACCATTCCTGTTTGACCAGACCTCCTGGAAGCTGGTGACATGCTGCTCCAGGCACATGCAGCCCCTGCCCTGCCCTGACCTGACATAAGGTGGGGGGAGGATGAAGTGACCTCCCTCCTCCCAGGGTGAGGCACCTCAGGAGTTGGGGGCTCCTGGCTGAGGAGGTGTTTCTGTAATTCACAGTAGAGGTGGGGATTGCCTCCCTTCCTTTGCCAAGGATGACCCCCTGCACATCTGGGGCAACTGTGAATCAGAGAATCCCAGAATGGTTTGGGTCGGAAAGGACCTTAAGACCATCCAGTCCCACCCTAATGCCATGAGCAGGAACACTTGCCACTAGACTAGGTTGATCCAAGCCCCATCCTTTGTACATATTCAGGGATGGGGCAGCCACAGCTTCTCTGAGCAGTCTATGCCAGGGCCTCATCACCTTCACAGGGGACATCTCTATATCTCATCTAATCCTGCCCTCTGTCAGTGGGGAGCTATTCTCTCTTGTGCTGTCACTCCTGGCCCTTGTCCAGAGTTCCTGAGTTCTCTTGGAGCCCCTTCAGGCACTGGAAGGGGCTCTAAGCTCTCCCCAAAACATTCACTTCTCCAGACTAAAATCCATTCAGCTGTTCAGAACCAACTGAATTCAATGAACAAGCACTGTTGTTATGCTTCAATAGTATTATTTGGGCATCTTTTCATGTTCCTGCTGGGTTCTGACACACTCACCTGGAGCCAGAAATTCTGAGAGCTGCCCACAAGTGTAATGCTCTGGGAGCCTTGGCCCCATCCTTGATGCTGTAGCTCACAGCAGGATCAGAGGCTGATCCGTGTCCTCAGCGCATGTCCAGGTTAGTGCTTTTGAGCCCCTGCTTTCCTTCTGAAGGACTTTTGAAGACCACATGTCCTGCAGCAAGCTGAAACCTGGTGGGGGTTTCTTGTTGGCTGCTTTTTGAAAGTAATTGAGGAGTTTTCAGTTTGTCCCCAGTTTGGGTGTCCATAGTGTCTGGACACTTGAATGCCAAAGACATCCCAGTTCTATGGGGACACAAATGCTATTGCTATAAATTTGTACAGAAGTGAGATTGGTGAAGTATTTTCCTAGCAGAGTAGAGTCAGGTAGGAAAGTTTGTTCAAGGCTGTGAACCTCTTGCCATCTATCTTCATCAAGGCTGCTTTGGGGAAGCCTGAGGTGAGTCTGGCTGCCCATACTATGGTCCTTCCCAGTGCTAGTAGCCCAGGATCCTGGGTGCTATTCCTGGCTCCTGCCTGTGACTTCTTCTTTTGACACCTTGTTGGTTCTTTTGCATATCTGTGAGATACTTCAGAGGAGGGAAATTTCCATATTCCAGTTTCCCTTTGGCAGCTGGGCCACACGTGTTTGAGGACTCAGGTGTGGGAGTGGGCAGTGCAGTGCTGGGCACTGTGGGCACCTCTGGGGGCTGGGGTCATGGTGGCTATGGGACTCAGACTGGCTGAGGTGAGGATGCAGGGAGCTTTGGGTGTGTGGTGGTGACCCCGCATTGATGCATATTGTTGTTGCTGGCTGGACTTCGCGAAGGAAGATTTTGGGCTCATCCTGCGCAGTGGATGTTTTAGGTGAGGCACAGTGTGCGCGGAACTGGCCCCACCCCCTTTACTCCTGAGGTTCATTTGCCACGGCCGAGCAGCTCGGACGGTGACAGCGAGTTCCTGGGGATTGGAACCGGCGTCCTCAGAGGAGGAGCCGCTCCACAGGCGGGGGCCTACGGCACTCGGCCAACGCCCGCCGCCCCTCAAGTGTAACATACGAACAGAAAAGCAATAATGTCAGGTTTTTGAGCAATCCTGGGAGCCCACGTGGGTCAGAGCACCAGGGGAAGACCTCGCCTTATCCTCTCTGCCACCGAATGACACAAACGTGGCACTGCAGCCACGCCTGCAACACGAGCTGGGGCAGGTGATGCATATAAAACATACATTATATATACATCCTGAATAGAAACCAGGCAGGGAAAGCAGCCGCGGGAGGGCTGATTGCTGCTGAAAGGCAACAGGAGCATCTGAAGAATGTTAAGCAGGAGAGAACTGGAGTAAATCCATTCCCCAGAACTGGTTGTCTGGTATGCGGGCACTTCTCATGTTGTGCTGCAGCGAAAGCAGGGCAGGGCTGGGGGAGAGGGGGTCCCAGCTCCTGGGGGATGCAACCTGGGAGGAACCCATTGGGAGAGAAGAGTAGTGTGTGGGGCTCCTGTAGTTGCACGTGGAGCAGCTCTGTTCCTGCTCCATACCAGGCTTAGTGGCATGGTCTGTTCCCTCTCTGTCTTCTCCATGGAGAGGAGATGGGGGCCTCATTCCTTCATGACATTGCAGCTCATCCTATGCAATGGAGCCCTGCTCCAGTGAAGCAGATGCTCCCCGCAATGGGTGCCTGCCAGAGTCCTGGGTCTGGACAGTACATCTGGGGAGCTTTGCTTCAGGGAGTGTCCAAGGACTCTTGAGTGACCCCACGCACTGGAGCATTGTCCAAGATAAACTGGAAAACATGAGGATAGATGGAAGTGAGCTTGGCTTGAGAGGTAGGCCCTGGAGGCTTCCCTGTGCAGTGTGACACACGCTGTCCCGTGGCACCCAGGGGCATGGTACAGCATGTCATGCATCTGGTGTGGTGGGAGGTGCAGGACCCCAGTGTGGACAGCACTGGAGAGGGTTGGGTTGGGTTGTGTGGGGTTCACTGCACTGCAGTGCGGCGGGCGTTGGCCGAGTGCCGTAGGCCCCCGCCTGTGGGGCGGCTCCTCCTCTGAGGACGCCGGTTCCAATCCCGAGGAACTCGCTGTCACCGTCCGAGCTGCTCGGCCGTGGCAAATGAACCTCAGGAGTAAAGGGGGTGGGACCAGTTCCGCGCACACTGTGCCTCACCTAAAACATCCACTGCGCAGGCTGAGCCCAAAATCTTCGTTCGCCAAGTCCAGCCAACAACAACAACAACAACACTGCAGTGTCAGTTCTGGGGTAGGCCTGGGGTACCTTCCTCTCTGCACCATTTATTTGCTCTGAAGTAGCTCCAGCTCTGCCTGCATGGCCCAAGTCCCTGCCGTGTCCTCGTGTCCCGAGGTGTCCTCTGTGTGGAAGGTCAGAGCCGATGCAGGAAGCCTGTGTGCTACTCGCTATCCCACTGCAGCTCTGAGCTAACTCACTCTTTCTTCTCCCCTCTCTGTGATCCCTTTTCCATCCCTTCTGCCCTTTAATACATTTTTCTCTTATCTTTGATCATTGCCTGCAAGGTCTGAGCATCCCTGAGGCCTCCAAGCTGGCCTTGTGTTGGGAAAAGATAAAAAAATTTTGTTCTCCAGTGCCTGGGCACCCACACAGGATCCATCTCCTTCTCTGCAGCAGTCGGGGATACACTGTGCCATGGGTACCAGGGAGATGTTTCCATGTATGGCAGAGAGTTCCTCCTCCTCTGTCCTAGATCCTCCTTAGGGCTGCAGGTCTTCTCCCACAGACAGGCTTCTACCTGGTGTTCTTGTCCTGGTGGAACCAACCTTGTCCTGTGGGTCTGTGCACCTGACTCGGCTCCTTAGTGGGGTGTGGAATCCCAGGATGTTCTGTGTTGTGTGTGTTTTTGTTATTCAGTCCTATCTGGGGACACTGGGTTTCTTTTAGGGTCCTGATTCCACTTCAGTGTGTCACCAGTGGGGCTGGGGCTCATGGCTGTGTACCCACAGGGGTGCTGTTGGTCCTCTCTCCCCAGCAAACATTCCTGGAGAGAGGGTCAGATAGAGAGGAACCAGAGAGAAGCCTGCACTGGTGTGTTTAGGTGTTCAGAAAGCATGAGATAGGCATCCCAAAAGTGAGGAACTGGGCTAAAGCTCAGAAATACTCAAATAACAGCCCCACCAGTGCTTGCTCTGAGGTAGGTGCCAAGGACAGAGCTGAGCAGATATTGACAGGGACAAGAGGTTCAAATGGGGTGTTTTGGGGAAAGACTGTTTTGGGCATAGATCGGCTGTGCCATGCCATAGCCCCTGACCTCCCCCAGATCCTTCCTCCTCCTGTTTGGACTGGGGAGGGCATCAGTGGCACGCACGGCCGTGGTGTCCCTGTGTGACTGAGGTGCCAGCAGGTGCCTCTGGTGGCTGGTGGTTACAAGGAATGATGAGCCCTCACTTAGATTTAAACCATTGAGGATTAATGGCATGTTTTCCACTATGCCTCTCCTTCCCTGCCCTCTCAGGGGGCTGCCAAGCAGCTCAGTGCACTATGAGGATGGTCCCAAATACCAACATCCAGTGCTGAAATGTGCCCAGTGCTAGTTCCAATAATGTTTTTCAATGGATTTTCCAGCCTTTCCAGTGCAGGAATTGGCTTTGCCAGCCCCTTACTTTTCCCACACCAGCTTGATTTCTACCAAATTAATCAGAAACATGTTGATACTTGAAATTAGAGACTCTGGGCTGGAGGAAATGTTGAATTGGCTTGTGATTGGAACTGCTCTATGCAACAGCCACCTCCCTGCCTTTCCCCAGCTTCCCAAATGCCTCCAAAAGAATGCTTGGCATGGTGGTGGTGGAGGGATGAGGTCAGAGTCCCTTTGTACCCACAGCCTCCTCCACTGGGATCTAAGGACTTTCTGAAATGCTGAAGTAGAACCTAAGCCCAGGTTAGCTGTGACCTCTTCCAGGACTTGAGCTGTGTCCTGCTGTGGTCTGAGGAAGCTGGCTCGATTTCCCCATCTGAGTCACCAAATCGTGCTCTGGGTGGCACTGCAGGATGCAGATTGTCCCCTCTTATACTGAGTAAGGTCACAAAGGTGTGAGGAAACCACGTCATGGGGTCAGCAGGAGCAAGGAAGCACTCTCCAACAGCACCCTCTTTGCAGAAGTTTGGCTCAGTGCTTGCTTGGGGGGCACCTCTCAGGCAGAGGGGGCATGTCTGGGTCCTCAAACTGCTCCCTGCCCCAGGAGGCATTTTGGTGTGTCGTTTTGGTGGGTAAGGAGGTGCACACTCAGGCTCAAGTCATGAGCCAAATCCCACTGGAATGACTCAGGCATTAGCTGGGACCTCGCTGAGCCCAGTGGCATGGCAGAAATTTAGGGGGCTCTTCTGTGGGGTGGTCCTTTACAGTGTCATGCCTGAGTGCTGCTCCCAAGGGAGCTGCAGGGGCCAGCAAAGCTGTGAGCCCCACTGGTCCCTGGCCTGGCTGACTCGTGGGGATTGCACTGCCAAGGCTGGGGTATCAGTTCAGGTGCAAACAGACCAGGCAAGGATTTTGGAGGAAAGGGGCTTGCTGGGAAGTGTGGGATTATTGGTTCTCCCATGCTGCAGGCTTCTGTGTTTCAGAGTGAGATCCCCCTGGGCTGTCCCAGTTTATCAGTCCCTGGGCAAGGTGCGCAGCCCTGAGCAGGACTCATGTGGCTGTGACCCAGTCCCTGCCCATCTGGTTCCCCCTATGCAGTTACTCTTGGGTGCAAGGACACCTTGGGTGAGGTTGAGCATCCAAACCCATGTGTACCACTTGGAGAGCTCATACTGGTGAGCAGTGGGGCAGCCGAGGCTGAATGCGGATTTCTCCCTCTGCATCCAGAACAGTCACTCACACAGTACCTGTATCCTGGTAGCCAGAGCCTCCAAGGAGTCTCCCAGCAAGTCCCCAGACTTTGTCTGTTGTGTTTCTTCCCCTGTGATTCCTGATGGCTTGGTGTACCTGGGAGTTTCCATCAGTGTGTGTCCAAACTGGTGGATCCTACACGGGCATTGCTGCTGCCAGCAGGCTGCCCACACCTGGTCAGTGTAACCCAGCCCCTGCCAGCCCCTGTGGTCTGTCTGGGGTGGTGACCCTGTGGGTGTCCCTGCCTGTGCTTTGGGTGTCCCCACTGCCCTCTGATGGCAGGATCCTTCTCTCTGCACGGTGGGGTAAGTGCTGGGCTTCAAGGACTCCCCATGCTGCTGCCTTGCAGGTACATGCAGCCCTGCAGTGTGCAGCCCTTGTCTGCTTCTTGTTGTTGTCCCTTCCATGGGACAAAGTGGTGATGCGGAGCCACGTGCTCTGGAGACAGGGATGTGCTGGGTGTCACGTTTGGTACATCACCCTGGACAGGGCTGATGAAAGAGCTTTTGTTCAGCCCCCACTGCTGGGATGTCTCAGCTGACTGACACTAATAGGGTGCTTGGGTACGTGGTTTGGTGTGGCACAGTGTTGGCTGCCCCAGGAGTCGTGGAAGGGATGAGTGGGGTGAAGGACAGTGTCAGGCTAACTTGGGGTGAGGATGTACAGTTGGATCCAGTTCCCATGCAGAAGCCTAGCACTCCTTCCCTGCCAGAGCATGCACAGGGAAGGATTCTGGCAGGAGCACAGTCTAGTGCCTGGCCTGGTATGAGCCAGGTGTTTGCAGGCAACAGGGGTGACGGGGCTGGCACCAGCATCCCAGTGGGACCCTCCCACCATGCCAGGGGCAGTGGTGCAGGCCCAGGGCACCTGGGAGTGAGGAACCTGGCAGAGGGCTGGGAAGGCAGCCCAGCTCCCAGCCTGGCTGCAGCTGCAGTGCACATCCATCTGTCACTGCACAGGGGGTGGGAAGAGCAGCTCTGCAGAAGGTTCTGCCTTGGATGCAGCAAGAGCCCAGCACGATGAGCCACACTGGAGCCCTGGGGAGCTGGCACCAAGGTAGGGCCCCACCATGGACAAAGGCTGCTGTGCAGTGCTCAGCACTGCTGCTGATGCTCTCAGCTCTAGAGCAGTGGGTGCTGTGGGGAGAGCTAGGTGACATGTGGGTCCTAGAGCTTGGGAGGGGAACAGCTGGACTTGCTCTTGGAGGTCTTTTCTAAAGTTAGTGATTCTATGACAGAGCACTTTTATGACTGGGAAGCTGCTAAGGGCACTGCAGATCTCTGCCTCTGCCAGTCATCTGTGAGGATAAGCGAAGTTCATTCTCCAGGAGCTGGGGTTACTGTGTTTCTGATCCCACCCTAACCATAAACAGCTCATGATTCTCTGGCCCTGCTGCAGAGGAGAACTCTTCAGGCTGCACGGTGTAGCAGTTTTGGGGATTAGCATGTCCTGTGCCAGGGACTGAGGGCTTGGGGGCAGCAGGGCTCAGGAGTGGCAGTGGGGCTCAGGAGTGGCAGTGGGGCTCAGGAGTGGCAGTGGGGCTCAGGAGTGGCAGTGGGGCTCAAGGTGCCACATGTTGCCAGGACTTCAGGGCTGCTTTCCCTGTTTGCAGTTTCTGTGTCCCTGGAGGATCCCCAGGACTCCCCACCAGGCTCCTCTCAAGTTTCCAGCGTGGCTGCACTGTGCTCCCATCATGCCTGTCCCCTGCCAGCTCAAGCCCTGCCACATCATGGGTGCTGAGTGCCACAGCCCCGCTGAGCACCTCTGTCCTTGGTGACTGGCAAGTACCTGGACACCCTGCCCTGTGTCATGCAGCACTGCCACCCCCACAGAGTCCCCCCCATCTCCACCTCTCTCTGCAGCAGCTGTCTGTCCCACAGCATGGTGAGGGGCTTTGCCACCAGAATCAGCCCCACCACCCTCATGGTGGTGAGACAGGAGGGTGCTTGGGTGTTATCCAGCTCTGTGCACCCTAGTTGTGCTAGAGTATGCAGGGCCCAGTTTGGGCACTCAGCATAGGACTGGAGTCTGCCCAGGACTGTGATGCTGCTTCACCAAAGCCTCTTGGATGGGCAGCAGCCTCAGCAGAGAGAAAGGGAGGGAAAACCGAGCCCAGTAGCAAAGGGGGATGCTCAGGCTTGAAAATCAGCCTGACAGCTGGGAGTGACTGGGCAGGGAAAGGGGAGAGCAGGCTGCAGTGAAACCCCACTTGGAGGTAGCAGGGAAAGGAAGGTTCTGGGAGGGGAGCATTGTGGAGGCTGGAGCCACGATATGCTGGGAGACTGCTGGGTTAGAGCATCTGGGAAAGCTGTGAATCCGTACTCTAGCTTGCAGAGGGAGGAAGAGGAAAACACCAAGGAAGGAGGAGCAGGCAGGGGAGGAGATTTCAGGCGTGACAAGCAAGTCTGCCTCTGATCTTGCTAAGGCTTTCTTTGCAGTCAGCATTCCCATATGCGTGTTCCAGTTGCCTGGAGCTCCATCCAGCTCCATGAAACTCCCCTTAGGAGAACATCCTCCAGCCCACAGAGATCCAGCTGCAGCAGTAATGAACCGATCTTTTCTGGAAACTGAGCTTGTGCTGAAAACTCGCCCTTACTGAAAATTGGGTCCGTGGCCCCGGGGTCCTTGGGTGCCAATGAACCCTTGAGCCATCATCCTGCACAGAGAATGGTGTGGGGGGATGGTGCCTGCTGCCTCCTGCCTTCTCCAGCTGCTGCTAGGCAGCTGCCAGCCTCAGCATGGGGGCTGCTTCAGTCCCAGCTGCACTCCCGAGGGGACATGCAGGTCTGGGTGCCAGGAAGGACTGGGGCAGCCTGAGAAGACTGGCACCCAATGGGATTGGGTCCTGCTTCTTCTGTGGGAAGTATTTAGAAAGAAATTATTTGGGACAGCATCTCTGCTTGTCTCTGCAGTTCACTGCAGTTGTGGTGTAAATCTCCTTTAAAGGTTTCTGGTGGAAAGTGTCAGTGAAATTGTCCTCTGGGCAGCACACTGGGACCTCTGTTCTTCCTCAACCCATGGTCCTCTACTCCTTCATGGGGCTGGCGGCAGAAGCTGAGCTCTGCATCCAGAGAGTGCTGTGTGATGGACAGTGCTCCACAGCTGCTGCTCACTCTCTGAGGTTTGCTTGCCACCTCCACATCAGGGGCAGCTCCTGCCTGAGACACAGCTCCTCCCATAACTAACATCTGCTTCTGGAGCTCTTGAATGCCCCAGGAAAAACCTTGGGAAAAAAACGTGAGAGAAAGGGCTGGGACAGGTTGCACTGGTTGCCTCACTGTGAAGCTCAGGCCCCTTCAGAGCCTGCAGGTGCCCTCGGGGTGCTGAGCACCCCCAGCCTGGTCTGGGGAACAACTAGGGTGCTGATGGTCATGTTGGCCTTGGTATCCTTCTCCCACAACCCTGGGAGCAGGTGAACAGGCTTCCATGGAGGGTGGCAGCATCCTACTGCTGGCCAGAGCTCTGGGGACAGGTGCTACCATCCCCAGGGCTCGGTGCTGCCAGGCTGGGGCTGACCTTCAGTGCCAGCCCTGAGCCTCCCGGCTGCCAGCAGCACTGGGGTGAGTGGCAGTGCTGGAGGTGCCCTGGCTCCGTGTTCCTGGCCCCTCTGCTCAGCACCACTGCAGACAGGGAACCCTGGTCAGCAGCACTGCCCACACGGCTGTGGCATCCACTCCCACTGGCTCCTGAGTGCAGCTTTTGTGGCTGTGCCCAGGAGCATGGTAGTGCCAGTGTGGCTGCTCCATCAGGGCTGTGCAGCTGCAGGGCTCAGCTGCAGTGGTGTCATGCCCAGGGCTGCTGCCCCACTGCCAGCCACAGCTTCCTCAGGGCAGCTTCCTGATTCTCATACCCCAGCAATGACCCTGTGCAGGGATTGGAGCCTCTCTAGCATGCCTGCGAGATGAGAGACTGAGGGGCTCCCTGCTCCTCCCAAGCCTGTCCAAAGTACAGAGGAGCTTGATCCTCCCTCCTGTGTTCCACACCTCTGGGGCAGGAGCAGGGATGGGCTCAATGGACTCTTTCTGGGCTGGGATCCATTGGGGCTGGAGTTTCCTCTGTGCCCGTATTGAGCCCCATGTCCATGCCCAGACACAGAGACAGGTGGTGCTGGCAGCCCCTTGGCACTTGCTGGAGGGGCAGGGGGCAGAGTGTGCAGTGAGGTTTACTAGGGCCACGGAAAGGGAACAGTGGCCAGGGTTCCAAAGCAGAGTGGCAGGAGAAGCCAGGACACAGTGGAAGCAGGGAGATGGTCCCTTGGGGTTTGCCAGGTCCCTCTGCCAGGGCTCTGCCACTCCAGCACTGCTGTGTCTTGCTCTCACTGGCTTCAGCTGGTAGTCAGGATCCCTGGCTCAGGCTCTTTGGTTGGAACTGGAGCTTAATATGCAAAAGTAGGTCTAGCTGGGCAAGATGGGATGAATTCCTAGCCTACTGCCCTTAAGAAAAGCCCTCATTTCCTCAGGGATCAGTGCTTCCCATTGCAGGGAAAAATTAGTTTGGAAGAACGTTTAGAAACGTTGAGTGAAAAACTCAGTGTGTTTTTGGCCCAAAGGAATGGCTGTCATTTTAGAGATTTCACATTGGTTAAAAAATTCACCCACTGGATCAAAGTGGAAGCACTTAGGAATGATCAACACAGGGACTGGAGCTGGGAATGTGCAATTGCTTGAATTTGCAGTGGAAAAACAGCAGCCCTGTTTTTTCTTTGGAAAAAACAAACCACTGGTGACCTTGAAAGCTTCTGATGCGCTTTGGCCAAGCAGTGGGGTCTGTCCAAAGCTGAGCTGATGCTGCTCAGGGGTCCATGGTAGGTTGTCCTGCCTGTTGTGGCCAGGAAAGTGTGGACCTGGGGCAGGGCCTTTTGGTGTGAACCAAGTCCCTCTGTGGTGACCACACAGCCAGCACGGCCAACAGCCCTGTCACTGACCGCTGTGCATGGCAAAGGGCATGTTCACAGGGTGTTCCTGTGCTGACAAGTCTGGTTGTGGGAGGCACAGGCTGACGTCTCTGTCTTCTCTGTCACCTCCTCTCTGTTCCCTCTTACCCCTGTTTTAGCCATTTTTCTGGGTAAAGTTTCACATATTCCCACTGCTGAGGACACTGGAAGGGCAGTGGAGGGACAGAAGCTGTGGTGTGGGATGGGTTTGCTTTGTAACAGCAAGTCAGTAATTCTGGGTGACATCAAGCTGAGCCTGAGCAGTGCAGATTCACCCAGGATGTGGCATCCAGAAGGAAGGGATAGGGCATCCAGAGGGACCTGGGCAGGCAGGGCAGCAGGAGTGGGCTCCTGTGAACCTCATGCAGTTCAACCAGGTGAGGTTCAAGGTCTGCATCTGGGTCAGGGCAACCCTCAGCACCAGCACAGGCTGGGGACTGGGTGGGCTGAGAGCAGTCCTAGGGAGGAGGACTTGGGGGTCTCGGTGGGTGACAAATTGATGTGACTCAGCCATGTGTGCTGGCACCCAGAAACCAGCCCTGTCCTGGGCTTATCCCACAGTGTGGGGGGGAATTCTCCCTCTGCTCTGCTCAGGTGAGATCCCACCTGCAGCTCTGGGGTCCTCAGCACAAGAAGGACATCAGCCTATGTGTGTGAATGCAGAGGAGGCCACGGAGATGCTCCAAGGGCTGGAGCCCCTCTGCTCTGGAGACAGGCTCGGAAGGCTGGGGGTTTTCAGCCCAGGGAAGAGAAGGCTCTAGAGAGACCTTTGAGCCCCTTCAAGTGCCTGAAGGGTGCTTGTAAGAAAGATGAAGACATTTTACCAGAGCCTGGAGTAACTGGACAATGGGCAAAAACTTCCCATTGCCATCGCTGAGGGTGGGCAGGCCCTGGCACAGGGTGCTCAGAGCAGCTGTGGCTGCCCCATCCCTGGAAGTGTTCAAGGCCAGGTTGGATGGGGCTTGGAGCACCCTGGTCTAGTGGATGGTGTCTCTGACCATGGCAAGGGGGATGCAATTGGAACAGGGGTCAGAAATATCCTGTATGGGTGTGCACACACCATAAAGTGCAGGTGATATGGTGCTGCAGGTATTACTCAGGCTTGCTGGTGTGGCTGCTCACTGGGCAAAGTGAGTGATGTGACCACAGGGAGATGCTCTGATTGAGCCACCATGTCCAGCCACAGCCTTCAGACACTCCCGTGGCAGCGATTCTAACAGGTCTTGCACGGACTGATGGGGAGCTGGTGGGGCCTGAGCTGTCCATGTGGTGGGTAGGTGATGGTCCAGAGTGTGCTCCATGGTCTGTGGTGCGTGAATCATCCTGGAAGCCCTTGCCAGCCCATTGGCATTACATTGACATAAAAGGTTTCACAATCATAAAGGTTCTGGAAACACGTTGCTGAGCACCCCAGCATTGGAAATGCCTTCCCCTCCCTGCTCCTGGTGCTGGGTTTGCTTTTGTGCTGTGCACAGGACAGGCAGCTGTGGCTGGAGGCAGGAATCCTTCCACTCCACAGGGTCCCGTGCTGGCCGTGGGAACCCAGCACGCTGCTGCTGCTGCTGGGGTGGCCAGAGGGGAATAAACCAGCCAGCCTGGATGCAAACTGTTGAGTTGTCTGTGTTTGCCATTTCCTGTGTCTTTCCCCTGACTCAGCCTATTTTTTCCTCCAACTCCTAAAGGACATGAGTGAAGGTACTGACGGGCACAGGGCTGGGGGAAGCAGGGATTCAGGGCAGCCTCACTGCCCGCTGTGACTGCAGGGATGGGGCATGAGCCTGTGTTCTGCCTGTGGTGGGTTCCTGTGTTTTGCAGAATAAAACCCCTCTAATGCAGTGAGGGTACAGAGAGGTCCGTTCATTCCAGGCCCGGGCGCAGGGGGGATCGCTCCTCCAAAAACATGCGCCCCTGGTTGAGTTAACAAAAGGTTTATATGCAAGTAAGTTATACATATTCATTTTTCTTTTATGCATAAACATTATTTCTTTTTGAGAAGGCAGGGTTATTATAATGAGCCTCAGGAACTGATTTCCTTTTTCTCCACCCCGTGCGCTGTTCCTCCCAGGAATTCAGGGCGGGGGTCCCTGGGGGTCTTTGGGGATGAAACAAGAGGTCTTCCTCATCTAAACTCTTTACCTTTTGCTCAAAACTGGTCCAAACCAGTCTTGTTGGCAACTGTAACTGGTCTAGTTGTACTTATCTTGTCCTTTTGACATGTTTTCTGATTTATCACTGGGTATCCTGGCTGTTTTAATTGGTCTAAGAAGTTCTGGGCCTCATGGCATCGCCCCTTTCAAGGACACTGTGTGAGTCTTGTTACAGTGAATTTCATTCTATTAAGCAAATTCTATAATAAGTATAAAAGCATAGAAAATAAGCATTATACTAAGTCTTAGGTAAATAAGCATAAACAAAATGAGCATAAACAAACAAAATAAGCATCATAAGTCTCAAGTGAAATAAACAGGCTTTCCCTTCCCCTCATCACCTGTCACCAGACAGCAGATCTATGAGTGGACAGGGAGCTGGGATCTGGCAGCAGATCCGTGCGTGCAGGCAGTGGGGCAGAGATGGGCATGCCCCAAGCCTGTCCCACACCTTCCCGTGCAGCCAGGGCATCCCAGCTGCGCAGCCAGCATCCTCCATGCCCAGCGTCCCCCAGTGACACCTCCTGTCTCTCCCAGGGTGACCAGCAGCCATGACGACGGAGACGGGCCCCGGGTCGGAGGTGAGGAATGCGCAGGAAGAGGCTCCGCAGCAGCAGCTGGAGGTGGCTGCCCACGGCCCCACAGTGGCCCCCAACCCTGCCGGCCGGGACGACGCCAGTGAGAAGCCTGGGGCACAGTCTGATGCCCGAAATACGGAGCCAGTGAGTGGGTGACAGCCGGGTGCCAGGAAAGGCAACAGGGGGAGGTGGAGCAGAGAAGAGAATGTGCCACTGCTGCCCATCACTGTGGCCTTGCTGTAGTGAGGGGACTGCAGGAGCCCAGTGAGGTGGGCACACCCCCTGTGCCCACGGGGAACATCTGGGAGGGGAGCCCCTCAGCCAGGGTGGTGGGAGGCTCTGTCAGCTGCCTGCACAGCTGCCCACACAGCTCCCTGCAGGCAGGGAGGCAGAAGGAGCGGTGTGGCAGTCTGGAGTGCTGGTGAAGCTGGGAGCAGCAGTGCTGCTCAGGGAATGAGGAGGGAGCGGATGGTCTCATGTATCCTGCTGAGATGCCCTAGGCAGGTCTGGGAGTAGCAGCTGCAGCTGGTATTGGCTGTGGAGCTGCCGGGGTGCTGAGCTGTTGGGAAGGGAGATTTTGGGTGCTGAACTGATGCAGGTATCCATTTTCCAGAGACCTGGCTTGTGCTGGCAGTGGGGGTTGGGAGAACTGGGATTGGCTGGGGACTCCCAAGAGGTCATCATGCTCCCCATCACCAGCTGCCCTCCTCTGCCTGCTGTAGAGGGCTTTCCCCCTCTGTCTGTGTCTCCATCCTGGCAGTGGTGCTCTGTGTCTCCCTGTTCCAGGGCACAGACATGGAGGACAAAGACTACAGTGAGACGGATGGACTCTCTGACAAAACAACCCCCAGCAAGACCCAGAAGTCACCCCAGAAAACTACCAAGAAAGTGAAGAGTTCCCTGTGCAGGGTGACCCTGCTCGATGCCTCCGAGTATGAGTGCGAGGTGGAGGTGAGTCCTGGCTTTGAGAGGTTGTGTTGACACCAAGGAGGGGACACTCAGCCCAGGGACTCTGCCCAGCCCAGTGAGTCCCCATGTCAGGGCTCTTCCAAGGACAGCATCGTACCTCTCTCCTAGGGGCATATGGACATCCTTGTGGCTGCATCCTCATGCATGCAGGCAGAGCTGCTCTGGGTCTCAGGGCACTCACTTGTTAGGCGTTGTCACAGACACATGGTGTGGGCATGCACAGGTGTACGTGGGTGTGCACTGGGCATATGGTCCTTGGTTGTGGATGTCAGCAGGGAGGGGCACAGGGGACAGACACCAGACAGTGTCTGCAGGGAGGGATGGAGTGCACAGCCACCTGGCAGTGGCTGCCTGGGCACTGGGAGGTGCTTCAGGGCTGCTTCAGCCATCATCAGCACGGGGACCTTTCACTTCTAGGACAGCTGGGGGACAGCTAGGATTAACTCAGGAATTCGAGCTGCTGTTAGTGGAAGGTTCTGGTGGCTCTGCCACCAGGACTGGGCAATGGGGAGCAGAGGGACTTTCTGGGTGTGCCTGCTCCAATCTCCAGCACTCACCACTGTCTCCTGCCTGCAGGCTGGGAAGATAGCACTGATCCAACCTGCACCATGAGCCCAGAGGGAGGGAGCAACAATTTTAGAGACTGGCAACTTTGCTTAAAAATGAAAAGCTGAGATTATTCAGGAGCAGAAACCCAAGAGCCTTTGCCAGGGAGACCTTTGCCCTTGCTCTGGCAAGGAGGCACAAGGGTGTTTGCTGGCAGCAGCTTGGAGCTGGCTGTGTGGAGAGGATCTGTACACAGGTCCTGGCTGCTCCAGGTCTCAGTTGCATGGGATTGATAAACGTAGAGAGTGTGGCTTCCTGAGAGGAGGGAGCACCCCAAGGCAGCCAGTGGCAGGGTCTGGCCCCCAGCCCATGGCTCAGGTTAGCAGGACCTTTGATCTCTGTGCTCCAGCAGCCCTGGCTGTTGCTTTAGTGGTAAAATTGTTCATAAAGCTGTTGGAGGTTGAGTTTGAGCAAGATAAAAGACTTCCCAAAGAAGGAAAGGTGCAGAGCACCCCAGAGAACTCACAGGGCACAGAGGAGGCTCATGAACCCCAGCAGGGTTGTCCTTCCCTGGCTCTTCCCAGAGCAGTGGCCCACCAAACTGGAATGCCAGGAGAATCCTGCGTCACAGGTGCTGGCAGAGCAGAGCAGAACTCTGCCCCTCACCACATTTCCCAAGGATGGGGTCGACTTTTAGGTTGCTGCTGCACTCTAAAGAAGCCATCTGGGGCACAGGGGAGAGGGCTTGGGGTAGAAAGTCCAGTGTTTCTTTTTTTCTGGCAGACCCTGTTGAAATAGTTGTGCCTTGTCTCTGTGTTTCCATTAAACCTTAATTCCAAAAGAATCAAACAAGAGAGTCAAACTGTTCAATATGAAACCCCGGTATGTGCCTTCAAACCCAGGTCAGAAGGAGGGAGGAGACCCAGGAAGGGCAGTGGCAACTGCTGGAAAAGCTTTGGAGGGCCACAGGAGCCCGGGCTGTGCTGCTTGGTGCCCTGGGCTGCCATCTTGGGGGCACCTGGTAAAGATGCTCCAGTAAATGGATGCCTTGGGAAGGGGAGATGGGAGATGGAAGCTGTCAGTCTGGAAATAGGGGAGATACACACTTGGGAATGGTTGTTATTCCATGTCCATGAGCGAGCTTGGGCCTTGCTACCACCAGTAACAGGGGGAAATTCAGGGGAATTCACGTCCCATCCCTGGAAGTGTTCAAGATCAGGTTGGTTCGGGCTTGGAGCAACCTTGTCTAATGGAAGGTGTCCCTGCCCATGGCAGTGGTTGGAACTAGACAATCTTTAAGGTTGTTTCCAACCCAAACCATTCTAGAATTCATTTATACCAAGGGTGCCCTCTATTGCTGCACATGGTGCAGGCTCTTGGTGGTTCACATTTGTTGTGCTCTGCTTGGTGGTCCAGCCAGTACTGCCACCAGCATCCCATCCCTGCAGTCCTTGGACCACCTCATGGGTGTCCTCAAAGCAGTGCAAAGCCCAGGTGATCTCGGGCCTGGAGGGATGGGGCATGGTGAAACCCACTGCCGGGTGAGAGCACCTTGTGGGGGTCACCTGAAGGGTCTCCTTTGAGCCAGCTCACCATCAGCCTCTCCATGTCTCCAACAGAAACACGCCCGAGGCCAGGTCCTCTTTGACATGGTGTGTGAGCACCTCAACCTCCTGGAGAAGGACTACTTCGGCCTCACTTTCTGTGACTCAGACAGCCAGAAGGTGAGCACAGGGGAGTCCCTCTGCAGCTGCCCTATCCATGGTGGGGATCCCCCTGACCTGCTGTTTCCTTGTTGCAGAACTGGTTGGACCCCTCGAAGGAGATCAAGAAGCAAATCCGCAGTAAGTGCCCAGAGAGGGTCCATCCTTCCCAGCCCTGGGGCTTCAGGGTAGCTCAGCTGTGGCTGTCCTTTGGTGTGTGCACTCCTCACCTGCCCTAGAGGGGACCTTTGGCAGCTGGCATGGGGACAGGGATGCTGATGCTCGTTCAGCTAAATGTTACCCACATCTCCTCTTATTCATGAGAGGCGCTGGGGTTCAAAGGACCCTGTGCCACTGGAGAGCTGGCTGAGACCTGGTGCTTCTCTGGGCACCACCTGCTCTGAGCAGGGAGGACAGGGATGGGGGGAAAAACTGGGGGTCCTTGCTGGGACAGGTCTTGACATGCCCTTGCCCATGATGGTGCATTACTGGGGTTCAAGGTGTCATATTCTGGGACACAGAAGGCTTTTACTGTGATACTGATGCTGTGTCAATGATCAGGAGCTGATAGCTCCTGAAATTGTGATGCTTTTCTCTTCCTAGCTCTTTGGGAAAGATTAACTAAGTTGTGCTGGTGTCCTGAGGGCTGTGCTCCTGGCTGCTTCTTGGAGCCCCCCTGTCCCTGTCCCGTGCCAGACTTAGGGGATGCTCCTATACTCTCTGTGCAACCTCATGGGTGCTGTCCTGGTTGCTCTCTTTCCTCTCTAGGTGGACCCTGGAACTTTGCCTTCACTGTGAAGTTTTACCCTCCAGACCCTGCCCAGCTCACAGAGGACATCACAAGGTGGGGATCACGCACCTTTTTCCTGAGGAGCCTCAACCTGATCTGTGAAGCACGACTCCCTCCCAGGGAACCCCAGCCTTCCTTGAGGCACACGCTCTTGTCCCGCTCTCACTCTCTCCCCCCTCCCGCAGGTACTACCTGTGCCTGCAGCTCCGTGCAGACATCATCACAGGGCGCCTGCCCTGCTCCTTCGTCACCCACGCCCTGCTGGGCTCCTATGCTGTCCAGGCCGAGCTGGGCGACCACGACACCGAGGAGCACCTGGGCAACTATGTCAGCGAGCTCCGCTTCGCCCCCAACCAGACACGTGAGCTGGAGGAGCGCATCATGGAGTTGCACAAGACTTACCGGTGAGCCCCAAGAGGGGACAGCACTGGAAAGCTGGCCCTTGCTGGGTGGGGCACCCAGCCACATGACCCTCTCTCTGTCTCCCTGCAGGGGAATGACCCCTGGGGAAGCAGAGATCCACTTCCTGGAGAATGCCAAGAAGCTCTCCATGTACGGTGTGGACCTGCACCATGCCAAGGTACACACCATGGGGCTGCCAACACCATCCCACCATGCTCCTGCACACCTCTCCTGCCCACCCCTTCCTCCCACAGTGAAGGCTCTGCAATGACATGGTCCTGGTATGGCTCTGGGTGCCTCTGAGTGTCCCCATGTTGGATCAGAGGAGCTCCAGAGATCCACCAGCCTGGGGTTCAGCGCCCAGCAGGAGGGAGCATGGCATTGCTGACCAGGCAGGTCCTTGTTATGCTACTGAAGTGCCTCCTACTGTCCCCTTTCCCCCCTCCAGGACTCAGAGGGAATTGACATCATGCTGGGTGTCTGCGCCAATGGCCTCCTCATCTACAGGGACCGGCTGCGCATCAACCGCTTTGCCTGGCCCAAGATCCTCAAAATTTCCTACAAGAGGAGCAACTTCTACATCAAGATCCGCCCGGGTGAGGTGGGTATCAGGTGTCTCTGCAGCCCTGGGATGAAGTAGGGTGCCCATCCTGTGGCACTGGGACTGATAGTGGAGATGATCTCACCTGGATCCAGCCTCTCTCCCAAAGGTCCCACATGAATGACCACACTGGCCAGGAGAGCTCATCTCCTGTGGCATGGATTTTCTTGTCCATGACTTCAGCAGCTGAGAGACCCCAGGATCGAATCCCTACCCAACAGACACCCTGAACCTGCTGGTGTAGGGAGTTTGCCCAGAAAGGGGGGTTGAGGACCATTTTTGGTGTATCTTCACAAAACCCCCATTCGTTTTCAGACTCTTTTCTCTGTTCTATGTGTGCTGGTGGGAGAATGCATTACTACCCACATGTTCCAGCAGGCTGGAAGGACAGCACATCTGAAAGGGAGAGTAATACCCTCACACCAAAACAGCTGTAAAAGCTTTTTGTTTCTTGGGGGCATTCATCTTCCACTGAAAAGCCATTTACACCTGAGGGAATTGCTTAGGCCAGAGGTGTGGGGTGTGATCTCATCATCTTGCTGGATGGTATAGACCTGCCCAGCACAAGTTTGAAGAAGACTTTTGGGGATTTTTTGCATGATCACGGCTCCTGCCACAGGAACCTGAAGGCTTTGGCAAGGTCCTATCCCGTCATGTCCTCGAGGGCAGGATCTGCCTGTTACAGTCTGTATCTCTCTCCCCCAAGTATGAACAGTTTGAGAGCACCATTGGCTTCAAGCTGCCCAACCACCGCTCAGCCAAGCGGCTCTGGAAGGTCTGCATAGAGCATCACACCTTCTTCAGGTGAGGACACTTTCTCAGACTTTTTCCAGGCCTCTCTTCTGGGAGGCATACACACTTCTGCTTCTGCTGCGGTGGGTACATGTGGGGCACAGTGCCAGGTGGGGGCCAGCTGGGGTTTGCTGACGCCCTTCCACCCCTCTGACCCATAGGCTGGTGTCCCCAGAGCCACCCCCCAAGGGCTTCCTGGTGATGGGCTCCAAGTTTCGGTACAGCGGGCGTACGCAGGCGCAGACGCGACAGGCCAGTGCCCTCATCGACCGCCCGGCTCCGTTTTTTGAGCGCTCCTCCAGCAAACGGTACACCATGTCTCGCAGCCTTGATGGAGGTATGCCCCAAATTGGGGAGGGGGAGGGAGATTGGTCTGCTGGCGGGAGCAGTGGGGTGCTGCTGGGCTTGGTTCTGCTTTGCCTCATTGAGTTGAACAGGGTCACAGCAGCATCAGGCTTCCTTGTGGGCGCTGTCCCCAGTCACATCCCCGTGGCAAAGGGTCTGTCCCCACCTCAAGTGATAGCTCAGACTGTGTGTGAGCAGGGGAATGTGGCAGGGCTGTGGCTGGGCAGCTTGGGGGCATATTCCCCCTGTTTCTCCGTGCCTTGGAATGCCTGGGACCGTCTGTCTCTGCTGCAGGACATTCAAGGTTCCTTGACCCCCAGGTCTGAGCTGGCAGGGTGAGGGCAGGGGATGAGGGATGGGGTAGGAATGGGTGTGGCAGGGCTGCGGTGACCTGGGCTGTCCCCCATGGGCAGAGTTCTCGCGTCCAGCCTCCGTCAGCGAGAACCATGACGCTGGGGTGGAGAGCGAGAAGCAAAATGTGGATGGTGAGTTTGGCAGCAGGAGACGATCTGAGACAGAGGACGAGGAGGTGACCACCCCCACGAAAATCAAGGAGCTGAAGGTACAGCTGAGGTGGGCAGAGGAGGGTGGGAGTGGAGGGGCAGGCAGGCAGGGGACTGGGCACAGACAGCAAGACGGAGCTGCAGGCAGGAAGGGTCATCTCAAGGCATGGTCCCCTGCAGCCCTGTCCGTGTCAGCTGAGCCCCAGGCTGGTGGAACTTCCGGGATATGGCTCTTGGCCCCACCAGTGGAAATGGGGCAGTCACAGGGGTTTGGTTTAACTGATTTCCCAGACCCCTCCAGGTGGTTTCAAGGCTCATCCTTTCAACCCAAGGCAGGGTTGGACATGGGAGCAATCCCGTTCCGAGACAGGGATGGGGATGGGCACAGACCAGGAACATCAGTGCCCACTCATGCCTGCCACTGCCCTTGCACAGCCCACCCACTCTACGCCCTGGTCCTGGTCCTTGTGCTGTCCCAGCTCATTTTAGCCCCACTCCAAGGGAAGGGGGTGTCTCTATCAGCCCGTCAACTTAACTGTGATGTTTGTGACAAATTTCTTCGTAACCTGCTGGTTACTTTTAACCCTCTCTTTGCTGCCAGCCGGAGCATGAAACAACCCCCAGGCACAAGCAGGAGGTATTCTCTCTCTGGAGTATCTTGATCCTCATTGGTTCATCATGTTGTCCATCCTTCCCAAAACAACTCAGTGTGTCACCCTATTTATTGGAATATAAGATGCACCAGGCAGGGGGTTGGGTGCTGGAGGAACCCAATGAACAGACAGCTGGAGATCAGCCCAGCACACATGGCATCTTCTATTCCACTAAGTAAGGTGGTCCTGATTGTACCTGTGAGCAAGAGCCCTCCCAAGGGCAGAAAAGCCCTTGGCCCATTGGGGTGACCTGGCTTCTATTTGTATTACTGACCCTGCCATATCCTTGCCTTGTGTCTCCTGTGGAGCTGGTCCCATCACTGCCACCCTGACCCACGCTCTGCTCTTGCCTGACCCAAACTGCCTCATCACCCCCTGGTCAGCAGTTCCACTCTCCTTGCAGCTACCCACTGCCCATGAGAGCTGGGCTAGGGCTCCCCACAAGGCTGCAGCTGCAATCCCACCCACATGGGGCAAAGGTGCTCTGAGCTGCCCATGGGCACCAGCACTGAGACCCGCCCGGTGTCTGCCCACCCTGAGAGCAGGCTCAGCAGAGGACAGGGAGGCTGAGCCCTCCCTGCACAAACTGCCATGTCCACGGTGGCCCTATCAAGAATGATTCATCCTGGCCTAAAATCCACAGCTGCTCCCTTGGGGTTTCTCCTCCAGTTACAAAGGGATGTAGATCCTCACTGGAGCTGTCGATGGGAGCAAGCATGGCTATGTGATGGGGTTGACCACGCTGGCAGCACACACCTCACTGTCCTGCTCAGCATCAGAGCAGACCCTGCTAGGGCAGTGGGCACTGATCCCAGCCCCCTCTGCCTACTTCATTGCTTCCCTGCTGCATGTGCATGTGCTGTGCCCCAGCCTGGCACACCCCAAGCCCAGAGGTGGGCACACCTGAGCTCTCCGTGGCTCACACACGTGGGTCCAGAACAGGAGTTTTCCTGAGTTGTGCTGAGCCTTCAAGATCTGGAAAATTGGGTGGGGCTTTTCCTGAGACTCTCATGAGTCTCTGGGCTTTTGATAAGGAGGTACTCTGGAGGTATTTAGGAGCCTCCTTTCAAACCTCAGAAGAGATTTAAGTTTGGGTTGGAAGCAGAAGTGAGGGCTTCTGCTTGGAGCTGGTTTGCCCACCTCTGTGGCAGGACGAGGGGGCCACCCCAGCACTTGGGGTGCTAGGGTCACTAAGTCCCGCTTCTAACACCTGAACCCCACCTTGCACTTGAGCACTCTGAGATGTCTTCTCTCCATAGCAGATCAGACCCACCCCACCCCAGGCTGGTCCATGGGGATCCAGACTTTGATCCATGCTGGACATTCCTGCCCAGGCCTTGACCTCCAGCCCATTGGCAGAGCCCACTTTGAAGCAGATCTGTTGGAAATGTTGGTTACCTGCCCTACTGGGACAGAGCCTGGGGCTCCCTCACACAGAGAGGAGCAGAAGAGGCTGCTGGTGTTTCCAACAGCTCCCCATCCCTTGCTGGTCCCGAGGGAGAGACCACTCTCCCCTCCAGGAGGCTTAAGTTTGTCCTCAGCCAGGAGGACGTGGAGTCCTGGTGATGCTGCCAGGACATGCCATGCCCTTCCCCTGCCATGTGTGTTCTGCTCTATGCTGCCTTTCTGTTGTTCCCTGCAGTGATAGAGCTGCTTCTCCAAGTGAGACCTGAAGACCAGGGGTCTCCAACACACTCTTCATTTGGCTACTGAGACCCTAAATTCCAGCCCAGTGTGAACCAAATCCTCCCAAGTGCCTCTGCTCATCCCTTTGGCCTTGCCTGTTGCTTTAATCACTGCTTCCTTCCTCTTTCCTTCCAAAGTTTTTAGACAAGCCAGAAGATGTTTTACTGAAGCATCAGGCCAGCATCAATGAGCTGAAGAGGACCCTGAAGGAGCCTAATAGCAAGCTGGTTCACAGGGACCGGGACAGGAGGCTGCCTTCCTCACCAGCCTCTTCCTCACCCAAGCATGAGGACGAAACACCTAAGGGAACCCCTGAAAAGTCCAGTGAGGTTTGTTCTGCTGCTTCTTTTACGGAGGGGATCAGGATCTGGTGAGGAGCTGTCCCTCAGCTCTGGGGCTCTGTTCCTGTGCTGCCCTGAGGGAGCATGGAGGGAGTGACATGCTGGGGACACAGGGTACAGGGAGGGATGTCTCTAAGTTTTGGTTTTAACACTGCTGTTGGGAATCTCCCTGTGTGCCTAGGCACTGCAGGAATCTGAGCACCTTCCTCTGGAGGTGTTTTGAGAGTACCGGAGAGTTGAGCTGTGGCTCTGTTGGCCCATTAGATGGGGTTTTCCTCATCCCTCACACCAGCAGCCTGCAGGGCACTGCTGGTGCAGCTTTTGCCCGAGCGTGTCCCCAGCAGAGCCCAACTAGGCACTGCACAGAGGTGCCCTATGGTGCTCTCAGCAGCAGGACCTGGGTAGTGCAAGAAGACAGAGGGTGAGTGGTGCCATGCTGGCATTCCATACCGACATCTTCCCCTTTGAGGGTTCTGCCTGCTGGCTTTGCACGGGCACCGTGGGGGTGAAAGGAAGGTGCTGGAATTGGAGTGCCAGTGCTGCATGAGGGGCAGGGATGTGGCACAGTTGGCAGCTTTGTGGCTCAGGGTCCCGGTGGGCTTCATGCAGGTGGCGTGTGGCAGGAGTGTCCCCACTGCCAGCATGGATGTCCTCTTCCTGTCAAGGACCCTTCCTGATTGCTCTCCTCTCCATGGGACAATGGACCCAGCTCTGTGTCCACAGCAGTGGTATGGCTCTGGGCAGAGTGTGTGCCACACATGGGGGCTGCTCTGCCCTGGCTGGCCCCTGGGGTCAACCTTGTCTGGGCTGCAGGGAGGGCGCTTCTGGGGGCTGGGCTGGGGTGTCTCTGCGGGGCCTTCGGGACATGTCCAGGTGCCTTCTGGTGCTCAACCCTGACCAGAGACCCAGGGCTGCAGTGGGCTTGTGGCTCCTCATCAAAATGCTCAGCTGGGAAGAGAAAGAGGGACTTCACCCCACATTACTTTTACCGTCAAATATATCAAGTGTAGAGGTGTGAATGGAGGATCTAAAGCTGGCACAGCTGTGACCTCTGTCCATCTATCTTTCCATCCTTCCTTTGGTCCATGCATCTGCCCATTCATCCACCCACCTACCCACCCACCCTTTGTTCCTTCATTCCTTCTCAAATTCTTCCTTTCTTTCTCTCTCTCTTTCTTTGTCTCTGTCTCTCTGTCTCTCTCCCTGTGGGTGCTGGGGTTTCCGTGCTGAAACAGACGATGGAAGAGGACACCCTAGACGATTTTGCATCAGAGCATGGAACTTCCCTAAGCATGGAGTCTTTCACGCAGAAAAGCCTTATCTCCTCTCCTGAGGTTGTTGCTATCCTCTTCTCCCCCCACCCCTTGCTCTCACAGTCTGCCCACATTACTGTGGGGTTCCCAGCCTGCTGAGGGGTCATGTACCCTCTAAGCAGAGCTTGAGCTGTTTGCTACCCCCACAGGGTAGGTCCCCTCTCTAGTGACAGGCAGGACCCCTCACAGGACAAGGATATTGGTGAAACATGCTCCCCTGATTGTTCCTGTTGGGCTGTGAGATGGGGCCCTGGAAAAGACCTCCCAGTGTAGCCCTGCTGGGTGTGGGGCCATGCTGGGGCCCAGTGCTGAGGGTCCTACAGCAGAGGTGCATGGGCACGCTATTGGTGGCTGCTCCAAGTTCAGGCAGGCAGCCTCAAGTTGTCCTTAGCAATCCCTTGTGCTTTCCTTCCACTTTGGCTGCAGTTAGAGTTCCCTGGGCCCAGACACACTGGAAAAGGGCACCTCTGGAGGCATCAGATGTGTTGGACTCATGCTGGTGTACATCAGGGTCATGCTGCCATGAATGTCCTCATGTGGTGCCCATGGGTGAGGAGCAAAGGCTCTTGGCACTGCTTGTGTGCAGGTTTATCTCAGATGAGGAGGTGTTTTCCTGAGCAGCCAAGAGTGGTACCTGCACTGAGCAGAAGCAAGCTGGTGTTTGAGCCTCGGTTCTGGTGTTGGGGTTGGCCCAGTGGACCTGGGAAGCACATCCTGCCTGAGCATTGCAGGAAGGGGTAGAGGCACTGTGGGGCAGGGGAAGGCTGGGCTTCAGTAAGGATACGGCAGAGGGTAAGCTTGGGCTCTGCAGCAGTGCCTCCTGGTCATTGCTGGCACCCTTTATGTGCCAGTATTTCAGAGCTAGAAGACACAGACAGCAGAACGAGGTGCACACACATCCCTGGATTCAGAGTCTTTCCCTCTGCTCCCTGGAGACCCTCAGGGTGCCAGGTCTGCACTTGCAGGTGCCAAGTTGGCTTCACTGGTGATTCCTCTCCAGGCATCAGTGGCTGAGACTCAGCAGTTTTGTGGGAACTTGTCTTCTCCTGGCCTGTAATCTCCATGAAGAATTCGTAACCCCGAGAGGGTGATGGCATGAGGACAGCAGAGCTGCAGAGCTTGGAGCTCTCATGACAGCCATAAAGTCCCTCAGTGCCTGTGGGCATCAGGCCCACTGAAGTTGGGTGATCTATCACCGCCAGCCACACATGTGTTGACTCTGCCCTCCATCTCTCTGTCCCCACTGCTGCTTGAGGACTGGAATGCTGGGATGGGAGGGGCCAGGAACCTCCCTAGCTTTGGGTGGTAAAGCAGTTCAGTATGTTGTCTCAACATTTCAGATTCCCTTATTCTTGCCATGAGGCTTGTGCTTTCCTCTTGGGTGAGCTGAGACTTCCTCAGAGCAAAGGATAGCAGAGACGTTGAAGGATCTGAAGGGAGCAGAGTCCTTCATGCCCTGTGCTTTCCCATGTTGTGGCCCTTGTTGGCAGGGACAAAGGCTGTCTCTGCTCCCTGATATCACCTCTTTCCACTCTATCAGCTTGCTCTCCTGTGATGCATGGGCCACAGTGGGAATGACTTTCCCAAATGCTCCTGTTCCTAGAGCAGATGAGTTGGGGGGAGAGAGGGCAAAGAAGTGTGAAAGTAAATTATCCTTTGGGAAGTCAGGATTGGTCTATGGACAGACCCTTCCCAGCATCATCACTTCTGACCCTCATGTCTGCCTTGGCACACACTCTGTCCCGTCAGCCCACCGACCTCCAAAGCTCTCTGCTTTCCTGGAGGGCATGCCCAAGTATCCAGATATTTGCTTCCAACATCTCCAAGAATCTTCAGGCTCTGGAAACGCAAGGGCTGCCACGAGCTTTGGAACTGGAGCTGTGTCTAGAGCTGGCATTGAGCCCTTCAGAGCAGTGTTCAGTCAGCTACTCCCTCACCCCACAGAGTGAGGTTCTGACTGTTCCCTTGGATTAGGCTGTGCTTGTTCCAAGAGTCTGAGGAGAAGGAAGCTGGTTTGGAAGTAAATCCAAAGCTTTGGAGTTTTTCTTACTGGTGAAGAGGTGCTGTCATGGATGAACACACTGTTCCAGGCTTCAGCAGAGTTTTTGTTCTGCAACTTCTATCTCAGGCCTTAACTCAGAGAAGAAGCCCAAAGAATCTTCTTCATCTTCATCTTCTTTGCCCAGGGAAGGTCTCCTCCAAAGGACTCTGGTTTGCAGCTGGAGAATAGGGATGAGAGGGCTTTGCTGAAGAAATCAGTACATGTGCCCACAACCTGTCAGTCCTTGTATGGGCTGGAAGAGGGTTCAGCAATGGGACCACAGGGCAGAGAAGCTGCTGCACCCTCAGGAAAGTGAGCAGTCATCTGGCTGAGTCACCCATGAGCATTGCTGCTGTATGGAAAGACATGCTGAGGGAATGCCAGAGACCAGCCTGGCCATCCCACTAGCCCAGCAAGCTGCTTAGTTAGGGGTAATGCTACTGTCACAGTTCACACCCAGCTGTGAACGTCCAAGGTGCAGCCTATGCTCCTGACAGGCACTGACAGGCTCTGTTGTGATTTCCACAGAATAAAAAGAAACAAAAACTGAGTTAGAGACTGGTGTGGAGGATGAGACCTGGGGAGCAGATGGTACTTAAGAGCACACCATGACAGAATATTGGAGAGGCTCGTGAAAGCAATGCCGTGGGGAGCTGGGGGCGACAGGTCTCCTGCAGACCTGACTGCTCAACAGGGCTGCCTGGCCGTGGCAGGGTGCAGGTGCCATGGCAGAGCCTCTGGAAAGGATCCATCTGCCACCAGTGGAGGAGGGTGCCCTTCCTGCACGATGCCCTTTGGGCACAATGGCTGGTAGTGCACGATGCCAACCTCCTTCCTGTACTGGCACCAGGAGTAACCAAGCACCTCCCTGCCCTCAGGGCTGGGTGTTCTCTTGGAGACCCCCGGGTTGTACCCCAGTGCAGCGCCCTGCATGCTTCCCTGCAAGCACCTGGGGGGACTTTCAGAGGCTGCCAGACTCTTGGCAGAGCCCAGGGCAGTGGAGCAGGCAGGGGGGCTGTTGCAGGATGCTGTGGGGCAAGACATGGGACACTGTGCCAAGGGAGTTCTGTTTCCTTTGGCTCTGGGTAAAGAAGGCAGGAGTTGGGAATGGGATTTTTTTGCCAGGGGCTTTCACCTGTTTCCTTGTGGAAGCCCTACCACTACTAACTGGTTTTCCTCCTTTCATTTCTGATGTTATCTTCTCTTACCTTCCCTCTGGCTCTGCTCCCCTGTGCCTTCATGTTTCCCCTTATTCAGTATCAGTCACTAGGTTTCCATTTGGAGTGCAACTGCTCCAAACATTCTCTCTGGCACCCCTGTGTCGGGCACAGCTTATGTGTCCATGGATAATTTTTCCTTATTTGAGGAGGGAGTGAGTAGCCATCCCTCTCCCTGGGACTGGAGTGCATCCTAGTGCCCCCAGGGGCCATCCATGCCCCTGTTGCAGGCTCTGCCCAGGCAGGCTGTGCCATGGGCAGTACCAGCCCTATGATGAGCCCCTAGCATTGCCCCCCATGTGTGCTTCCTGGGACAGCTGTGGAGACCACTGGGCTGCCTCATGGTGCACACATTCCTCTGCTACTATTTTCATGTGGTTTATTTTCTACCTGCTGTTCCAGAAGTGGCTGGATTTTAGGACTGTTTTGTTCTTGCCACTCATGAAGCCTTTAGCTGACCTGCAGGACAAACATGGGATGTACAAGGTATTCACTGCAGCTGTGACCTGGCACCTCCCTGCCAGCAGCACAGATACATGGTGTGCTGTGTCACATACCTGATGTGTCCATGCTGCAGGGTGCTCCACAGCCTTTGCTTGGTCCTTGCTGCAGCCTCCATACCTGTCTTGGCTGCCAAGCATTTGACACTTGACAGGTAACCTTTTACAGGTTACATTTTCTGAACGACTTGGTTTCAACATTGCTGGAAACCTCTGCTCAGTAACACATTCTGAGATGCCCCCAGTGGGCTGGAAAGGAGGGATGGTATTCAGGGAATCTGAACTGCAGCATCTGGTAGGAAGGGGCAAAAGCCTTTTTGATGGCTACAGGTGGTTTCATTCCTTGCTCATTCTCTTGTCAGTCTGACATTTTCTTAGGGCATGGGGATGAAGCTGCAAGTGAAGCTGCCCAAAACCTAGACCCTTGCTTCCAGTGAAATCTCACCCTGGGATTTGCTAGACCCAGCTGAAAACAGGGGTTTCCCTGCTGGGGACGGCCAACTGTTTTCCCCTTTCTCCAGAGAGATGCCCTGATGATGGTTAATGTCTCTGCTGGGAGCATCACTCCCACTCTGTACTGCCAGCAGCACTACAGGTATTGCACATATGTCAGTGAGTTGCTGCTCAGAGCACAGCACCGTCCCTGGAGAGGACAGTGGCTCATTCTCTATATCAGCATCAGCCCCTTATTTTCAGTCTCTCCATCAGTAAATGGCCACAATCTTTGTACAGACCCTGCCTCAACTCTCATTGAGAATTCTACTACTACTATGACTAATTAGAATTATAATAATAATGATGTAGGCAGCGCTCTGTGAGGCAGACCAGCTGTGCTACTTGTGCCAGAAGCAGTTGGGTGCAGTGTCTCTGATGCATTTAACTCTTCTTGCTCCAATTGCAATGCAGGGCTTGGAGCATTGGGTATTTATAGAGAGAGAAGCCCCTAGGCTGGAAGCAGTAGCTCTGAGGAAAGCTCTGGGAGTCAAGAAGGAAGAAGCACATGCAGATACCTCAGAAGTGAACAAGAGTGTGAGCCTGTTGAAGGTGGAGGTGGCAGTAGGGAAAGCCAAGGAAGTAGCAGGCCAGGAAGAAACTTCAGCTGCCGCCCTGGATACATGGAAGAGAGCCAAAATGATTGCTAGTCCTGAGGATTTTGAGTCTGTCTGGGAGGATGAGATCTATGAGAAGGAAAGCAGAGGGGAGCTCAACCTGGGAGCAGCACACCTGCCTGCTGAGAGCACAGAGAAGGAGCCCCAGGGTGAAGGAGCAGCCAGTTGTGAACCGGGGCCGCCCAAGCCCTGTCAGCAGCCTGAGGAGAGGCAAAGGGCCAAGATTTTGGGATCAGAGCCTCTCAAGGGAGAAGGCGAGGTGCTCTCCAAGGAGTGTGCTTCTGCAACCTCCAGAAAACAGGAGGCCAGAGTGCCAGGTGTCGCCACAGAGCTCCTGAAAATCAAAGTGAAGGCTGGAGATGACAGTTCAGAGACTTCAGCGACCCAGAGGATCATTTACTTAGGAGATCCAGAGGGAGAGGAGAAGGACAGTAGAACACAACTCATCTTGGACATTGGTGGGTGGCTTGGCTTGGAGGAGAGATCAGAAGCCACAGTCAACACGTCCAAGGAGGGATCTGGGCATGCAACACCTACAGCAGAAGGGTTCCAACCCCCTCCTTCTTCAGCAAGGGCAGTGTCTGGGAAACCTACTGGAGCACCGGAGCAGCCTGGGGTGGGCTGTGACAGGACCAGCCTTGTGGGACTTACCCTCTCGGGGTGGGAAGAGGAGCTGTCCCTGCAGCCAGAGAAAGCATCTGCTGGGGCACCCATCTGTGCAACACCCACGGGAAGTGAAGCCCTGCCATGTACCCAGGAGGTGGGACCAGAGGAGATGGAGCTGCAGAGCCCAGTGGGAAGCCTAAAGCGATGTGTCCTGGCAGGGCATGGCCATGGGGCTGAGGAGCACAAAGGGAGCCCAGCACAGTGCCCTGACACCTGCACAGCTGTGGAGGGGCTCTCAGGAAGGGTTGGAGCAGACGGTGACAAGGAGGAAAATGCCAGAGTAGTTCTTGAGATGGAAGAGATAGAGACCAAGTCAACTCCATTAGCAGTGCCTTGGCAGGACCATGGTCACACAGTGGGGTTGGAGGGAGATAAACCCAGTGCTCCTACCCCTCCAACCTTTCCCCAGCAATCCAGCCCTATCCTTGTGGAGCCTGCTCCAGGCACCAAGCCTGAGGACACAGAGATGTCCCAAAACACCAGCTCTGCAAGAGGGCTGGGCATGCCCAAGGATGTGAGCCCCTCCGTGGACGTGGCATTACCCAGGAAAACTGATCCTGGATCTGCAGAACAAGCCCAAGCTATGGGATTTCTCTCATGGAAACCACACCAAGGGACCAGTACTGTTGCAGCAGAACTACCACAGAACACAGATACTGCAGCAGAGTTGATCCAGCTCAGAGACACAGCTGCCAGGGAGCTGGCCCAGGACATGAACCCTACCACAGCACAGCGCAAAGTCTTTGCCACCAAGAAGCCACTGCAAGAGGAGAAACCCATGGTAAAAGAGTTCTCCCAGGTCTTGGGGCCCACATCAGGAAAGCCAACTGGAGATGAGGAGCGTGGGATAGAAGAACTGTCCCATGACAAAAGCCCTGGCTTGGAAGAGCTACCCCCCGAAGCAGAAGAACCAGAACAGCAGACTGAGGCCATCATGAGAGACCTGCCCCGAGAGGGTTCCATGGCTGAGGAGCTGCTCCACATTGCCAATCCCAAAGCACAAGAGCCACACTCGGACTCAGAGTTTAATCTGGGTCAAGATCTGCAGGACAAGAGTCCAACAGTAGGAGAAACCACCAGGGACAGTGACCTGGCTCAAGGGCAGCCGCTGCAGAATGAGTCTCTTCCTAAAGAAGCTGCTGATGTTCCATACTTCCAGTCCCCTGTAGCAGGATTGTGCAAAGGAAGTGAGACATTCCAGCTCTCTGCCTTGGTGGATGAAGGCAGGAGAGAGCTGGAAGTGAGTGGTGGGACACATCAAACACAGCCTGAGCCATTGGTGAGTGTGGCTGGGCACGCAGGCACTGTGTCCCAGGAGCACAGAGACATCACTGTGGCCCCAGGAAGCTGGGAGGACAGTGAGAGCTACAGGAAAACCTCCGTGGCCTCCAAGATAAAGATGTTTGAGCAAAGTGAACTGGAGCGAAGGGAGGCCCAGGAGGGACAATCTCGTGTGTCTGAAGCTGGGACATCAGCAAAAGCAAAAGGGAAGACAGGTCTGGCACAGGACATGCCTGTGAGCACCTGCCTTGCCTCACCACCAGTGGTGGGACCTGTGTCCAATGTGGGCTCCTTGGCCCTTGGGCAAGGGGCTGGTTCAGGAGACACCTCCCAGCCTCACTCCCTCAAGGAAGATGTCTCTGTTGACCTGGAGCACGAAGAAGACAATGCTGACCTGGTCTCCCCCGATTCTGGCTGCGAGCTCACCCTGGCTGAGGCCATGGTAACTCCAATGAACTGTCCAGACAGGACGTTCATGCGCATGCTGTGTGGCTCTCTGACCATGCCCAATGGCTCCTCACATCCATTGACTGACAGCAGTCGCTTCGCATCCCTGTCCTTTCTGTCTGTGTGTGTGGTCAGGCTTACTGGCTGCATGCAGATCTGCTGCCCAGTCAGTTCATCAGCTTTTGTTTTGCGACCCCCCCCAATATTTTGGCTTCCTGGAGAATGCTGCTTGCTAAACCCAAGAGCAGGCATCCAAGCTTCATGTCCAGGAGCTGGAAAGGGTGGCTGAAGGAGCTGCGACTGTCATGAACACGCACCCCTTGGCAGTGGCGTGCCCACGCTTCCAGCTTCACCCTTGCATTTCCTACGTTGATACCCCTTCTAGCTTAGCTCGCCGGCCTCCCCACCCTTTCAGCAAGCTGGTGGCTGGGTGATGAAGTCGCTTTCCTTGTTCTTGTGGGTGCTAGATCAGCTCCTGCATAGTTCATTTCCTCAAAACTAACCCTTTTCTCTAATCCAGAGCAAATCTCAGGAACCAAATGGGGAAGAAAAGGATTTATCTGACCCATCAGTAAAATCCAGCCTGAAAGAAGAAAATATAAAGACTGCTGTGCCGGTGGTCTCCCAGGTCTCAGTGCTGCTTTACTAAGTGCTTCTCCCTGCAGTATGAGCGCTCCCCCCATGCAGCCGAGGGCTGTGCTTCCAGCTCTGCTCCCATTGCTCTGTATGTATTGATACAGACACAAACACACACACGTGTCTGCGTTTTCCTCCTGGCGCTCTTGGACACCCTATTTCTCATACCTCTCAACCTCCAGCAATCTGAGGGAAGGGTGTGTCAGCACAGCCCATAGGGGAAATGGCTCTGGCTGCAAACACTTGTAACCAAGAGCGGGAAACCCAAGGGTGGGTTTCATCTGGGATCAGCGGGCTTAGAGCTGTTCTATGGGAGAACTGGGTCTAGATTTCCCATGGCTTCTTGACAAAACATGGCGAGGGAATACATACCCTCCAATAGTGGAGTTGAGAGGTATGTTCATGTCTGGAGAAGAGTGGATGGAGGGAGGGCATCCCTTGGCTCTGATCATACTGTCAATTACACTGACTAGACACTCAATCACGTCACTCCTGAGACTCACCTAAGGCCTTTGTGGGGGAAGGTGATGTCAGTGGGGCAGACTCACCCCGGGGCTGGTGAACAGCTTTGATGGGGCTGATCCTCCCTCAGGGGTGGTGCTCTGCAGGGCCACGCAGATGCTCAGTGGAATTGGCACACTACTTTGCTTCTCCCTCACTGTGCCTGGCTGATGGGCCCTTTTCTTTCATATTCTTCTCTCTTTCTTTCCCTTGTTTGTTTTTATGAGTCACTAACATACGATAGCCCTGGCATCTGAGCTCATTCTGAACATCTCCTACAGACCCATTGTTTTGCATCCATCTGCTTCCACTGATTCACTGACATACCTCCAAGCTGGCCAAAGGTGGTTTTTTATGTGTCACTTACCCTTTTTGAGATTATTAATTACCAATAGACTTTTGGCACAATCAGGTTGAGTAGCCTTCTCTCCCCACCTCTCCCCCGCCAAAATCACTGCTGTCAGAAAGGTTTCAGTCTCCATGCTTGGGTTGTGTTTGACTCTACTCTGTGATGTTTGCGCCAGCCTTCCTCCTCCTCCTCCTCCTCCTGCTCCCCTGTCTCTGCCAGCACTGTCAGTGCTGCCACGTGGTGCTCACAGGCTCCGTCTCTCTCCGACATTGTGTCTCATTCAGAGAGCAGGTGTGAGGGAGGGCGCCGAGGAGAAGCCTAAACCGCCTCGGCACAGGGCCCCAGAGAGTGACACCGGTGACGAGGAACCTGACCAGGAGAAGGACTCGGTCTTCCTGAAGGACAACCACCTGGCCATTGAGCGCAAGTGCTCCAGCATCACGGTCAGCTCAACCTCCAGCCTGGAAGCAGAGGTGGACTTCACTGTGATCAGTGACTTCCACGGCACAGCCTTTGAGGACATCTCCCGAAGCCTGCCCGAGCTTGACAAGGACAAGAGTGAAATGGAAGATGAAGGCCTGGTTTCCTTCCAGCACACTGACAAAGTAGTTCCTGGACTGGAGGAGGATGTCAAAGGCAGGGAAAAGGTGTCCCAGCCCAGCCCAGATGTCTCCCAGCTAGAGGTATACCGGGACACCAGTCACCAGGACCGTCCCAGTGTCACCATGCCTCTGTGTTCCTTGTCCTGGTGCCTGGCATTGCCCTCCTAGAGTGCACTCCCAGCTGGTTTGGAGGAGCATGCTAGCTTCCAAGCCCACCCAGTTCCTGTCCAGTGTATTTCTCTGATGCATGCTGTGTCTGTGTTGCATGGCTCTGTTGCATGCTTTGTTCATCTGCTAACCAGGAGAAGTCACTGTCACGTCTTGGTCCCCAGTGTTTGGCTGCCCCATCCCTTGCCACACGACAGCATGTTACACCTTGGGAAAGGCATGTGGCACTAACCATTGGCACTGGCCTCATCTCTTGCATGAATTCAATGACCAGTTTGTGTAGTGAAGAGCCACGTGCTGCCCACTAACCTCTCTGGTCCTGCGGGTACTGGGAGGGATTTACCAAGTGCCTTGTGGGAGTCGCTCCAGAGCTTGTGGAGAGTCACTCCTGTGCTGGGCGGGATTATAACAGGGCTAACAAAAATGCCTGTGTGTCAGAGATGAGTGTACACATGGGAAGAGGATGGTAGGGCCAGTCCCAGCTCAGTGAAGTATAGCCTTAGCTCTGTGCTGGGCCTGTGCCACCTCCTGCCTGGCCACCCCAGGGCAGCTGCCAGCCCTGGCAGGTCAGTCCCCAGTGCTGCCCAGAGCTGCTGGGGTGAGTCCAGACCTGGATCCAGGAAAAAGCTGCAGAGCACCTCCAAAGAGTGACAGCCACCAGCTGCACTGCATGTGTCTTTGGCCTCATGGCCCTCCCTGACATCCTCTGGCAGCAAGGGACTGCCACACTGTCTGTGAGTGTCACCCACTCCATGGCACCTCCAGCCTCACCTGGTTTCTTTTGCCCCAGCAGGTGGATGGAGGCAACCTGGGCAGTAGGGACACCCCAGGCATCAGGGACACCACTGCCACTGCCCAGGCTGGCACCACGGAGACGGCGCCAGCGACCTCAGTAAGCAGGGCTGGTCCCTTGAGGGGCAGAGGAGCCGCTGTCCCCTCTGGTCCCTCTGCTTCGGCAGGGGCAGCTGGAGCCAGCTGTGCTGGGGGGGACCCTGTCCCACCAGGGGTGTCTGCGCAGGGTGACCTGCCATGTTTGCCCCCGTGTTGTGTCTGAGCCAACGTGCCCATCTGCTCTTCTTTCAGGATCACAGCACCAAGGCTGGAAAAGGGGCCACTCCCACCACGGACCTTCGCTCCCTCTCACCGGTGAGAGGGGGATGTAGTGCCAAGACTGGGGGGGAGAGGTGGGGGAAGAAAGCTAGCCTTGTGGGGCTAAGAGTGTGTGAGATTGGTCCTGCAGGACCGTCTCCCGTGTTCCCAGCACTGACACCCTTTGCTAATAAATTGGTACTGGGAAGAGCAGAAGGATGGGGAGCAAGATGGTAGGGGACCTTGGCATGTGGCCTTTTCAATATGCCAGATGCACACCTTGAGTATCTGCTTGAGAAGGATAATTCCCCCAAAATACCCCAATCCCTGGTGCATTGGGCTGAGATACTTTTAGCCCTGGATATCCTGTGTGGCCACACAAGGCCAGCCACAAAATCCCCTGACTCCCAGTGGAAGTGATGGCCACAAACACCCTGCCCAGCAGCAGACCTTCCTCTGGAAAGGGAGTTCCTACTCCATCACCTCGTTCAATGGAGTCCAGCCTGGCCAAACACTATATGGTGCCCCAGATTCATCCCTGTGTGCTGCAGGGAGGACACAGCCAGCACTGAGGTTAGGGCACCAGCACAGCATTCCCAGCCTTCCCAGCCCTCACCATGCACATCAGGATGAACAGAGCTAGAGACAGCCTGAGAGCTCTGCTTTAGGGTGGCCCTGAGAAGGGGAAGAGCAAAAAACTGCCATGAGAAAACCCTCTCCCCCCTGCAGAGGCCCTTTTCAGGAGCTCTGGGCCTGGCATATCTGTGGAAACCTCTCCCTACCACCCCAAAACCCCTTGGTCCAGTTGGAAGCACAATGCAGTGCCTTTTTCCCTTGCCACTCTCCCCTTCCATGCTTGGCTGAGTAGGTACCTCCCAGTGGGAAGGTCCCAGCTATTCAGGAGCCAGCACTGGGGCCTCCCCTGTGGCAGGCCCCTGATCCCACTGCTCTGTGTCCCACAGATCTCCGGTGGCTCTGCTGGGAAGGAGGTGCTCACGAGCATATTCAGTGCCACTGCGGAAACCCTCTCCACTTCCACCACCACCCATGTTACCAAGGTGAGAGCAGCTCCAGAGGGGGTGGCCACTGGAATTAGAGGATGGGTGGATTTATATTGTGACTGGTACAGCAGAAAGTACCCCTATGCTCCTTACAAACCAAAAGGTGTGTGCTGTCCCATGGGAATGATGAGCCTGCACAGTGCCCCGCTCTGAGTGCCCTGTGCCCAGCTCATCCCTGAGTGCTGCCTGTCCCATCCAGCCAGGTGTGACCACAAGGGACAGCAGGCAAGGACAGCCAGGTGTCAGGTGTGCATGCAGCCCAGTGCAGACCACGGAGAGTGGTGGTAGAAAATGAAGGAGAAAAGGCTGCAGCAGAGTATCTCACCCATGGCCATTTCCTCCCCAAATTAAGGACACACTCTTCTCCCAAGTGGTAATCATAGAATCATAGATTATGCTGAGTGGGAAGGGACCCATGAGGATCACTGAAGTCCAGCTCCTGGCCCCGCACAGGACACCCCAACAATCCCAACACATGCCTGAGAGCATCATTCAAATGCTTCTTGAACTCACACAGGCTTGAGGTTGTGACCACTGCCCTGGGGAGCCTGTTCAGTGCCTGACCACCCTCTGGGTGAAAAACCTTTTCCTGATACCCAGGCCATACCTCCCCTCCAGCTGTTCCCTCAGATCCTGTCACTGGTCACAGAGAGAAGAAATTGGTATCTGCCCCTTGTGAGGATGTTAAATAAGATCTGACCTCAGTCTCCTTCAGGCTGAACAAACAAAGTGCCCTCAGCCACTCCTAGTTTCCCCTCAAGGCCCTTCACCATCCTCGAGGCCCTCCTTTGGATTCTCTCTAATGGCTTCATGGCTTTTTTATATTGTTGTGTCCAAAAACGCTACAGTATTCCAGGTGAAGCTGCCCCAGTGCAGAGCAGAGTGTGACAATCCCTCACTCTGCTGGCTGGCACTGCTTTGCCTGATGCCCTCCAAGACACAGTTGGCCCTCCTGGCTGCCAGGGCACTGCTGACTCATATTCAACAAGTGACAGGACAAGAGGAAATGGCCTCAAGTTATGCCAGGTGTGGTTTAGATTGGATATTAATGGCAAACTTCTTCACCAAAAGGTGATCAGGCACTGGAACAGGCTGCCCAGGGCAGCAGTGGAGTCGCCATCCCTGGAGAAATGTAAAAGATGTGTAGCTGTGGTACTTGAGGACATGGGTTAGCGGTGGCCTTGGCAGTGCTGGGGTGATGGTTGGACTTGATGATCTTGGAGGGCTTTGCCAACCTAAATGATTCTGTGATTCTGTAATGATAGCAGAATCTCAGTGAGGGACCTGAGCAGGAGGGGTGCATGGTACCTGCCACCCAACCCTTTTCCTTCCCCTCACCTGTGATCAGCTCTGTCTCACTAGTTCTCACCATGAGAGTCAAGATGACTCACCTGAGTCAAGGATAGTGGGAGATCTGCCGAATTATGGAGTCAGTTCCCAAGGTGATGGTGGTGTTGTCCCTCCTCACATGAGCAGAGCTACACCTGCCCAGAGCTGGCTGATGGGACAGCTGGGGTAAGTGCTTTCTTTCTCCTTCTGCAGACTGTGAAAGGGGGGTTTTCTGAGACCCGGATAGAGAAGCGCATCATTATCACAGGAGATGAAGATGTGGACCAGGACCAGGTAGGAGCAGGACGTCCTGACTTTACCCAGCTCTGGCTGTCCCAAGATGCAGCGCTGCATAGTTTTACTTTTGGCTTGTACCTGTTTACTCCTTCTCTCCAAAAACTGACCCCTGAGGCCCCAAACTTGTCCGGTGGGGCAGGTCCCCATGAGTGCAGTGGCACCCAGCCCAACCCCCTACAGAGAAGCAGTAGTCAAGGTCACATCACAGTGCAGAGCCTAGTGAGGGCATTGTCTTAAAACACATTTCCAGGTACCCTTTCTTGGTTGACATATTTCAAAGTGATCCAACTCCATCCTTTCTTCCAGCACAGTGTCACTTCAGGTGATGGTGTTTCACCTCCTCCTCTGTGAGAGAGGAACAAAAAATGACACATTCTATGATGAAATAACAGAGACTGACACAAATCTCCAGGGCCATTGGGGTCATTTTCCTGTGGCCTAACCCTTTGGGATTTGTTGCCTAAGAAGAAAAATGATAAAGTAACTAAAGGATTCTAAAATAATTTTTAGGATTATAATAATAAATTTGATAATTCTTGTCAATTCTTCTAGTGTTTTGCTGTTGTTCATTTGCCCAGGCTTCAGTGTGAAGCCTGGGATGTAGCACATCTCTACAGAAAAGTCAGCAAGAGAAAGGCAGCACGTGAGTGATCCCAGTCATTGCTGGGCTCCAGCCTCTTCTGCCAGGCTGCTGTAGGTTAAGATCTGAACCCCTGCATCCTTATCCTCCGGGAATCCCACTTGGTTCCCTGGCATCCCTCTGAGCTCCAGCTGCTTTCTGGTTGTAGTCAGGGTACTGATTGCCTGGGAGTGAGGATAAATGCTTTCACCCTTCTGGCTTCTAGGCACTGGCTTTAGCAATCAAAGAGGCAAAACTCCAGCACCCTGACATGCTGGTAACCAAAGCTGTGGTATACAGAGAAACAGAGCCCTCTCCAGAGGAAAGGGACAAGAAACCTCAGGTAAGTGAAGCTGCCAGGTATGATTTTTATCTGTTGGGTAAGGAGGGGATGCAACTGCTCTCATGCCTCTGGTCCCCACCAGCCACAGGTGTTGCAGCCCCTAGGTGGCAGCTCTTGGCATGGTGGCTCTGGGCATGGCCATCTAATTGTGGTTAGAAAGCTGGTGTCATTCCACCAAAAGTCACCTTGCTGTCCTGCTCAGCACAGGGCTCACAGTCATTTCCATGTGAAGGGGAAAGGACCTCCTTGTCCCCCTGGGACAGGGAGGGAAAGAGGAGACAGCCACTTTTTTGGATGGGCTGAGAAACTTGGTTACAGGTTCTACAAAGCAATCCAAAGTATCAGACAAGCATTTCCAAAAAAGAGGGTTTAGTCCCATTCAGATGCCCAGCTTGTGTTTTTACATACACACAGGGGTAGGCAGCAGCCTCCGAGGTTTGCCCCAAAGCGGTCACAGCCCCAGACACTTTTCTTCAGGGCTTGCAGAGTCCTGCCCCACTCTAAACCCTCCACTCTCACCGCATTACCCCCCATCAGCTCCTTGGAGGTGGTACAGCTACCAGACCCCCGTGTGGGAGCAGCAGGGGGTAGGGGAACCTGGTGGAGAGGAAAGGAGAGGGAGCCTCGCTGCCAAAAACTGAGGGGCCCTGGCAGCAGCCAGGCTGCACGTGCATTTGGAGAGGCTTCTCAGAAATGGGATTTTCAGTTTCTTTATCATATGAATATCTTGATTGGTGGCTTTTAAGCCTGGAAAAGCGACGAGCTCTGATGCAGCTGGGAAGGTCAGGAAAGGCTCCTGCAGCTGCCTAATCGCTTGTCTGCACTGTGGAACACGACATACAAGTCCAGGCACTACTGCATCCCGTAGGAGCTACCCAGTTTTATCTGAATGGCTTCAAGTGAGGGAGCAGTGACTCCCCCTTATCTCCCCCATACACCAAACACCAGCCCAGTGACTGAATTCCTGCTAATTACCAAAGTTCCTGCTAATTAAGTGCAAACTGTGGCCCCAAGTGTTTATAGTTACTGTCCAGTGACCTCATACAAAGAGGAGCTTTAATGGATTTGCACTCCATGGATTGGCACTCCATGACTGGTCCTTTCCATCTGCCTTGTACAGGAATCTTGACCAACATGTTCCTGGAAGTCAGCATCTGTATTCCAACCTGGAGAACAGGGGAGAAGGAGCCTTCATGCTGGATTTGTCAGCAAGACATGCTGGCTGCAATGTTCGTGGCGAAGAGACAAAAATTTTTAAAAAAGGAATAGCAAATATATTATATATATATATATACATACATACATATATATATATATAAACAGGAAACAAAATTCATCCTTGCACTGCTGCTATATGCTGGAAATTAATAGCAAACAACACCACCAACAAACAAAGCCAACCCTCTGCAGATAAATTGAAGAATTTCCTGGATTGGTGATCCAAAAAGATTTAAAAAGTCATAATAATAACAATAATATCGGTAACAATATAATAAGCCACCATCTTGCATGATACATTAAAGGACACACAATCATGAGTTCATTTGTTGCACACTGAATGGAAAGGAAAACTGCTTTGCAACAAAGCAAGAAATAAGCAAACTGAAGTAAAAAACCACAAGCAGAAGCAAAACCATTCCCCACGTCTAGAAAGAAGAGAGAAAAACATTGAGTTTATGACCACAGAGTTACTTTCCAATTCACAAGTGTCGTTTTGCCCTTCTCCTCATTCCATGCTGGTTCTTCTGCATTCTTTGGGGGTTCTGTTAACTCTTCCCCTTCCCTTCCTTATCTTCTCTGTGCACTTGTCCAACCTCTTGTTCTCTGAAGGTATTTAGGAATGGATTTCATTTCAAACAAAAAAAATGGTATGTATATGGTTTCTCATCTCTAAAGAGCAGCCTGTGGGGTTTCATATGGATGTGCATTTCAGTTATGTATATTATTAAATATAATGAAGGGGGAGGGAGGGAACAATGCTGAAATAATTCAACAGTGCTGGTAAATATGATGCCGACATTTTTTAATTATTAACTCTTTAATTGACTGTAGTTGGTGTATTTTGAGACTTAGATTACAAGTGGGACTCTGAGTCCTGCAAGAAGAGAACAGAGAAGGTTTCAGCTGCTGCTGGTTGGAGGGGAAGGTGAGAGGGCAAAGGACAAGAATGTCCCAGCAGTTGATCTGCAGTGTATGGTGGTTAGATTTGGAGGAGGCAGCAGTGACTTGGAGGGGCAAGGAAGGGGGTTTAGGCTCCAGCTCCAATAGCTGTAGGCAGGATTATCTCCTGGCCCTCACACAGAGCCATGGGATCAGTAGGACTGTGTTCATCGCTCCCCCACAAGCCTGCTGAGCCGTGCCAGTGGTGGGGGTGGTTTTGCTTTGTTTCTGGATCCCAGTAATTAAGTTACTTGAGCTTTGTAGTAGTCAAAGGCAGAGGGACTGTTTCTGCCCTGTCTGCCCTGCCACCTGAGGTGTGATGGCAAGGGCTGCCTGAGATACTTGGGCTGGGGACAGCAATGGCAGGACTGGCAGTCCTCCCCCAGCCTGCCTAGGGATGGGCACTGGAGGGACCATACTGTGCTCATCACTGCAGAGTATCTGCAGCATCCCAGGCTGGATGGGAGAGCCCAGGCTCACTTGTAGGCAGGCATGTGTCAAGCAGGTGTCAGTGGAGCTGCCCCCAGCGTTGCCCAGCTCAGCCTTCAGCCACAGGCTCCCTCCACGGCTGCCTTTGGAAGGGGATCGTGGACCAAGCCCAGGCCCCCGTACACTGTGAACCAGGCAGTTAGGGTAGATTCAGAACCAAAACCAGAAAGGAAAGAAAATAAATGGGTTTCCTTCTCAGAATTGTCTCTAGTTCCTACAGAAGCAGAAGGGCCCATGATTCTGCACCATTTTGCCTTTGGTCTCCCACCCCTCACACAGACTATGCCCAGAAAATGGTGTTTTGCCAGGTCCTGCCACAGCTTGGAGGATGCCATGGGCATACCCTGCTCACCTTTGCTGTCCCAGATGGGAGTGGCTCCCTGGCAGTTGCTCATCAGTATGTCCCTGTGAAGTCTGGTCTCCTGGCAGAGACATTTTTCCTGCAAGCATGGAAGGCATGACCACAAACAGGCAGGGCTGCTGGATGCTGCCAGTGCTGCCAGCTCCTGAGGGTCTCCTCAGCTTCCAGCCAAGCACTGTCAGCTACCCTTAAAGAGCAGACCCCCCAACCTAAAAATAGTGTAGGCAGTTGCAGAGGCTACTTTTCTCTCTTGTTTTCCCAATGCACCCAAATCAAGCCATGACCAGCAGTGGCACTGTCAGAGTGTGAGAGGGTGGGGGGGGGAAACTGGTCTGCCCACTGTGCTGGTGTTCATCAGCACACAGCATGTTTCAGATACAGAGGGGCCCACTTGGCTTGGACACCTCCACAACTCCATCAAGCCACTGTGACCCTCCAGACTTGCTTTTGGCATTGAGCAGTCAGGAAAGTGAAGGTTCCTGAGGAAATGAGAGGCCTTAGAGAGTTAGACTTCATGTGCACTTGGACTGAAGTGAGTTCTGTTTGCAGTGAGCAAATCCAGCCCCTGACTCCCACAGCGTGTTTATGGGTGGCAGTGTCTAAAACTTTTCTTAAAAAGGGAAAAAAAGGAAAGAAAAAAACTCACTGCTTGTTCTCTGGGTGAGGTGTGGCTTTCTGCTGCTCAGCTCCAGCCCGCACATCACCACACTCCATTTTGGATAGCTAGTCACTGCTTGTTTTCTTCCAGGGGCCTTTCTATTGAAAGAGGTGGGAGACATGAGTGCCTGTTTTTACCCAATCCCACAAATTCATTCTGAACGTGGCCTGCAATTGCATGAGTAATAATAACAATAACAATAACAATATTTATTTTTGAGAAGCACCTTACCAACCAACTGCAACACTCTGTTGTTCCTTCACTAACCCTCCTTTTCTCTTCCCTTGTTCTCCCTCTCCCCCTTTGATCATACTCCTTTTCAGTGCTCGGTGGTGTATGCGTGTGTGCTCACTGTTCTTGTATTCAATAAAAGTGAAATAAATGTGTTTGAGGCTAAATCAGCTTGGGGCCTTTGGTGAACTCTCTCCTACTCAGAAGATGGAGAAGTGAAGGGGGAACCTTGCAGGTGGGGTCACTTCACATGGAAATACAGGACTCTGAGCAAAGATCATAGAAATCACAGAATTCTCAAATGGTTTGGCTTGACAGGGACCTTAAAGCTCATCTTGTTCCAAATCCTGCCATGGACAGGGATGCCTTACACTAGCCCAGGTTTCTCCAAGCCCTGTCCAGCCTGGCCTTGGACACTTCCAGGGATGGGGAAGCCACAGCTCTGGGCAGCCTGTGCCAGGGCCTGCCCACGTTTATAGGGAAGAATTTCTTCCCACTATCCCATCTAGCACAATATCCTCTAGCAGTGGTGTGGCAGTTTTCACCCGGTGTCCACCCAATCCTCCAGGCCCCCCTTTCCCAGAGGGAAAGGAAAAGGAGAAAAGGCAAAAAAACAGCTGAGAGATAATGGCAAAAAAACTCAGAGTAGCTAAATACTTAAATTTATTACTAACAAGAACTAAAAGTAATTAAAAAGTAAGAAATAAATCAGACTTAAGAACACCTTTCTCCTCCCACTCCTCCCTTTTCCCAGCAGTTCCAGGGAGCAGGAAATGGGGGTTTGCAGGCAGTTGTTGTTGCTGCCATTACTCTTATCCTGTGGGTCTCTGCCCCCCGATGGGCTCCGTGGGCTGCAGGGGGACAACCTGCTCCCCCACGGTCCTGCCCACGGGCTGCAGGGGGGCCACAGCTCTGAGTCCTTCCCCTGCTCCCGTGGGGTCCCTCCCACGGGAGACAGTCCTTGAGAGACTCTCCAATGTGAGTCCACCCCCCGGGCAACACTTCTACNCCCCCCCAACCCCAGCTCTAGCGTGGGATCCCTCCTTCTCCTCCTCCTGCTCTGGCCTTGGTTTCTCTCACTCTGCGTTGTTATCTCATGGCTGGAATTTCCAACTGCACAACACCCCTAAATTCTTAAATATGTTACGACAGAGGCGTGACTGTAATTCTTAATAGGCTCAACTTTTGCCACCAGCAGGAGGTCCCTCCTGGACCTGGCTGTCCTTGGCTTCACAGGACAGGGGAAGCTTCCAGCAGCTTCTAACAGAAGCCACCCTGGTACCCCCACTTCTACTAAAATTCAGCTACAGGAACCTATGACAAGTGGGAAGCCATTTCCTCTTTGTCCTGTCCCTTGGCCTTGTCTCAGGTCCCTCTCCAGCTCTCTTGGGAGCCCCTTTAGGCACTGGAAGGGGTTCTCGGGTCTCTCTGGAGCTTTCTCCAGCTGAATACTCCCAGCTTTCCCTGCCTGTCTCCAGAGCAGAGGGGCTCCAGCCCTCGAAGCATCTCCATGGCCTCCTGTGGACAGACTCCAGCAGCTCCATGTTCCTCCTGTGCTGAGGACCTCAGAGCTGGAGGCAGCTCTGCAAGTGGGGGCCTTGTGAGGGCAGGTGAAGATGCCACCAGAGCGGGACTGAGCCGGGTGATGGACGACGGGGACAGGGACGAAGCCGGGGGCTGGCAGCGGGGCGGGGGGATGACTGCGGGGCAGGGGATGACAGCGGGGCAGGGGATGATAGNCCCGCCGCCGGCCCGGATTTCCGGGAAGCGCCGCCCGGTGCGATGGCGGCCCCGCAGCTGGACCCCGAGCTGGCCCGGCAGCTGTTCTTCGAGGGCGCGACCGTGGTCGTGCTGGACGTACCCGAGGGCACCGAGTTCGGCATCGATTACAGCGCGTGGGCCGTGGGGCCGCGGTTCCGCGGCGTGAAGATGGTCCCGCCGGGGCTGCACTTCGTGCACTGCAGCGCGGGCGGAGGGCGGGACACGGGGCCGCGCTCCGGCCGCTTCCTGAGCCTGCGGCGCCGCGAGGTGCGGGTGCTGCGCTGGGACCCCGCGGGCGAGGCCGTGCGGCCCGAGTGCCCCGGGGAGGGCGAGGCGCTCCGGGAGAGCCTGCGCGAGCTGGACCGCTTTCTGGGGCCGTACCCCTACGAGACGCTGAAGAGGTGGGTGTCGCTGACCTCCTTCATCAGCGAGGCGGCGGCGGAGCAGCTGCAGCCCGAGAGCGGGCAGATCAGCGCCTTCGCGGAGGTGCTGCCGGAGGCGGCGGGGCGGCACACGCGGGACCGCGCGGGGCAGCGCCGGCCGCCGCTGGGCGCCGAGTGCCGGAGCTACGCCGAGGGGCTGGCGAGGCTGCCCCGCATGCGGCCCCGGGCAGGCACCCAGATCCGCTTCACCGAGCTGCCCAGGCAGCTCTACCCCGATGGGGCCACTCCCGAGGAGATCACCCGGCACAGCATGGACCTCAGCTACGCCCTCGAGCGCGTGATGGAGCAGCGCTACCCTGGCCGGCCGCTGGAGCTGCTCGGTGAGCACCGCCCTGGGCAGTGATTTGGGGGGTGTAAAGTCATGAAGGCTGAGGGAGTTGGGCCTGTTCGGCCTCAAGAACAGACGAGTGAGAGGGGACCTCATTATTGTATATGTATATGCAAAGAGGGTTGCCAAGAATGTGGAGCCAGGCCCTTCCCAGGGGTGCCCAGCGGTAAGATTCGAGGCAACAGGCAGAAACTGATGCCCAGGACATTCCAGCTGAATACGAGGAAGCGCTTCTTTATTGTGACAGCACACTGGAACAGATTGCCCAGAGAGGATGTAGGATCTCCCTTGCTGGAGATATTTCAGACCCATCTGGACACAAGACCTTCCAACCTAAACCATTCTGTGATTGTGAAATGAGAGCTTTGGGATGAAACCTGTGCCTGTTCCCTGGTGCCCTGAGACATCTCTCTTCATTGCAGGACAGAATTTGGTGTCATTTTTAGCAGCAACAGGGCCTATTCAGTTGCCTGGAGAAGAGTAGGCTGCAGCTTCTTCACAAGGGGTGGAGGGGCAGCATCAATCTCTGCCCTCTGTGATTAGTGACAGGACCTGAGGGAATGGCTGGAGCTGTGTAAGGGGAGGCTTAGACTATATATTAGGAAAAGATTCTTTCCCCAGAAGGTGGTCAAGCACTGGAACAGGCTCCCCAGGGCAGTGCTCACAGCCACAGAGCTCAAGGACTGTTTGGACAGCACTCTCAGGCACATGGTGGGATTGTTGGGGAGTCCTGTGCTGGGCCAGGAGGTGGGATCAATGGTCTTCATGAGTCCCTTCCAGCTCAGGACATCCAGTGATTCTGTTCTGTGACTCTCTGGTGTAAGGATGTGATGCTGGGGGTCAAGAGCTGTCAGCCTGTCTCTGGCATCTGGGTACTGCTCTTGGAGCCCAGATTGCCTCAGGTTAAGTCAAAAGCAGCAGTCACAGGTGTGGCACCAGCCTGGCACTTTACCTGTTAAGTCTGTCTCTTGAGGACAGATCTTATGGACTCCTGGGAGTGTTGAGTGGGGCTGAACACCCCAGATCCTTGTTCCCATGGCTTTGGGAGGAAGTATGGGTCTCCCAGCCAGTGGTTCCTGGTGCAGTGACCAGTGCAGTGGTTCCCAGTGCAGTGACTGGTCCCTGTGGCTGGCACAGTGGCCACTCAGATGTGTGTGCTCTGTGTTTGCTCCCTGTACTGCCAGTGACTTGCCATGGCAGCATCTGGGCTGTGCCAGTCCTGTGATGGGGAGACCTGACCCTTCAGCCAGGGCTGCATCTCAGTGCTCAACTACTCCCCAGCCTTTAACACAACATGTGATACTAATACTGAATCTGTGGAGGTCCTGGAGTGGGGTTTTGTCCTGTGGCAGGATGGAGGGAGAAGCCTTCCCATCAGAGGCTGCTGAGCTGCAAGCCTTTGTTTTTTCCTTCTGTGTTTTCTGTATTAATGTTACACAATTTGTTCTTTTTCAAAATTATCGAAGACAGCTGCAGGATATACAAACAGTGAATTACCTTAGGAAACAGTGGCAAAGTAGCTGATGCCAAGCATCCAGTGAGATGGACCATGGGTCTTAATTCAACAAGGCAAACACATTTGTGAATGTACTGCTCAGCTCTCCCAGCATTCTGGGACAGTGGTGTTTGCAGTCCCATGTGGCTCTGGACACCCAGGAGGAGGGCTGAATGCTCACAGAATAACAGCAAGGTCTGGCTCATTGTTTGGGTTTGTAAAGTCCCTCTGCAACGATGATAATCACAGTTACAGGTGATCTGCCCCATTCTACTCTGCCTTGTCTCCAGTTGAAGAGCAGAGCATCAGGATACAGTCAGTATTTAGAGTATCAATTGCTGCTGGCAGGATGTACGTGCAAAAGCCAAACCAGCATTTATGAATCATTTACAGAGCTTTGGGGAAGATACATACTTGTGTATCTTTTAGTCTTATGTGTGTTTTGTTTTCTGAATCCACACAGGTGAGTTGCAGTTTGCTTTCATTTGCTTCCTGATCGGGAATGTGTACGATGCCTTTGAGCACTGGAAAAGACTCCTGAACATCCTGTGCCGATCTGAAGACACCATAGGGAAGTACCAAGACCTTTACATCAATCTCATTTCCGTGCTGTATCACCAGCTCAATGAAATCCCAGCAGATTTTTTTGTGGACATTGTCTCCCAGGACAACTTTTTAACCAGCACCTTACAGGTACGTTTGTGACTGTCTCCTGAGGAACAGGATTGGGAGGCAGGGCATACAGGGCATCAGAGCAAATCTGGGGAGAAGCTGCAAAAGGAATTAATAGTGATAGTGAGCCTGTCAAGTACATGGGGATTTTCTTTTTCTCTATGTTATTCATCGAGAAATGCCATTTGCTTCTTATCTCAGCATTTTGTCTGCTCAGGCTATACCTGGAAGAGCTTAAGGCGGTGTAAAATTGAGTTAGGCAGGGAGAGGAAATGTTGCCAAATGCCACAGTGCCATGAGTTTGGAGTTCTGGCCTGGCACATGAAATGCCACTAGCTTGCACTGGCAGACTTTTCCTAGAACTTTTTAAGACCTTTGCCTACCTTGAGTTGAACAGCTCTGAGACAGGCTGAGCAAGTGCAGGATGATGTCTACCTGTGTATTTTTTTCCCAAATGTCATGCATTCTTTAAAGAGAAAAAAAAAACGGGGAAAAAGCAAACAAACAAAACCAAAACCCAAAACCAAACAAACACCTCCCAAAAAACAAAACAAAACAAACAAACAAAAAAACACAAAAACAAAAACAAAAAAACCCACAAACCAAAAAAACAAAAACAAAACAAAAAAAAAAAAAAAAAAAAAAAGGCAAAACAAAAAAACCTGTAGCTTGAAGGACTGATGATGCTGATTTTTGGGCAGCTTGAATATTTTACTTAGTATGCAGGGAAGCTGCAGCAAAACTTGAGCTTAGAGCACTGATAGTATTTTAGACGCTTTTCCATTCCTGTTAGCCCTTAGCAAAGGTGAAGATTTTCTGTAGTCAAGTTCTTATCCAGACGGAATTTGTGGTTATTCCAAAATTAAGCAAATGCTCCTTCTGCCAAGACAGGCACGAGACCAGTCTGTGATTCAGCACCAGTGAAACCAGTAGGGGTAGAAGATTTCACTTTGAGGAGATTAGAGCTCAGTTTGCTTAAGGAGACTTTCTGCCTAAAAAGAAACCTCTTTTCCAGAGATATGTTTCTTTCTCTCTTGCATTCCAGAGAAAAGCTGCCCCCTTGGACAGTTCCCTGGAATGTGGAGAGATAAAACAGATGTTACAGGCAGCTGCAGTAGAGAAGACAGGTAATAAAACTTGAAGAAGAAACAAGAGACATCTCTCTCTCAGGCCCAGTGCTACTTTGCAGCCTGCTGAGATTTTTTTTTCTAAATTGGTGGATTTTTTCTATCCCATTACAGGACTGGAAAACCCTGTTTGCAGTACCCTCAGAGCAATACTGTATGGTCAGTTTACAGTAATACAAAGAATATGCCAACCAGCTGTTCTTTCCATCTGAGAGGAATTTGGGAAGCACCCTTATTACTGGTTGTCTTTCCTTTTTGGCTGCCTGAGCCTTGTCTGCCCCTGGGTTCCATCAGTCTATGTTTTGCTTCAGCAGCACAAGCTGTGCTGGCACAAAGGATCACCCTTAAGACCTGTCAGGAGTCACAATATTCCTAGTGACAAAGAAAAACTTTGCTTTGCTAACTGAGCCTCTCCTCGCTTAAAGTTTTCTGTTTCTCGGCTCTCATGGGATTTCCCTGACATAGTGACATGGAACCCTTGGGACTTGGCCTTACCCGCTCACTTGTCACACACCCACCACTGGGTGTGGGTAGGTGCACAGAGGTGTATGGAGAGTGTATTGTCTGTTAGCTCCTTTTCAGCTCTGAATACAGCAACCTCTTGGAGTTTGTTCAAAGGCAAGGAGAGTAAAGCACAACCACCACTGACTGTGCAGCCCTAACAATGTTTAAAGAAAAAATAATTCTTGATTAAATAGCTAATGTGCAGTTCATTGAGAAGTGAGAAATAAAATTTTTTAATCTTTTTTCTTTAGCAGCAACCTTGCTGTGCATATGTTCTGTTACAAAGAGGTAGCTGCACAGTAGAATGAACAAGAAAAGCCAAATGATCATTCACAAATCAACAAACTTTGCTGCTTATTGTCAGTATTTTATCCAGCCACTAATAGATCTCTCCCAAGTACAAGGCTGTGTTTTCCCCACAGGAAACTTCTTCTTATGGAAATTAGTTCTGGATCACAGGTTTAGCAGAGGAGCAGAAGCAAGATGATGAGATGGGTTATCTGGAGCTAAATGCCCTGTTAATCCTTCACAGATACTTCCACTTGCCAGGTGCCAACAGAAGCTGTGAATCTGTGACACATTAGTACATTTGTGCTTGGATGATGGAAGGGAGAGGTTAGTCCAGATTTCAGTGCCCTGTGCTCAAGGAATGGTTGTGCTGTGGATAACTGGACTTTTTCCAGAGAGCTGCCATTCCTCTGTTAACCTTCAAGTTCTTTTTATTGAGTTTCCTCTTTGTCTAAGGTGTCGGTGATACCATATTACAGAATTACTTTGAGGGATCTCTAACCATAGAAACAATGGGTACAATTACCTGTTGGCCTTTTGGACACATGCTGGAAAAGTGGCTACTGATAATGCAGTTTTGGGTTTTTTTTTTCCAATTCCTTGTGCTCAGACATTTTCCTTAGTTCACACTTAAGCAGATTTTAGAATTCCGTAGTACAAATTCAGTTACATGCATGCTCCTGCTTCAAACAAACTTCTTATCCAAATGCAGGTATTTCTGACGCTGACTCAGTGTGGTGAAGGCAGGATTAGATGGACTTAGGGCTGTGAAATCAGAGGTGTAGGCTTTGGTTAGGTAGCCCCAAAGCAGGAGTGGTTCCAGGCAGGTAGATCCCTTGCCAGTGGACTAACCTGAATATCTTCCTGGTGCTCTCAAAAATGTTGATGATGTCTTTGTAGGAAAGAGATGCCCAACTGGTGCTACAGCTGAGCTCTTTATGACATCTGCTCTTTCTTTCAGGTACTCTTTTCCTGCCTGTGCAGTGCTGCTGTTGATGAGACTCTAAGGAAAAAGGCAGAAAAGTTCAAGGCTCACCTAACGAAGAAGTTTAAGTGGGACTTTGAGGCAGAGCCTGATGACTGTGCTCCTGTAGTAGTGGAGCTGCCTCAGGATGTGCAGGTGGACTGAGCCGAATTCTCCCTTGAAAGCAAACAGCTTTAAAAATAACTCATTCCATCTCTTCTCCAGCCTTGCCAGCTTCCTAAAGTCAGTCTCTAAAGCTGATCCTCTTTCTGCTGTAAACCCAGGAGGATGCCGAACTTTGCAAGATTGGAGTTACTGGAGCAGTTTGAAAGGTGTCACATGGTTCCTCTGGACACCTTGGGGTTTTTCCCCAGCTCTTCTGCAGCAGCTCCTCATAAAATATGAATTCAGTACAAATTTGTAGAAGCATTTAGGTTGGAAAAGACCTTTTAAGATCATCAAGTCCAGCCAATAAACCTAGCACTGCCAAGATCATCCTGCACTTGGCTGACTTCTAGATCCCCGGTCCCCTCTCTCCTCCTGGGCTGGAGGTGATGCCGCCTGGGGAGCATCTGTGATTTACATCTGAAGTGAGGGGTATAAGCCACTGAGTGGCAGCCCAAACCCAGGCTGTGGACTGGAGTTCAGCTCTTCTTGGGCTTGTGTTACAGGGGTGTGACCACGACTGTTTCACTACTTCAGATGCTCATGCTGCTCACTGTGATTTACCTGTTGTGGAGAAGGACTCAAAGCCACAACAAAATTTCTTCCATTTCATACCCCTAATACTGAGGTATCTTATTTCTCCCATCGTGTTAAAATGTTTTATGTTTACTACTGATGCTCTTGTTTTGCCTGATGTAAAAGTGAACAGTTTGGTGACAAGAAATAGAGTTACTAGACTGTAGTCACCCAGGTCTTGAAGAACAGAGCCAGAATGATTTAAAAGGTCAGATTTCCACATGAACTGGAGCCTTGGTTTTATATTTAGAAATCTTATGTATTTTCCCTGGTGACAGTTTCCTCTTTGTCCCCAGTTCCCAGGAGAGGCTGTAAGAGGCTTATGGTGTTTCTGCAAACCTGCACAGGGGCTCAGTTGTACCACTCAGTTGTTACTGAGCTGTCACACCCCCTCAGGAAGTTTTCTGTGTGCATGTTGAACAGATTGATGCTTTTTGTTAGTCTTTTTCCGTTCAAAATAAATATCAAAAGAGCCTTGTCTATAGAATATGTCTGTATGAATGCTGTTTAGTTTATTCAGTCAAAGGTTATAGCAACACTGCCCTCCCTTCCTCATTGGGATGTCCCTGCAGATAATCTATGACATCCAAGGGAGGAAAAGGATGCAAGATGTGGCAGAAAGCTCAATGTGTTCTGGGAAGAAGGTGTGTGATGAGGTTTCCAGATCATCAAGAAAGTCCCACAGGGGTAGGCCATTGGAAGCCCTCCTTTCTGCTAGGGGCCTTTCTCTCCTTCCTTCAGGGGCTCTGCACTCCATTCCCATCATGTCCAGGTCTGTCTGAAATGAATTCTGTATTGACCACAGGCCCTGTGGGGAGATTACTCCACTTTGACAAGTGTTTTGTTCTTAAGTCTTCCTTTCCATGCTTTCTTGTCCTTAACATCTTGCAGTCTGTTGCTTGGCAGTGTACTCTCCCTGCCTCCTTACTCTATGTTTGGATCCATAGGCAGAGCTCTCTTTACAGTTATACAGATCATTACTCCCAGCTATGATGGTTTGTTGCCTCTTTTCACGACCCCAGTGACTTGTTCTGGTGGTTGGGAGCAGAACACAGATCCCTGATGTTGGTAGAGAAGGGAGCAGGGAGGCTGGGGCTCTGCCTGGGAGACAGGAGCAGTGCCCTGTGGCTGCACAGGGCGGGCCAGGCAGTGTCTGTTCTCAGTGTCCTGAAAATGCTCCACTGCTTTGCTGGCCAACTTGAGTATGTCGTTGTTAAATCTCAAAACCACTAACTGAAAATTAGCACTTTGTAATGGTCAGGCTCCCATGATGAACTACACCTTTAGCAACTGAGGAAAGAGAACACAATTGTACTTCCATTGTGGATTTTTTTCTTTTTGTAATATTGCAGTAGGACAGTTAACCATAGAATCCCAGAATGGTTTGGGTTGGAAGGGACCATAAAGTTCATTCAGTCCCAGCTCCTGCCATGGACAGGGACACCTTCCATCAGCCCAGGTTGCTCCAAGCCCTGTCCAACCTGGCCTTGGACACTTCCAGGGATGGGGCAGCCACAGCTCCTCTTGGCAACCTGTGCCAGGGCCTGCCCACCCTCACAGGGAAGAATTTCTTCCCAATATCCCATCTCACCCTGCCCTCTGTCATTTCAAAATCATTTCCCCTTGTCCTATTGCTATCTGCCCACCTAAAACATCCCCGTTCCTTCTTTTTGCAAGCCCCCTTATATCTCTTGGTATTTCTCATTATTATTTCTTATTAGACCACCAAATAGGTGGGGAAGAGCCAGGCCATGGGGATACCATCCCGTTGTTGGACAGGATACAGAAGCAGCTAACTTTCAGCTAAATGCAGGTTTGGGTGTTCAGAAGCCGACTGCATTACATGACTCCATCGCACACTTTGAAGGAGAAGGGAAGCAGGCACATAGGAGCAACCTGTTGGATGTTTGCAGGGGATGGTTATAGATTTGGGAGGGAAAACAGGGAAGTTATTACTGTTGGAGTCAACTGGAAGGAGCTGTAAAAGGCGAGTGGCAACATGTAATAGAAGGGGTATTTTCTTGCCCTTCTATAGACTTAGGCCTGCTCTGGTGATGGTAGCACTGCCCCTTGCTCCAGCTGGTATCTGAAAGCAAAAGGAGGGGTGTGTGTTTGTGTAAATACATGTTGCTTCAAGATAATGAAGTATAATTTGTGATGTGTTTGCAGCTTTGATTCAGCACTGAATTCAGGTCAGGACAAGCAGCTCTCCCCATGTTGTTCAGTGGCACTGAAGCATGAGGTACATCAGTCTCCTGCTTCCGTGCAGAGCTGCCCAGCTGCCAGAGCTCTGCCAGCGAGGAAATTGGCATCATTCCTGCCCTATGACATGGGTCTTCACTGCAAATTGGATTGGAGCAAGGGTCCTGCTTAGCCCCAGGTGAGGCTGATCCCTTGGGAACCAGCAGTGGCATGAGCTGACCACTGGGCACCCCCAAAGCTGCACTGCACTCTGCAATCCTTGTGTGAACCCCAGAGTGAGTGTATCCAGCTGCCAAAACTGCTCTTCCGTTATTTTTCACTGTCCCCATAGGCTTGGTGATGTTGGACATACCAGAGTTTTCAGTCTCAGGGATAGTTTTCCAGTGTGGGGCCTCCGTATTGTCTACTTGTCTGCTTTTTTCATTGACACTGCAAATTCAAAAATGAGAAATGTGCTGCCTAAGGGTGTAGGAAGTTGCCCTCCTGACCCAGTATTGCACTGCTCCCTCTATTTTGTTGGGAAGAGAAACAACACATCTTGCTTTGATAGTTCGTGTGGCTTCATTTGTGATTTCCAGTGTCTCCTGCCCACTGCCAGACCACGTCTGTCTATATTCAGATGGATTGGTGTCAGTAACTCTGCCATGGCACCAGGGCACACCCACAGTGTGGTTCTGCAGCTCAGATTGGATTTGTGGCACCTCCTGTGGCATCAATGCCTGCAGACCTCCAACAGCACCAATTTGTGTGGTGTTAGATGTGACCCAAAAGTGTCCTTCTTGTGCTCTAAATGCAAACTAAAGGTGAAAGGGGGCAGGTGGGAAGATAAAGAAAGCAATCAGTAGCTTGTTAGTGCTGTAATTTTAAACCTGAAGTGAACCCTGGGTTAATTATTACTTAAACCAGTAACCTTCATTGAGGCTTTTGCTTTTACTGTGTAACAGTGAGTTGAATTTTTGGTTCTTTGCTCAGTGTTTTCTCATGGCAGCCCTCCCTGCCTCCCAGCATTGTGGTTCAGCTCATGTGTTTTTATTAGGTTTTTCTGGTTTTTTGTTACTATTGTACTCTTATTTTTCTAATCCAGAAATAACATGATAGATATCCATTTGTGCCTCTAGCAATAACCAGAAGGGAGAGGTTTTTCAGCATCTCTTAGACACACACCACTTTTGTTTGGAGCAATGTTTATTTCTGCTACACTTCGGCAGCTGGGCATAGTCTGTACCAGATGCTGCAGTTGGAGTGGCTGGCACCGAGCTCCTGGAATATGGAAAAAGATGGAGTGGAATGCTTTGATTCCTTTCTCTGAAAAAGGAAATCATCTTCCCGTGGTATTGCTGTTCACTGTCAGAGCTACGACAGTGGTGTGTTCTGCAGCCCTGTTACTTAAAAGGGACGTGCTGTGAGTGGTCGTTCCTTTCCAGTGTGCTCAGCTATTCCATAGCCAGTTCTGCTCCACTCCAAAAATGTTTGATTTTTAAAAGCAAAAGCTGCTTCTCCTCCCCAGCTCTGATGGCTGTGCTTGCATTCATTAGGGGGAGGGCAGTATAAAGGGAATTTCTGTGATTTAAAAAAATTACAGTAAACATAAACCTTAACATGAATGGCAAGTTTCAAGCTTAAAGGTATTTATAAATAAATAAATACATAAATAAATAAAAGGAAGTTGTCATTGGTTTATGTTCAAAAATCCTTGATATCTCTTGCAGCTGGAAGTGCAAGGAAAAGCCCACAATGTCCAGGAAAGCTTAACCCAGAGGTAGCTGTGGGCTCACAGGAGGCTGTTGAGATTTAGAAAAGAGAGACATCAAGGATATTATTACTGAAAAAGCTGGGTTTGGAAAAATCCTATTCCAACAGTGACGCACACATGGGTTTGTCCTTGCCATGAAGGTATTGGACTTTGCATGAAACAAGCTGTATCTTTTGACTGAAGAATTTAGGATTCTTCTTTGCAGTGAAGCAAGCAAAGAGGTGGCCATGTCTGTTGGGAAAGGGTCTCCAATGGACAGGAATTTCCTTGAGAATCTGACCTGTTTCACCCTGTGGCTGTTTCTTTTCTTTGCCTTTTTTTCCCTTTTTTTTTTTTTTTTTTTTTTTTTTTTTTTTTTTTTTTTTTTTTTTTTTTTTTTTTTATGACATTAACTTTGTTTAAACAAAGGCAATTAATGATAGGCCAAGGGGGGATGAGCTGACAGAGGGCAGGATTAGATGGGATATTGGGAAGGAATTCCTGGCTGTGAGGGTGGGCAGGCCCTGGCACAGGTTGCCCAGAGAAACTGTGGCTGCCCCATCCCTGGAAGTGTCCCAGGCCAGGTTGGACAGGGCTTGGAGCAACCTGGGCTGGTGGGAGGTGTCCCTGCCCAGGGCAGGAGCTGGGACTGGATGATCTTTATGGTCCCTTCCAACCCAAACACTTCTGGGATTCTAAGCAGTGGGAGTTGCCATTAATTTGGTCAGGTGCCCCAAGCCCGTTCTGCCAGTTATGTGTGGGACTCTGCCCTTACTGTGAAAAGTTGCTCATCACGTCACTGGCCTAATAGGAAGCTTCTGGCAGTGTTCCAGAAGCAATCCTGTTAATGGTGTTAATGCTTCCTCCAAAATACCTTTACTTGTATTCTCAGAGGTAGTGCCCACTTGCTCTGCCTTCCTGGTGGGGTTCAGTGAGGACCATTGCTGAGAAGAGCACAACATTCATCAGGTGCTTCAAAACAAACTTTACTGTTAAAATTTGGTTGGATGGAGCAAGCTGCTCTTACGCAAAGCAAAGGTTTCAGAGCAGGAGAGGGGCCTCTGGGTGGCTCCATCCTCACAGGTTTCGCATCAGAGGTTGGAATTTCTGCATCTGTGCTATATGAGCAACTTTGTGTTCCTGATCCATCCATATGTTTTAAGTACTTGGTGGCAGTGAATACTCGTGCCTGGCTGGAGACAGTCCTACTCCTCCAGTCAGTCCAAGGAATTGTTTATAGCAGGCTTTTCTCCTGGGAGTGCTGCCTCATCACTGAATGCTGTGAGATATCCCAAGCTGTACTGGACATTCCAGCTGGAATCTAAGCTTCACACGTGCTGAGGCCCTGATTCCTCACAGTCTGAAAGGGACTGGCTGCTCCAGCACACAGTACTGACCACTCCACGGAGCAACAGAGCAGGCTTTGCACCACATAGTTCTGCAACAACTTGGATTTCAGGTGGTTGTTCCCTTCAAGCAGAGGTTGGCTGTTCCCAGTAACAGGAAGTGAATTGTTCTTTAATAAGGTTTGATGGAGGAATTTATATGGCCACATTAATATGTATTCACTCGGTGCTGCCTGATCCTTCTCTGCGCAAATTCTCTTGCCTTTCAGGCTGATGTGAACTGCTCAAACACATACAGTAGCCCACCCATGTGCTGTGGGGACCCTGCTCTGCCCACAGAGATCGCACTCTCCAGCGAGACTAGAGGCTCCAGAGCAGAGTAGTGATAGAGTAGGGTATAGCGACACAGGCTCCTGCCACAGGACTGACTGACCACCTTTCTGAGATCCACAAATCTCACTGAAGTGAATACCTGGCACCTGGGCAGGAGGCAATGGAGGGGGGGCTGAGCTGGCAAACCTTGCAGCAGCTGGGAAGAGGAGTCAGGCAGAAGTGCTGGATGGCTTCCTGAATTCATTTCTTCCATTTGTGCGAAGCATAGCCTTTTCTCTGAGGGTATTTTTGTTTTTTTAAACAGTAACTTCAGGATTTAAAAAGCATCACTCGAGAGTCTGCTGAGATTCACAGACTTTTGAGAGACCTTCCATGTACAGTCGGTTAAGCAGGGACTGGTTAAACACATCACCCAGCTGTGCTGGGTGGTCACTTGGGGCCTCTAATGGCTTTATTTCATTAGCCCAAGCTTGCTGGGGAGGGCTATACATGTTCATTGCTGCTGAAACTTCACACTGCCCAAGTGTGTTCATTTAATGGACTTAGTTTCTTAACAAGACCAGCATGAACTAATGTTCCTCTGGGGCTATCATTCATTTAATTCCTCATCAGAATTGGCTAGGTCAAGAGCTCTCCTGCATTAGCAAAAAGATGTTCCACCTTCCTTATTAGCCACTGGTCTCTGCAAAGACTCTTTTAAACTCCCCAAAATAATGTTACCTTTGATTTACATTTTTGCTCCCTCTTCCTTTGCTCCGTCAGTGACAAAACATTTATTGCTACTTCAAAAGACCAGACAACTCCTCTGATTTTACCAGGGGTCCTAATCCAACTCTAATAAGAATTAACTCCATCAGTTATCCCATGCTTCAAGACTGAAAGCAGACAGCAAGTTTTCTCTCATGCCTGCAGTAAACCAGGTTTTTTATCATGTTTGTCTCAGGTGACCACTCACTAAAAGCATCTTTTGGTGGCTTTACCAGTATCCCCAGGAGGGTCCCTCAGAGCTGACTGGCATGTCTGTGCAGCTGTAGGTGTGTGGATGCTCTCAGAGGTGAGCTGCAAGTGTGTGCATCACACCGCTGAAGGTACTCAGTAGTTGAATAGGCTTGGGCTCTGCTTCTGCCCCTGGTTCCTCTTAGTACTCAGAACCTTCTCTCTTCCTCTTGTCATGTGGTTGGTGATGGACTCAAGGCTGTGTGGTTTCTGCTCTTGCAGGGAAGGAGAGGATATGCTGGAGAGAGGCACCCCTAGGAAGGGGCTCTGGGTCTGCAGCCAGTCCTGGGTCCTCCACCAGTGTGCTGAATCGGCACTGTTGTAAAGGAGGTGTAAAGTGCTCCGTGGAGGAAGGAGTGAGTGTGGCTGAGGCTTGATGTTCTGAGGATGTCTCAGAAATCAGAGCACTGTTGCAAGGCAATGAAGTGGGTTTGTTTGGTGTGTGAGTAGCGGTTGCAGCATCCAGCCTGGCTGCTGGTTCAGGACCCACACAGCCCTGACTGTGGTGCTCATGGCAAAGGCTTGTGGACGTTAAGTGAAGCCAGCAGGAGTGATGCTTGTCCTGCAGATAGTGGATGTGAGGGAAGCACCAAGGAACAGGATCTCCTGTTCAACTGCTGCGTGATGACTGCTGTTCACCCATATCATGTGTCTGTGCCTGTGTTTTGAAGCTGTTTCTCTTCCTCCCCACCTGACTGATTTTCCCCTGTGCTGCTTGTCCTGGCCTTTCCTGCTTCTACTGTGAATCGATGGGGAAATGCCAAGAGCTCTGCATGACTCTCCTGCCTCCCTGATCTGGTTTCTTCCTGAAGGGAATGGGAATGAGCGGGTGGATGAGTGCCCAAGGTACCAGTCCTCATCCGCTGGCCCCTGTTTGGTGTGGTGGCTGCACAGTCCTGGAACACGAGATGTGACAGGAACCTGTCCTGTGTGATGGGATATATAAACAAAGTTGCAGAGTGGTGTGGCTGGTCCTATACTGGCACAGCATCAGAGGAACAGATCTTTGCTCTGGAGAACCAGTGGAGTCAGAGCCAGGGATGGAGATTGTGCCTAGGGTGAGGGATGATGGCATTGGTAAGGTCTAGTTCATGAGAGGTGTGAAGAAGGTGTAGAGATGTTGAGGTGTGTGGGGCTGGGGACTGGAGGGGCCATGGCCCAGGATGAGAAGGTCTTGGAAGTATTCCACTCCCTCCCAGCCTTGGAGCCCTGTGTGGCACCAGCATCCAACAAAATACACAGTGAGATCACCAGGAGAGCATGGTGCTGCTTGAACCTGCACAGATCTAGGGAGGTCAGCAGTGGTTTTCTCTGAAGGTTTTCCCCTATATCTTTGGGAGATGGATCAGTAGAGGGTTTTAGGAGAGGAAATGTGAACATGTGCTTGGATTTAGCAGGAAGACACAAGGAATGCAGTTTTTGGAGATGTTTTTTGGTGAGGAATGCTGTGGGTAGGATGGATATCTTACCATGTGATTTGGAGGAAGCAAGGTTGTGTCTGGACTGAGGAAGGATAGCAAAATCTGAGTTGATGGTTGGGGAGATGGGATGGAGGATGATGATCTCTGCCTCCACCTCCACAGCTCTTCTTCCCTGTGATGTGCTGGGAGAGGGCTCCAGGCAGTGAAGAGCTCAATCCTGGGGCAGCAAGTGGACAGAGCCAACAAAGATCTCTGCAGCTCACAGCACGGACAGACCCATGTGGGTGCCCATGGGTGGTCCCAGTTCTGTTGTTGTTGTTGGCTGGACTTGGCGAACGAAGATTTTGGGCTCAGCCTGCGCAGTGGATGTTTTAGGTGAGGCACAGTGTGCGCGGAACTGGCCCCACCCCCTTTACTCCTGAGGCTCATTTTGCCACAGTCGAGCAGCTCGGACGGTGACAGCGAGTTCCTCGGGATTGGAACCGGCGTCCTCAGAGGAGGAGCCGCTCCACAGGCGGGGGCCTACGCCACTCGGCCAACGCCCGCCGCCTCTCAAGTGTAACATCTCAGATTAACATCAAAGAAAAAACAAACAAAACCAACAAACAGAAAAGCAATAATGTCAGGTTGTTGAGCAATCCTGGGAGCCCACGTGAGTCAGAGCACCAGGGGAAGACCTCGCCTTATCCTCTCTGCCACCGAATGACACAAACGTGGCACTGCAGCCACACCTGTAACACGAGCTGGGGCAGGTGGTCCCAGTTCTACAGTGAGGGAAATGTGCTGGTGGGAAGATGACTTGGAGTGGCAGGATTTCCCTCAAAGCACAGCAGGGAGAAGGGGCTATGAGGCAGAGCCACAGGGACATCCCTCTTCCAACCCTTGCTGCTGGATGGGCTCCTGAGCTGGAGGGTGACAAGTGTAAGGAGCAACCTGCCCAAGAGATACCTTGATATTGGCCTGAACTGCACAGTATGCTGTGGGAGAGAGGGATGGTAAGCAGGGATAACCCATCTGTCCTGCTGGCTGTGCAGGGGCTGAGAGATGCAGGCTGCTCTGGGCTGGGACACCTCCTGGCAGCATTTGGGGATTTGGAATCAGTGCATCCCTGGGCCCCTCTGAGGCTGTGTCACCCTTCCACTGTGGGCAGTGGAATGACAGGGCACTGCTCTGCTTGTCAGTCCCCTTGCAGCTGCCAAATGCTATTATGACTTCAGGAAATAATCATTCTCCCTGTCTTTCCAAGCAAGGAGAGCTCATGTAGAGAACAACAAGGAGGAACTTTTCCTTGAGGTCACCTTTCCTGGTGTGGTTTTGCTTTCCTTCTGATCCTGTCTGGACAACATCTGTTTAATTTTCTGTTCTCTTGTAGCAGAGCCTGAAGCTTCTCATGAAGGAGCCCAGAGTTATGCTTGCATTTCACTGGGGAAACTGGGTGACATGATCTCAGCTGGCACAGCGAGAGTGTGGCAGAGCCAGAAGCAGGCCAAAGGCTTCTTCAAACATCCTCCCAGCTTCTCCTGCTTCTCCCCGACCAATGCCCCAGCCAAGCTGCACCTGGCTGTTGGGCAACACCAGTACCCCCCGTCTGCCACACCACTGCATGTCCTGCTCAGGACATTGGGGATGCAGGTGGCTTGTGGCTCAGGGGTGAGGCTGGTGGTGAGCCCTGACTCCTCAGTGTCACGTTGGTCCTGGTTCCTGACTCTAGCTGGGTGCTGAGCTGCCTGCCTCGCACAGTGCGAGGAACAGTGAGTGTCCTCTACCCATGTGTAGCAGGCCCAGGTGCAGAGGAGTTGAGAAGCAAGTATTTGCTGAGCTCCACAAGAAGAAATAAATAAAAAGGACTTTGCAATAGAGCGTAATCTCCTGGAGAAGAAATTGCAGCTCTGCTCCACCCACACCATACATGAGTGGCCTTTGTGCACTGACTCACTCCCCTTTCCCAGAGATCATGGCCAAGGCTGTCACCAGCTGCGGGGGTGAGGCTCAGGGGTTCTGCTCACCATGGGCAGGGTCAGGCTTGTCCACTGCCTTGTCCTTGTGCTGGGCTGCTGGAACAGTTGATGGGGCCTGCAAGAGACCTCAGGATTTCAGCTCTGTGTGACTGTGATTCTCCAGGAGCTCTCATGACTACATCCAGTCAGGTAACTGCCAAGGTTTCCTCCTCCATCAGTGCTCTCTGTCTGTCCTCCTCCTCCTCAGCCCGCACGTCCTGTGAACCCAGGGGACCCAGTGTGTATCAGTGTCCCTGCACCTGCTCTGCAGTGAGAGGTCAGACTGTGGGGGCTCATAGGATGATATCTATGGATGGTGGGACTGTGCCTGTGTCTCAGGTACAACAGGAACTGCTGAACAGCCTCTCTGAAAAAACAGAGAGGTGTGATGGAGAGGTGAGACCTTGGAGAGCTTCCATCAAGCTGCTGGGAAGCACCTGATTACCTTGAAGCATCCTTCCACCAGCACCTCGTTTCCTTGTGAAGCAGCTTATCACAGTGTGTTGTAAAGACCAGAACTGTGAAGGAGAAATGGGCAAATATGTACAACCTCTGGCAGAGGAAACACCCAGTATGTGGCTGGCTAAGGGAATGCAAGATCTGCCTTGTTCTCATGCTGTGGGCCCTGATGGGGAGGGATCTGTGGGTTTGCAGGTGGCAGCAGTGAGTCCTTGTCCCTCCCTGCTTAGTGTGCTCAGGCCATCTGGAGGAACACGAGGGCTGTTCTGAAAGGGAGCTTGTCCACGGGGACCTGAGCAGGGTCTTCTGGTGCCTCTGTCCTACACGAGGGTCCCACACAAAGCATATTCTGCTTCTTCTTCATGTCAATATCCCTAACAGACATCTGCATGGAGCATCTGCACCCATGATGCTGAGGCTGGAGAGTGTCTCTTGGCTAAAGATCTTGTGCTCCAAGTGTGGCACTGGGCACCTCCCCAGGGATTTGGGATTAGTGGTAGACAGGCTGTGGCTCCTGCCATGGTCTCTTCTCACTCAGCACTGACACTGTGAAGTTCCTCAGCTGTGAACTCCTTTCTGACTGTGCCTCTATCCTTGTCACAGGTTAGGAGGGAGGGAGCTCCAGGGCCCTAACGTGACACCCTGACCACCCAGCAGGGTGGGCAGCATGGCCACATGCGATCAGGGGGGCAGTGGAGTGCTCCAGTTGTGCTTTGCTCTCTGTATCGAGTGTCTTGGTTCTGGTAGCCTCAAGTTGTGCCAGAAGACATTTAGATTGTATATTAGAGAAAATTTCTTCACAGAAAGGGTGGTCAGGCATTGAACAGGCTCCTGAGGGCAGTGGTGGAGGCACCACCCCTGTAAGCGTTCAAAAACACTGTGGATGTGGCACTTGTGGACATGGATTAGTGGTGGCATTGGCAGTGTTGAGTTAATAGTTGGGCTCAATCTCAGAGGCTTTTTCCAGCCTAAATGGTTCTATGGTACCTCACATATTCCCTCAGGGACTTGATGACAGCAATAACAGGAAGGAGAAGCAGCAGAGCTCCCTTTGCAGCTCCTGCTGCTTGGCAGCACAGCCCTAGTACGTTACATGGGGCTGTACCATGGGGTGTGGGACACACAGAGGAGCAGCATCCAGAGCTCTGCCCACAGGAAAGCTCTGTGTGTGGCTTGAAAGTGGGGACTTGAAGCGGCCATCCAGACCCAGTCCATGGTGCTGTGCAGGGTGCTGGGAGCATGTAGAAGATGATGGAAAGCTGCTTTGCTCATGGCAACATGATTTTCCTGGCTCCTACTGAATGGAGCACTGGACTGCATGGAGCCACCTCCCGATGAGGACACAGTGTACCAGAGAATCAGGCATGTGGTTTGCTAATGATAGGATGATGTGATTTGGGCTCATATGAGAAGTAACAAGAGACAGGAACAGAATTCAAGGAGCCAAGCATTTTGTGAGAAAAAAAATAGACAGATGTAAGGAGTTAGGGAAGACTAGATGTAGGCTGTGTGGGATTGTTGCCTCTAGGTCAGGGGTATGGATCAGTCCTTCCTGGGCAGAGAATGGGTGGTCAGGTGGCCCTTCACCGTCTGTCTGATCTACCCTGCTCTTTTCAAAGCCCACCTGGAGTACTGTGTCCAGCTCTGGGGCCCCCAACACAGGCTGCCCAGAGAAACAGTGGCTGCCCTATCCCTGGAAGTGTTCAAGGACAGGATGGACAGGGCTTGGAACAACTTGGTCTCATGGAAGGTGTCCCTGTCCATGGCAGAGAAGTGGAGCAAGATGGGCTTTAAGGCCCCTTCTAACCCAAACCATTCTGGGATTCTAGGGTTCTATGGTGGAGGGATCCTCCCTTTGACTTCTCTGTCACGCCTGTCAGAAGGTGACAGTGCTGTCTGTCCCACCTGTTGGACTCTGCTGTCCATTGGCAGGAGGGCTCAGCTCCACAGGCCAGGTTGTTTTCATATTTGCTTTGAGTTTTCTTAGTACAATAAAGTGTTTGGACAACCAGCCCTAGCTCTGTGAGCAGGCTGCTGGTCCTGCTGGTTGGTGGGGGCTGGATGACAGTGCAAGGACATTGCTGGGGGATGCTTAATGCAAATACCCAGCGTGCATAATTTACCCAGACATTAAGGACCAACCTAACCTAACCCCTTGTAAAACCAACCAGTGACACAACTGGTCCCGTGGCTGCCTGGAGGGCTCATTTCCTCACTGGCTTTGCTGGGGTCCTCAGCTCCTGTCTTGGAGCCAGATGAGGGGATGGAAGGCAGCTCTCTCATTGCTGCTCCCCAGGGCCTTGCCGGAACTTGTGCTACACCTCTGTAGCTCAGCACAGCCTCAGGACTTCTTGCCTCACCTTTCCTTCCAGACACACAGTAGATTTCCACAGAAGTGGCTTTGTAACTAAATTTCTTTTGGTTCTATTTTTCTCTTTCTTGCCCCAGCATATTTGCATGTCTCTTTTCCACCCTGGTGCTGTAAATTACCATCCAGTTACCGTTCAGATTGGCCCAGCTGGCACAGCATGGTGTACATGGCACTAAGAGTAGGTTAATGTCTCCTGAAAAGAACTTCTATTTCTATGTTGAGCTCCATTATTATCTTCATGGATTACTGCCCTGAGTCTACCCCAAAAGAGCTGATCCCATGGAAATGGAGCCCAAGTCTGACCCCAGAGCCAGTGGCTGTGCCACCAAGGACACAACACCCTTTTGGAAATTATCATAGAATCCTGGAATCATTAAGGTTGGAAAAGACCTCTAAGATCAACAAGTCCAACCATTCCCCCAGTTTTGGCATGTTCACCACTAAACCACGTGCACAAGTGACACATCCATGTGTTTTTTAATACCTCCAGGGACTCCACCACTGCTCTGGGCAGCCTGTTCCAATGCCTGATCATCCTTTCTTTGAAGGAATTTCCCCTAATATCCAATCTAAACCTCCCATGGCACAACTTGAGGCAGTTTCCTCTTGTTCTGTTACTTGTTACCTGAGAGAAGAATGCAACCTCCTTTTTGCTTCAAATTGTGACCACTTCTGGAGGCAAAAACATCTGAGAATTTTGCTGAGGGCATCTCCAGGGAGCCTGGTCCTTTGAACAGCCACAGCCTCGTGGGCTGCCCACCCTGCTTGTACCTGTTGAGCAGCACCCCAGAGTTTTGGAAACCTTCCCCCAGTTCTGGCTCTTTCATCCCCAGTGACAGGGTCTCCCAGCAGCCCGGGAGAAAATGTCACAAGTAGTGGCAGCATCAAAGTTTAGGAGAGGTCAGAAGTGTGGAAGGGGGGGATGGGAGGAAGGGATTGAGGGAAGAACCAGCTACTTTCCAATCTGCCCTCACTCCAGTGCCATTTCCCACACACCAACATTTACATACCTGCACATCAGGTAGGGAGGCACGGAGAGGGCCCTACAATGCCTACAGCTGGACTTCAGCAGGGCCCCGAGTGCAGAGTAATGTTTTGCCTCTGGATTAAAGGTGCAGCAGCTGTGTTCCTTTGGCACCCCTGCTCTGACCTTCCCTGTCCTTGCCTCTGTCACCTTGGCCTTTTTTCTAGGAAGTCTTGAATTGTTTAAACCTGAGTAAACCTTATAGTTTGGGGGCTGGAAAGCAGGACCTACTTTCTTCTGTAATGTCTGCACCTGAGCAGTCTTTTCTCCCAGCAAATGGGAGACTGAGTGGAGACCATCAAGCCCTAATGCAGCTTTCCTTTGTTCTGCTAATGCTCAGTTCCTAGTGCATTAGCTGTGGCTCAAGCCAACCAAGTGCACAGTCATTAAAGCTCTGAAGCAGCAGAAGATTTAAGAATATCTTTGAGGTGCTTTCCAGAGCCTGGAGAGAACATTCACAGCTGCAGTGCAAGGCTGAGTCCCACCAGATGCTTGGAGGAACTTTCCTTCCCCAGCAGATGGGAAGGCCAGGACACCTCTCCCAGCCCTGGACAACCAGAGCCAAAGTCCAGCCCCTTCCGTGGGGATCGTGTTGTTCACTGGGACAGGACATATCCCCAGAGAACCTCTGGGAAGTGAGTTGGAAGGTGTCTGTGTGTTGCAGAAGGTTTATGTTTCCCTAGCAAAGCTGACCACACACTTGGGTTTCTCCATTTGTGTCCTCCACTCAAGTTTTGAATCAGGGTGGGGGAGACATTTGGAGTGGGCAACTGGGTTCCCTTGCAGAGAATTCTTACCTTTCATTTAGAAATTAAGGACTGTCATGTTCAGGATCATGTGGGATCTGCTCAGGTCCTTGTCCACACTCCTGGTGGGGTTTGGAACTCCCTGGGTGTCTCAGACACAGTACAAGGCAGGCATACTACTGGAGGGACTGTGGCTGTTGTCAGGGGGTGCTGGAGGTGCTGCTTCGGTCCCCGCTGGAAATAACTCAGCAACCACAACTCAGAGCTGTGGGTCTGCACTCAAATCCTCCTGCACAGCCCTGCTGTCCTCCCTACATTCCCCACACATCCCTTGCTGTGGCAGGGCAGGACAGGGAGCAGGGGATGGGCAGCAGGACCTTGAGCACCTGCTGTGCCAGAGAGGGAAGAGAGGCTGTGGAGTGCGGAGGCATTGGCTGTGCCTTGTGCCGCATTGCATTGCTCATCCCTTCTCCTCCCTGATGCTGCCCTAATTTGGCTGGTTTTGTAGATGAAAAGTGGCCTTTAAAATATAGGACAAGGTCACCCTTCCCTCCCCATGCAGCCAGCACAGCCAGTGTGTGGTGCCTGGTGTCAGCAGCTCTGCAGAAGCAGTGCCTGCAGATGCTCTCAGGACAAGATGCCGTGGGTTGCCTCCGGGTGGGCCCTGCAGTGGCAAGAGGGCAAGGCCACGGAATCATAGAATCATAGGATGGTTTGGGTTGGAAGGGACCTTAAAGACCATCCAGTTCCACCTCCTGCCATGGGCAGGGCCCCCTTCCAGTAGCCCAGGTTGCTCCAAGCCCTGTCCAACCTGGCCTTGAATACTACCAGGGATGGGGCAGCCACAACTTCTCTGCCCAACCTGTGCCAGGGCCTCACCACCTTCACAGGGAGGAATTTCCTCCTAATATCTAATCTAAATCTCTGCTTTTTTAGTTTAAACCCATTCTCCCCTTGTCCTATCACCATCTGACCATGTAAAAATTTGTTTTCCTTGTTTTTTATAAGCCTGCTTTTAGGCACTGGAAGGAGATCTAAGAGATGTCCACTCCTGCCAAGGTGTTCTCCAGGGCTGTTGGACTCAGATGACTGGGTTTGTAGTCACTCCTGACCCAGCATGAGCTGCTGTGGAGGGAAGTTTGTTTTGCTGGGAGCAGGAAATACACCTCCTGCCCAGCACTGGGCTTGCCACTGGGCACTGTCAGGGCTGCTGTCAGCTTTATTCTTCATGGTGTGAGCTGACAAAGGGACCAACACACCAGCAGCCCAGCAAGGGTTTGTCAAGTTTATGCGGTTTCGGGTGGGCAGGCTCAAATGTCCCTGCCAGATGCCAGAGTGGAACTCAAGGATCCTGTCTGGAAGGGGTCATCTGGGTCAGGGTGGCCTATTGCACCTTTCTACCCCTTTCATTGCCACGAGAGACTGTGGTCTGAGCACTTAAACCCTCCATGGTCTGACTGATCTGCTTGATCAGTCAAGTATGCAAATGAAGTTCTTTAGGAAGCCTGGAAGTCCTCTGCTCTCCTTCCAAGCATGAAGATATGGAATATAAAAGTCTTGTTATTTCAAGGAAAACAAGGGCAAAGCCTCACAGGAGCAAATGCTGAGCAGCAGGCGCTCTTCTTGATGAGAAGTTTCCTCATGCCTGCCCTTGATGGCTTTCCAGGCGGATGCCAGCACTCCAATTGTGCTTTTAGCTATGGACAAAGACAATCCTGATGTCCTGGCCAGCATGGTGTCCGTACGGTGCCCAGGGCTGTTCAAGCTCCTGATGACAGTTCTCTTCCTTTGGTTGCTGTGTGCTGCCAGGATCTGCTCTCTGGCTGGAGCTCCTGCTGCCCCCAAGAGAGGACAAGCTGCTGCCCAAGGCCTCGGGACCACCCTGTTCTCAGGGCAGACCCAGTGTGCAGGTGGGGCTGAGCCAGAGGTTAAGGGTCAAGAGGCCAAAGGCAGCACTGCTCCACTGAGAGGCTGGCAAGGAGCCTTCTACCTGCAGCCCTTCCATCCCAATCTCCTGGCAAAGTGCAGCTGTTGCTGAAGAGAGGAGGAGAAGGCAGGTGGTCATCCCAAAATAACCAGATGGTGCTGTGCATTTGAATGTAGGACAGGGGGGACCTGTGGCTCCCACTGGTCTTTGGCAGTATCTAAAGGCCTCCTTTCAGATCTCTGAACAGAAGTGCAAGGCGTGGGCTGATGCTGCAGTTCCGGTCCCAGAGAGGATCTGGAGGACCACAAACACCACATGGATCTGCAGCCTCTGCAGCAGGTGCCACACTGGTACTGCCCCAGGGGTGCACTTGGCCCCTGGGAGCCAAGATGTTGCTATCACAGCAGCACAACAGATGATGGTTTTGCTCTCTGGGCTGATATTATTTCCATTTTGATTTCTGAGGGATGGAGCAGCTGGTGCAGCAGATCCTGGTGCAGTGCCCACTCATACCAGAGCTTGGGGAGAAGGGGAAGGTGGGCACCAGCACCCTGCGTATGCTGAGGGCACTACACACCTGGGCTGGGTGCCCCCTGCACACACCAGTCAGCTGTGCTGTAACAAAAGCACTGGCTCTACACTCCCAGCATGGGTGTCCCTGTCACGGACCAGTGCCTTTGAGTGGAACCACCTGAAGCCTTTGTTGATTGTTCTTCAGCAGGGACCTCCTCCTCTGCCTCTGGCTGAGACCGGGAGATACTCCCAGTCTATCTGAGAGGTGATGACACAGTCCTGGGGTAATTGCCTATGTTAAGACTAAGATGTGTCTATCTGCTTCTTTGCCTCATGCTGTTCCCGGGTCCTGAAGCCCAGAGGCATTCACTATTGACATCCATCCAATCCAAGAACTTTGGATTCAAGATCTGGAGCTCTTTTGGGATATTGTGTTTGCATCCTTCCACCTTTCCTATAGGGAGATAAAACCATGGAAAAATGTGCTATGAGTAACTGTTGTTTGGTCCCCTGGCAGTGCACAAAGCTGGCTCCTATTCATTAGCATCCTGATGGGTGAAGCAGTGGCACTGGTCTGTCCTCCAGCTTGGGCTGTGATTCCATCTGTGGAAGGGAAATGGTTGCTTTGACCCTTCCCCCTCCTTTCCATCCCCACATTCTGCTGTCTGTCTTGATCAATGTGAATTTGAAAATCCCAATCTGGGTGTCATATCCGAGCCCTAGGTGGCATTTGGTATCCCAGTGACTTCCAATCTCATGAACAGACAAGGTCTGAGATCCTGTTTGGCTCCCAGATCTCAGACTGGTGGCTCTCATATCTTGAATATGAGCTGCTCAGGAAGATTCCTCCCCACCAAACCAGGAGTCTGCCATGCATTAGTCAAAAACATAGTCCAGCCCTTCAGACTGATGTTTTGGAAGAGTGTCCAGAAGTATTCTGGATATACTGGGAACAACTGTCAAGTGCTTATGGAGTGTTACACATGGATAGTGTGGTGTTTGACCCAGAACTGGTGTAAACTGGTTCTTACAGGTCCAGGCTGGGGTCCCACTGTCACTGTACTGGAGGCTCTGCTCAGGCAGTCCCAGAGTGCTGAATACACCTGTACTGCCGGTGCAGCTGTGTGAGAATTGACATGCACACAGGTACCCCAGATACCAAGCCACAGCTAAGGTATTAAGGGGAAGTTTATTTCTTAAAGTTGAAAACAGTAAAATACAGTGCTAATTCACACCAGCCAAAACAATTCAGAGAGCCTCTTCTCTGGCTGCCTTTTATGTCAACATCTTCCACATGTGCACAACGTCAAAGTGTCATTCTCTCCTCCACTTTGTTGTCTCCCTGTCCCCAGCAGCAACCTCAAGCATGTCTGTGTAAACTATATCTCTTCTTGTAACAGGCAATCAGCCTCCCCAACAGGCAGCGAGAGAGACCCACATAAAGCTATCCATGGGAAAGAATCTTCTCCCACACTGGGTTTTTCCTGGTATCAAAGTTTCCTTGAGTGGAAACTGGTTTTTCCCTCGAGCAACTCTCCTCCAAACTCTGGTCCTCACAAGCTGTTTGAGCTCTCAGGTGAGCACTGACAGAGCCTGTTACAGGATCATGCTGGGTTGTGTCCTTCCCAGTTCTGTTTGCTTTACCCACATCTTCTTGTACCATCCACCTGCAGACACCTCCTGAGTAATAGGAAGAACATTTTGCTGGATCTCTAACCCAGGTTATCTTGGATCAGCACAAACCCCAATAGTATTGGAGTTCAAAACCTAGAACACATATTTTGACCATGCTGACTCATTTACACAAAATATCCACAACTACAAGATGTTGTCTCATGAGCTACTCTGCAGTCTCACGAGTGCAGCTGCCAAGTGGCTCACAAGCACTTGTTCTTCATGCTGACAAATGAAGTGAAAAAGACAATGGGGATGAGCATTCCCTCCACCAGGGAGTCTGTGAAGGAACTCTGTTGTGAAGTTCAGGAACCATCAGCCTTTATTAAACATCATTAAACTCATCCCTACAGACTGACAACATGAAAATTTCATGTGACTTTTAAGTAAGGCTTAGGCAGAGCTTTTTTAACATCTATACTTTGAGAAAAATGAGGAAGAAATCTATGCCAGGCTGGGCAACCAGGAAGGAGTTAACTGAAAGTGTAGCAGGGTGAGTTCAGAATGGGAGGTGACCTGTATTACAGCTCTGATGACTGTCAAAACCACCTTATTTCTTAAGCATGTACCTGATTTTGGGGCAGAAATTATAAAAAAATAGCTTCTTCTTAGAGAAAATCTGCTGAAGCAAGTCCAGAGGCCACAGAGATGCTCCAAGGGCTGGAGCCCCTCTGCTCTAGAGCCGGGTGGGGAGAGCTGGGGATGTTCAGCCTGGAGGAGAGAGGGAGACCTGAGAGCCCCTTTTAGTGCCCAGAGGGGTTCCAAGAGAGTTGGAGAGGGACTTTGGAGAAGGCCCTGGAGTGACAGAATGGGGAGAATGGCTTCCCAGTGCCAGAGGTCAGGGTTAGATGGAATATGGGGAATAAATTTTTGGTTGTGAGGGTGGCAAGACCCTGGTGCAGGTTGCCCAGAGAAGTTGTGGCTTCCTCATCCCTGGAAGTGTCCAAGGCCAGGTTGGACAGGGCTTGGAGCAACCTGGGCTGGTGGAAGGTGTTCCTGCTCATGGCAGTGGTTGGAACTGGATGTTCTTTAAGGTCCCTTCCAGCCCAAACCATTCCATATTTTGATGATTCTATGATCTTAGAATCTCTGATGCAAGATGATCCTTTTATTCCTGTATCTGTGAGGGTGGGAATGAATGTAAAGAGTCTAAAGGATATTTACTGTCCAGGTTCCACTGCTCTTCACAGCAATAGCTGGAAACAGGGACAAGCCCATTGCAGGTGTTGGCTGCAGCCGGCTGGAATTCAGTTCCTGTGGGAAACATGTAAGGAACCATCTGTCCCTCTGCATCGTGTGTCAATGGTCATCAATTCAGTGAAAGGGGAAAGACCAAAACTTGCAGCAGAACAGAGCTGCTGTCATACAGGCCAGTCATGGGCTATATTCCAGCTTCCCTAAGACATTAAAAGAGGAAAGGGTCCTCTCTTGGTTTTGCAGCTTCCACTGGTACTGCCAGCCGTACACTCCTTCTTGGAGAAAGAGCCAAAAGCTGCCATTTCTCAAAACTATTAGCCTTGTGCAAAATACCTGAACACAGGAATGTCCTCACAACTCCTTGGGTAGGAGGGGTTTACATCCAGACAGCCTGGCCCATGGTTAGGGCCGCAGTGCTGTATGGCACCAGGACCACTATGGCATAGGTGGTGTGCTGGTTTAAACTGGCAGGAGAAATGAATCCAACTCAGAATGGGATTGCAAACCAGAATAACAATTTAATAAAATATCACAAAATACACTGATACAGAAGGAAAAATTTGTTTGTGCCACAAAAACAGATGTACAGCCCAGCACAGCGGGGCAGGAGCAGAGTGGAACTCACCAGCCCCTGAGCTGAACACCACATGGGCCCCTTGAGTTCAAAGCAAGAAGAAAGGAAGAAACCTGCTGGTGACAATGATGGTTGAAGTCCAGTGGCAGTCTCAGTCCGGTCAAAGCTCTGCTCCTCCTCTGGATCTGAAGAACTCCCAGTTCCAAAACCCCAGGTTTATCTCTGCTTGGCCTCAGATGGGAACGCCCAGTTCCTCCCCCAGGGTGAAGAGTTTCACAACAGGGGATTGCCTAAGTTTAGAGGACTTAGAAAATTTGTTGGATTAGAAACTAAAGCAGGGAGACAAGCCTCCTTTAATTTCGAAACAAATTTAATTAAGATATGATAAATGGAAGGATAACAGTTCCTAGCTATGAGATATATATATATATATTCAAGAGAAAAACAAAAAAAACCCCAACCAGGACTGAACAAATAAACCCCCTGAACCAACCCCCCCACACACACAGTCTGTCCCTGTCAGGCACAGTGGTATTTACAGACAGTAGGTGAGGAGTGGCCGGTGCTGGGCTGCCCCCGCTGCCCCTGCGGGGTTGGTGCATGGAAGAAAGGCTTTGGCGTGTCCCTCCGGGGCTGTGCAAATCCCTCTGTGGGGTCGGTGGGGAGAAGCCACTCAGGAAGGGCAAAGGGCTGGGATCCTCTTCCCTCAGCTTGTGGTCTGTTGGCCTCTGGACTGGAGCCTCCAATGCAAAGGCCCCTCACCTCTGGGCTGGGCTCAGCTGGGCTGCCTCAGGAAAGCCCGATGTAAGATCCCCAGCTAGCGATGTCGTCTCCCTCTCTCTTGGGCACAAGGAACTCCACAAAATCCAGGGGTTGGGAAAAAAAAACATGAGGAAAACAAGGAAAGAAACCAAACTCAGGCAGAGGTTTCTCCCTGAGCCATCTCTCCCCTGCCAACTGCAAAAACCAGAGTGTCCACTTCCCCCCTCCGTAAATCACCAGTCCCTTGCTTCTTCTGTTAGAGGCAAATGGACGAAGATAGGCCCATTCCCCCCCATTCTGGTGGCAGGGGAACGAAAATTCCACTAGATTCTGAAACTGTAACAGTGATTTACTCTGTGAGGTGAATAATGGCATATTTTTGGCATCCCTGATGGCCCAATTGCAGCCATGACTCCTCAAGTAGGTGTGAAGGCAGGAAAAACTTCCTTATCCCACAGAAGTTCCTAAACACCCAGTTGTAGCCTGAGGGGCTGGATGTGCCCTGGGCAGCTGCTGCAAATGGTCCATTGTGAGCAGTCCATGAGAAAAATGACATAGGGGGTTTAGAATACACACCCACACAGTGACAAACTGATCCTGGCTACTGTGACCAGAATAGTGGGAACACAGTGAACTCAACCCAGTGGATTGAAGAGGAGCTGAATGGGCTTAACTCCAGCCTGGAAGGAGAGCAGATGGGCACAGATGGGGAAACCTGAAACAGGCTGTGTCCAGGACCACCTTAGTCCTGGCAGCTTCAATGAAGGCAGTTCTGCAGCTGCTCCATCCTGATACCACCTCCTGCTTTCCAATGGCTCCCCAGTTTTGGGAGAACATGCTAGTTTGGCATTCCCCATGGTCATACTTGTCCTGAGCTCCCTTGTATTCCCCTGTAGGACAATTCACCCACACCATGTGCACCATGTTCCATGGCCTCAGTTCCTGTCAGAGCTGTGACATGCTGGGCTCTCTCCCAGGATTTGGTGGGGGGCAGGAAGAGGGGCAGGGGCATCTGGAAAAGGGAAGTTGTTTTGCCCCTTGTGGCCTGTGGCAAATGACCAAAATGGTTGGTACTCTCAGGCAGGGTGTCTATATTTAGTCATCCTCCAGACAATAGGAAGGAAGAGGAAGCACACCTGAAATGGTGCCCATGCTGCCACAGATCCCCACTGAACTTCAGGGCTTTGGGAAGTTCCCAGAGTGGAAGCCAACTCAAGTGTGAGCTTTGCAAAGTGACAGACCTGGAGGTTGAGCTGCCAGCCATCAATAATTAATGTAGTACTTACGCTAATGAGCACCACTAATTGCAAAAGCTCAGCACCTCTGTGTCACTGCAGCTCTGCAGGTAACCAGGGGCTACTCAGGCCAAGGAGTGAGAAATGGGGAGCAGAATGCCTGGATTTTCCTGCTCCCAAGATGACACTGGGTGATGCTCCTTTGTAACACTGAGGGGTCATACAGAGGATCCCCCCTCCAGACTGCCTCCCCTGCCCTGGAGGACAGCAGAGCTTTGTGGTCCAGCTCTGAAGATGCCACGGGAAGGTCATTCCATGCTGTAGGGCACTGGCACTGCTGAAAGGCTGCCCTTGGTGATTTCTGCAAGCCCATTTGTCCTCTGGGCCCTGAGAACTGGCCATCCAAAGCCCTGACACCAGTCTGAGTCTCCCATTTCTTTGAGTTCCTCCCCCACTTGGGGCTATGGGCCAGAATCCCTAGGATGTGAAACAAATGCCCATGTTGGGGAACTGAGAAAGATTTAGCATTTCAGGTACACAAGTTAGTTCTCATTTAGGGCAGAGGAAACCAGGGATGAGACCCTCTGAACACAGTGGGATCATCAAGGAACCTAGAGAAATGGGGAAGAGCCTGGGAAGAATAAGGAGTGTCCCTTGCAGCTGGGCCTTCCTTTCACTCCCTCTGGCTCTTATGTCTTTCCTTGCCTGTGGAAAGCTCCTCCAAAAGCAAAATCACAATTGTTTTTCCACCCTGAGCTTTAAATTAAAAATAGCTGAATAAATATTCCTGATAAGCAGAAAAGGCAGCACAGGACTGTAGGTTTTGCCATGGGGTGAGATGGGGATGTGTGGAGGGCAGAAAGCCATCCTGGAGCCTTCCAGCATGGAAGGACCTTGCCACCCAACCCTGCCACCCAAACTGGGCATATAAATGTGGACATCATGCTGAGGGCACCAGCCTGTGAACACAGAGCTGGGTCCTGGTGAGTTTGGAAACCTGATTAGCATTTTTGCTGCTAGAAAGGGGAACAGGGCTGGGATGTTGTTTTGTATAAAACCACCAGATGGTTGCTGAGGCTTATGGGCTGGACTGGGCTGCCGGTGCTGCAGAGGGATGGGGGCTTGCCCTCCCACCAGACCCTGCTCTGTCCCTTGTCCTCAGGGACAACCCCAGCCCAAGGCAGCCTTCTTTGCCCAACTGGCTGCGGTCCTGGGAGTGCAAATTGCTAAAGGGCTAAAGCTGGACATTACTGCAAACAGTCATTTGCCTGACCAAGACCTTGTTCTGCCTAGTTTGACCCACTCTGCAGTGATCCCTCAGCAAAGCAGTTCCTCTCTGGCTGGCACTGGTGTGATGTGCAGAGCTCTCTCAGGTGGAGGGTGGAGATCCCCTAGGGTATCCTGGGGTAGGGCACAGGAGCTACCACTGAACCGCAGGTTGGTTCAATGGTGACAGGGAAGCAGGGATGTTCCAAGCAGGGCGCTCCAAGGAGGACTTAGGGCTGCAATTCCCCAGTTCTGCACTCTTTGCTGTGAGCATCGGGTTCTTTCCCACCCATACTGGGTTGGAACCTACTGTCCACACAACTTCCTAAGGGGTTGCACCCCACAGCCCTCTACCAGCTGCCAGGCAAGTGCCCATCTCCAGCTGTAAGTCTCTTTTTCAAAATTCTTGATGGACTGTGCTTGATTTTACACATTTGGAAGTCCTGGCCTTTGCCTGCTCCTGTGGCTGTATGCCTTGCCCCTGCCCCTCATGCCCTGCCTTATGCTGACTCCAACACTGGTGACTTTTTCATGTCATGATGATTCAGTAGCAACCTTCCTGAGATGGGGATGGGAGGGAGACAGAGAAGGAATTCTGGTGCCTGTGGGCATCAGGCTCCTCAGCCAAGGATGGAAGGGTGGGAGAGGAGAGGCATCACCCCAGCCCTTCTGCCATGGCTGTTCCTTGTCCCAGCCCCAGCACTGCAGATGTATGGGGCTCCAGTTGCCAGTGCTGTGGTGATGGGTGCAGGGTGCTCCTCAGGGACCTGGTGTCCTTCTCTGTGCCCCCTGTCACACAGTCTGGGACCTCACCACCCTCCCCAGCCCCAGGGACCAGCTCCCAGCATCTGAGGCCATTCGAAGCTCCTCAGAAGTGGGGCTGATGTGTGTCTGGGATTTATTTAGAACCTCCCCTGTTTCACCTGTCTGCTCGATCATAATAGTCCCAGACACGCTCCTTTCCTCACCCATTTTCCATATGCTAATGCTTTCCTCTCACCTGCCAAGGGCTGCTAATAGACTTGGTGTCAGCCTGATGACAGCCTTCTTGTCTTCTCCTCTGCAAACTGTGTGCCTGCAAGAGTGAGGCACCTGCCAGAGGCACATGGCGGTCTGGTGGCTTTCCAAAATTCTGGGATCCCTGGGAGGTGGGTGTCTGGGTTTGAACAGTTTGGGGCAAACAGCCTCTGCCCTGTGCTGCTGTGCTCAGTCTGTATCCAGTGAGACGTCGGAGCTGTCCCCTGCTGGTGGCAGGGAAAGCAGGAACAGACTACAGTGAGCTGCCAAAAAAGCCCAGTGCCCTGATCCAGGGCCTCAGTTAGCTGGAATTGTTCTGAGCACCATCTGTCCCGGAGCTGGGGCTGATGCTGTGCTGGCCCTGCAACTCCCTGAGTGGGGCAGCAGCTGAGGACTGGCAGGTCCCCACCTGGGCCTCTCCTGATGTGAGGTAATTTTCCCACTAGATAACATTTGTGTTGAGCACCTCCCTCTATTCGTGGACATTTTGAGCATCATTCATTTCCCAGGCATTCTCCCCCCACCCTCTTTATTTTTAAATTAAAAAGAAAAGCCATGTTTCCATAGGAACTTGGAGAGAGGCTGATCCTGACCTCATTATTTGCTCACTGAAAGGAACTTTATTTTTATCTGTTTGTGTACATTGTCAGATTTTGGCTAAACCTACTTTCCTGACTTTGTACAGTGAGTTCTTTTAATCTTCATTTCAGATGCATTCATCTGGGGGCTTAATTTATCCTGTATTGTGATCAAATTTAGCTGAAAGTGATCTGCTTTGCCAATCCTGAATATTCATCAGCTGCCTCATTCATTCACTGGAGCAAACCCTGCTCTGAGTGTGTGGCTGTGGCTGCAACGCTCACCAAGGACTGGCTCAGGGCAAAGCCTTGTACCTGCCACAGGTGCCACCTGGAGCCTGGACCCACTGGCATTCCTGTGGTACTGGCAGTGCCCACCAGCAGCAGCAAGAAGCAAGTCCTGATTTCCTGGCACCATGGATTTTGAGTGTGGCTGAAGAGAAAGGGAAGGAGCAGGGAGGTTCACAGGAGTCAAGAGTAGGAAGGATGGATCGTAAAATCAAAGAATCTCAAAATCGTGTGGGTCAGAAGGGACATTAAAGTTCATCTCCTTCCAATCCCCTGCCAAGATCAGGGACACCTTCCTCTAGACCAGGTTGCTTCAAGTCCCACCAAACCTGGCCTTGGACTCTTCCAGGGATGGGGCCGCCACAGCTCTGAGGGTTGGAGCACCTCTGCTATGAAGACAGCCTGAGAGCTGGAGTTGTTTGGCCTGGAGAAGAGAAGCTCTGGGAAGACCTTAGAGTTCCTTCCAGTGCCTAAAGGAGCTCCAAGAGAGTTGAAGAGGGACTTTGGACAAGGGGAATGACTTCTCACTGCCAGAGGGCAAGGTTAGATGGGATATTGGGAAGAAATTCTCCCCTATGAGGATGGTAAGGCCCTGGCACAAGTTGCCCAAAGAAACTGTGGCTGTCCTATCCCTGGAAGTGTTCAAGGCCTGGTTAGATAGGTCTTGGAGCAACCTGGTCCAGTGAAAGTGACCCTGACCAGAGCAGAAGGGTGGAACTGGATGATCTTTAAGATTCCTTCCAATCCAAACCACTCAGTGATTCTGTGATGAACAGCCCCAAGTACATGTGACTGCCAAAAGGACTCATCAAAGTCAGAGGCAGGACTTGGCAGAGAGGCCAAGCACCTGGTGCATGACCTTTCTCTGCAGAAGGGCTGGTGTGAGATGCGCAGGGTGAGCCAAAGCAGAAATTCGTGGCTAATGCTATCCCCAGGCCTCTCATTTAATCCATCCCTCTGTAGCAAGGCCACTGTACAGCTCTTCCACTAGCACTGCGTCCGTAGAAGGAAAGCCCCAGGGCTGTGCCTTGGCCCCCCAGCACTGTCCCACCTTCCATGGCCCAAGCATCTGCCCCTAATCTGGTTTAGCCACATGCAGCTCAGCAAAGCCCCTAAGTGGATTGGCTTATCTCTCCTCACTAACCCAATCTATCAATTGGATCTCTGTGGGTTTGCCTGTCTGTCCCTGAATTATTCAGGAATTCTGTACAGACATCTGCCTCGGAGGCTCAGTGCCCTCCCTGAGCTGGCTGATTCTGGCCACCTGGTGCTGTCATTGCCAAGCCCCTGGGAGCACTGTGGTGTTCCACGTCCTGGGATGCTGGGCACAGTGATACACACATTAGCCCTTCTTCTGCAGACCCGCATCACCTCCCATCCATCTCCCTTGGGTGGGTGCTTGCAGCAATGAAAGCAGCAGGATGAGTCCCTGGACTGGTTTATTCCCTTCTCTGCAGCCTTGTCCAGGTTAGCAAAACTTCAAAGGTCTGAGATGGGAACGCTGCAGGGGCAGCTGGTTCTGTGCTGTGGCACACTCCATGTGATGAGGGATGAGGGAGGGATGATGAGGATCATGGCCATCAGAAGGTGGCTGGAGATGCTGGTATGTGCAGCATGGCTCGTGTCAGTCCTGAGCCGAGTAGGGCTGCTCCAGCCTCGCACATCCTTCAAGACACTGGGCTGGCAGTGTGACACAGCTCACATGCACCAGGGACAGCAGCTCCCAGTCCTGAGGCACAAACATCCAACCCTCACTTTGCTCTGCCACCCCAAAATCACTGGGATGAAGGGCAGAGGCACAAGGGCTCCATTCAAGCCAGAGACCCCTGACTGAGCTCTCTCCAGAGGCACAACTGAGCCACAGTGCTGTGCCACCACAGGTCACCACACGTGCAGTGACCTGGCAAGGACGGGTGGTGTAACACGAACCAACCTGCCAGCACTGCTCTGGGCACAGGGCAGCAGCACCACTGTCCCAAAGCAGAGACCAAGACAAAAAACCCAGGACAGAAATCCATGATTTGTGAAAAAAAGTGATGGAAACTCAAAGCATTCTGCCTCCTGAATGGGGATGAAGGGCAGCTTAGAGTCCTATTTCTACCTGTCACTGTTCTGTCAGGGAGCAAGGAGTGCCTTTGCAGGAAGGAGCAGATGAATGTTCTGCCTGCTGTGTGCCAAGAACAGACTGTGTCCATGACCAGCAGCACATACAAGGTGTGCAGTCCCCTCTGGAGCCATGCCCCAGGGATGCACTTGGCCTTCTGCAGCCAGTGTTGTGGTTCCCGACCTTTTTGATCACTGGGCCCATTCCTTTGCAATTCCTGTCCATGGCTGGTGCTGGCTTTTTAATTTCCCAAGCTGCTTGCTAGGAAGGAGTACATTGCTCACTGGAATCGAGTGAATCGTGCACATGTTCTACCAAGACAGATGTTTTTTTAAGTGGTCTTTAAAGAAAACTGTTCCAGAGACCAGTTAAAACTCCTTAAAGCTCCAATTTAGATCAAGAGCATCTTTTTCTTGCTCTGAGTGGAAAGGTCAGGAGGCGAATAATGTCTGGTCATGCCCTGAGAGCTCTTCTCCTCCCAGATATGCACCTGTCCCAGCTCACATCCAGGCTCAGCTGTAGGTGTAGCCCCTCAGGTGCTCTCGGCACCATCTGCACAGAGGGATGCATCAGAGGGGAGTGTTAGCTTTGCCTTTATTGCAGTGACACTAAAGCACATTGAGAGTGGCTGCTCTGAGGATCCATACTCTAAGCTGGGCATTCAAGGCTAACACTGCTCCCCTCTGGAGACCACAACTCCCTGCTCCACCTGCACAGTGGTGCTGATCCTGCTGCCTGTGGTGCTCCTGTCTCTCTCCAGTGAAGCCTGAAAGTGGGGCTGACAGAACTGGGGTCCGCAAGTCTACTCTCTAGCAGACAAGATACAGGGAAGCAGCACAGCTCCAAATCCCCAGGCCACCTGGGACCTTTGCACCTCTTAACGGGTGCTGTGTGTCCCTTCATCCCTCATGTCCTCAGTGTGGAGTCATGCACAGTGCCCTGTGCACCAGTTCTGCTCTTGCACCGTCCCAGGGCCAGCGCCCAGCACAAACAACAGCTCATCACTGCCCTGATGTGATGTTTAATGGCAGAATGAGGCAAGTGCTGTGCCTTGGCAGGACCTCACCTGCCTTCCTCAGCAGTGCTGAGAGGATGGGGAGGCAACAGACGAGGAGAAAGAAGAGGAGGAAAAGAGGGAGGAAGAGGAGGAGGAGGTGGTGATATGCTCCAGACTGTGCATCATCCCTTGCTGTTGTGATGACAAGGAAGAGCGGAGAGCTTGCAGCATGCTAGTGGTAATGGACATTTGATGCATTGTAGGACAACTAATCACAGCAAGTCACAATATTTAGTGAATTTCGGTCATTTTGGTGACACTGCATAAGGAATAGGTGGGCTGTGCTCCTTGGGAGGGCTTGGCATCCTCTGTGAAAATTCATGGGCAGAGATGGTTTGCAGGGTTTGGCCTCACCTGTGGTAGCTTGAAGCTGGTGTCAACCCTTGTGCCATGATGCCCTTGCTCTGGGTAGGCCTGGGGGAGCCAGTGCTGGGCAAGGCTGTGGGGCTGCAATGAGCAGCACTGGTGGCTCTGAGAGCTCCTTCACTCCTCTACAGTCCATGCAGGATGACTGCCATGTGCCCCATCCACCCTGGCATCAACTGCTTCGGCCCCTCTCACCAGGGCACCAGGTAAGGCTGTGACAGTGATAAATCTCCTCAAAGCAGGTCTCAGGTCAGCTGCTCCTGTCACATGGCTCTGTGCCTCAGCTGGCTCTGAGGGCACGGGCATCTCTGAGACTCCCATCCCTGGGCTGGTGGAGCATATGAAGACTTTGGGACAGGCTCCATTAATCCCAAGAGCAAGACGGTGACCTCAGCACCTCAGGACTCTGAGTACTGTGTGATGGGGCATTTTTGTCATTGTTTTGCTCAAAGTGTGTATATATTGGTGCTCAGAGTCCCCATGGCCACCCAAGGTGATGGGCTGTTCTAAGACAGGTGATTGATGGAGAGCTCAGGTATGGTGCTCAGAGAAGCCTCTTGGCTGAGACTGAGGTGATGGTCCCAGCTCCTTATGCCCAGGGACAAAGGCTTTACTGGTCTGTGCCCACCATCCTGGCTGGCAAGAAGCAATCCAGGTGTATGGCATGGGTTTTCCAAGACTCTGGAAAGATATTCTTCCAGGGAAGCATGCCCCAAGATGCCTTCAATCAGTTCATGCCAAACCCTGCTGCTGTGATATGACAATATCACTGCTGCCATGGGCAAGAGCCCCAGAGCATGTGGTCAGTGTGCTGGTTTAGAGTTAAACTGGCAGGAGAAATCAATCCAACTCAGAATGGGATTGCAAGGCAGAATAACAATTTAATAAAATATCACAAAATACACTGATACAGAAGGAAAATTCATTTGTGCCACAAAACCATATGTACAGCCCAGCACAGCGGGGCACGAGCAGAGTGGAGCTCACCAACCCCTGTGCTGAACACCACGTGGCCCCCCCGAGTTCAAAGCAAGAAAAGGAAGAAATCTGCTGGTGAAAATAATGGTTGCAGTCCAGTGGCAGTCTCAGTCTGGTCGAGGCTCTGCTCCTCCTCTGGATCTGAAGAGAGATCCCAGTCCCCAACCCGAAGCCTGTATCTGCTTGTGCTCAGATGGGAACGCCCAGTCCCTGCCCCAGGGTGGAGAGTTTCACAATGGGTGATTTACTCTGGGAGGGGAATAATGGCGTATTTTTTTTCGCATCCCTGATGGCCCATGAGCAGACATGACCCCTCAGGTGGATGTAAAGGCACTAATGGCTCCCCAGAGGGGAGTTATCACACCTGAGTCATAGGCGTGAAGACAGGAAAACTTCCTTATCTCATAGAAGTTCCTAAACACCCATCCTGTAGCCTGAGGGGCTGGATGTGCCCTGGGCAGCTGCTGCAAATGGTCCATTGTGAGCAGTCCATGAGAAAAATGATATAGAGGGTTTAGAATACACACCCACACAGTGACAAACTGATCCTGGCTACTATAACCAGGACAGTCAGGAAGCCCCAAACCATGGGGAGGATCCCCAAACCGTAGGGCTGCCCCACAGGAACAAGCAGAGGGGGATGCCACCATCCCTAGACAAAGAAAGAAGCATCCCTCAGCTCTACCAAGCAAGATGAAAGCTTCATGGTCCTGCCAGGGGCGTGGCTGCCATGCTGTGACCAGGCTGGTATTAGAAGGTGGGTATCAGGTAATGGTGGCTGACACAGAGGCTGGAGAGAGATCCCAAAGGCAATCAAGGGTTTGCTACAGCCCTGGAGAAGGCACAGCTCCTCAGGAGGGGGCCAGGATGGGCACTGCAAGCAGTGGGTGAGGAGAGGGAAGGCTGAGAGAAGGCAGCTTCATGCCTCACACAGAGAGCCTGAAGCACAGGATGTTTGTGATACTCTCAGTCAACCGAGGCAGAGGAAGATGATGATCACAGGGAATTATGGAAAATTGAGGAGTTCTCTGCCTTTATAAAATCCAAGGACCTGAGTGGCACCTTTCAATGAGTGCAGAAACCAGCAAAGATAATTCATGACTCTTGTGAATCTGAAGAGGCAACACTGTCAGGGCTGATGGATTCCTGATAGGAGATGAGGTCTTTCACCATTTCAGAAATGGGGAAAAAGCTCAGAAAGCCACCAGGATCAGGATTCACTCCCCAAAGGCAAACACAAAAGCTGGCTTATGAAGCATGAGTTGCCCTCATGTTCTTGATCTGACAGAGGACCTGGTCATTCCAGAAAGGAAGGCAAGCTCAAAGTTTGCAAACAGCAACACACAGGTCTACAGGGTCTGAAATCAGACTCGTGGGTGGGAAATGACTGGGATGGGTGAGAAGAAGACTCCCTTCATAGGGAGCTGCCAGGGTGGGGAGTAAGGAGCTGGACCAGCCTTCACTTGCAGGAGGGCTCTGGAGAGGTAATGTGCACTGCAGCAGCAGCACAGAGGATTGAGAAACACTGCTGAAAACAGAGGCTCAAGACAAGGACAGTGTCCCTCCCCTGGTCACTGCTGGGGTCAAGGAGAGCTAAAGGAATACTGTAATTTTGCAATAAAGCATGTTGTGCTGCCTCAATTCCTGCTCCTGCAAATCAATTCCTTCCTGTTGTACCTACAGCACCTGAGAGGTGCCCTCAGGGAAAGGGAGCACATGTCTCTGAGGATTCAGAATCTTCAACAAGAGGAGGTTTCTCCAGTGTCCACTGACACTGTCATCAGTCCTGAGGAGCTTCAGAGGAAACAGTCCATTCAGGAGAACACAGCAGGGCCCAGGTGCTCCACCTTTGATCTAAGGGAAACCATCAAAGACCATGATTAGCCTGTGAGAATTTTTTGGAAGAGTAAGGACTGATGAGGTGAAGAAATTCAAAGGATGTCCTCTGTAAATAATGTCTGGGATGGTCATAGATACAGAGAGATGCTGGACTTGACTCCAAGCAATCACTGGAAAACACCAATTACATCAGCAAAAGGGAGTTGCCTGATGTCATCCAGACCACCAGGACCCTCAAATTGTACTGTCCAGAGAGGGCTGTGCTCTGCTTCTGCTGCTGAAGGGCTTCCTGTGGCCCTGGGGCTATTGGCAGAGTGAGGCAGGCTCACTCCAGGGCTACGAGGGTGGAGGACCTGAGGGAGATCCCCTGCATGTCCTGGGCCTCTTCTGGCTGCTGCTTGGCTGAGGGCTGGATCAAGAGGCAGTGAAGGAGTCAGAGAGGACAGGATGAAGCTGGGGCATGAACCATGAGCTCTATAGATTGCCAACACATGCCACCCACTGCCTGAGGTTCTGCTCTGCCATCCTCACAACCACCCTTTTGGGGTGCCAGAGCTGGGGGATGTCCCTGCCAGGACTGTCACTTTGCTGAGGCAGTTTCAAAAGGATCCACTAGCTCCCAAGGCCATGCTGGCAGCAGGGAGCTAACTGTCTGAGAGGGGAGAATGGGCAATGTAACTGCCTCAAAAATGCAGTGGGTAGAAGGGGGTGGTGAGGCCTGGGGGGATGTGGGCAGTGGCAGGTTTCTGTAGGAGCCTGTGCAATGCCCACCTGTCCTGCCTGCACAGCTGCTCATGGGACTTGGTGCTGGAGGAACCTCTGTCCTCCCCTCCCAGGCTGAGGAAGGGTCTGTTCACTCACTCCTGGTTCCCTTGCTCAGGATCCTACTGTCCCATATATGCCTTCTCCACTACTTTAATGCTAGGATGGTTTCCAGTTCGTTTGAGTCTTCCTCTCCTTTATAGCCAAACTTTGGTCTCTCAGGAGCAAAAATACTACCAGCACAGCTTGACATTAAGTTTCCTGAAAACTCTGAAGGAAGACAAACCCACTGTTTTTGCTTCCTGTCCTGCTCTGAGGAAGACCATGGTCCTATGCTGGAAAAGTCCTCAGACTCATCCATGACCTACACATTCTTACACAGAGGAGTGAGAACCAGTCCCTGGGAGGGGAGGAGAGAAGTAACAGCAGTGACACTCTCCCCCGAAGTACAGTGCTGATGGACTTTGAGGACACTGGTTCCCACTCCAAGTTCAACCCAGCTCTGGAATTTGGGAGATGCACCACAGCTGGCACTGTAGCCAGCCTGTCCCAGCTGCCCTCCCACTCAGCTTCTCTACATGTGTTCCTCCAGTGTTGCTTTTATCCACAACACACTTCTTGGGCTACAGTTATTTGGAAGCAAAATGCTAACAAACACTGGGGAAATATTTGTCCTTTGTGGGGGTTAAACAAGCCAATGTACTTCATCCTTGGGTGTTTGCTGGCTCATGACCTTGGGTGGGCTGTGGAGCCCCAGCCCTGCCTGGTGAGACCTCAAAAGAGCCCAGAACTGGCAGAGTAGGGATGAAAAGGGAGTGCCCCTCACATTGCCTTTAGCATTTTCCCAGCTCCCCTGACACGTCCCTGTTAGATGCCAATCACTGGGCATTACCTGTGTGGAGCAGAATGACATTTCTTGGTTTCCCATATGAGGGAGGTGTACTGCTGGGTATGTGTACCTGTGTTGACATGTGCTGGGTGGACAACTTCATTCCATCACACCAAGGCTGCTGAAAGGCTGTCTGACCCCTAAGCCTGGGGATGTTGCTTCCAGTTGCAAGTGCCAGTGCCACCTTCTCTGCAAAGCTTGCATTCTGCCATCGCAGCACCCACACCAGTGGTTTCCCAGGGCATCCCCTCCACAGAGGCTTGTCGGGCAAGGGTGAAGGATGGCCCCTGTCTTTTGACCCTTGGGATGGTCCCAGAGCACTGCAGGAGGCTCCGTGAGGGTTGATCCCATCACAGCCATGGCAGGACAGACACAGTTTCCTGCTCTGCACCCTGACATGAGGGTCTGTCTGGCTCCAACCCTGATCTAATACCCTGCTGTGGGTTTGCTTGGTGGAACTGGGCTGTACCCGACCCTGGTTACCAGAACTACACCTGGCTGATTGTGGCGCTGGATCCCTGACTTGCCTGCCCAGCTTGGCTTTGGACCTGTGTCATCCCCAGTGACTTGTTTAAGGCCAGGTTGGATGGGACTTTGAGCAATCTGGTCTAGTGGACGGTGTCCTTGCCCATGGCAGGCGGTTGAAATGAGATGAGCTTTAGGGTCTCTCCCAACCCAAACTATTCTGTGACTCTGTTTCTGTGATACACTTGTTACAGAAAGAGCAGGTACCGGTCGAAGGAGTGGAGGTAGGAATACCTGTGATAGAGGTATTGAGGAAAGGAACTTAAAAGCTTTGCTGTCAGAAGAGTCTATGGCTGGCAGAAGATGTTTGGGGAGGTGTTGGGAAGACAACAAACCAAGGCTTCTTTTCTCACTGCCTTGTTGAGGCAGCACTTCTTGTCCAGAGACAGCTGAGACTGTGCAAATCATCTTGGTGGATGTTCGACTTTATCCATCCTGAATTCCTTTATTCTCCACAATTCCCTCTCAGATTTGTATGGATAGATCCTGCCTTTTTCATGTTTAAACCCTCTGTGTGGTAGCTCCTATGCCATGAGACAGAGAGAACAACTTGTGCCCCTGATCCCTCAGCTCCCCATCCATGCCCTAAGAATGCCACAGGACCAGGTCCCAGCCACCAACAGCCTGTGACTTTTCTGACAGGACAGCTCCCTTCTATTATTTTTTTCTTTCCCACAACAAACCTTTGTGTCACTGGATCTGTGAAGATACACAAAAGCATGGGATGGTCCATGGTCTAGTTCACGCTCACACTTGGGAAGCACAGGATGGTGTCCCCTGAGAGATGCTGTGGTCATACCCAGTCCTTCCCTTCCCACTTGCCTGTGCCCTCTAGCCCCTTCTCTCACAATCTGCTCCTCTTTTGGCTCTGGGAAGTCCAGCCCTGGATTATACAGCAGCTGATTGAACAAAACCCTTCCAAACTGGCTGAAGTGAAGTGAACTGTATGTGACAGGAGCCTGGACTGAGGAACAGCTCCATCCTCCCCACAGTCAATTTACAGCTAGTCAGAGCCATTTCCAGTTGTCTTCCTGCAGCAGTCACCTTGTCCTGCAATATGATAGCAGCCTAAAAAATGATGGATAATGAAATTGGGTTTCTCCATTAACTCTGTGTCTCAGGCACATGTTCACATATAGCCCACAGTGATCCCATGTGACTCCACAGTCAGCGGCTGCAGCAGGAGCAGCTCTGGGGTTGTGATGGAAGGTGAATCACCAGCCAGACAGATCCAGGCAGGGAACTGCCAGGGAGCACATGGCTGGGTAAACAGAAGTGCAGGAGCTGAGCAGAGGGTGGAAAAGCATTAAAAAGCCTTTCATGGTTCAGCTGTGGTGCAATAAATAAGACTTTCAGCAAGCACAGAGAGCACATCTCCATCTTCAGGAGCTGAGGAAGACACTGTGGGCAGCACCTGTCTGTGGGAACTATGTGGTCCATGATTAATCCAGCCAAAGCCTTTTATCCTCTGCATTGCCAAAGCAAGGGGCACTGAACTGTGAGCTCAGGTGGGCAGGGAAAGGCTCACTTCTGCCCAGTCGGAAATTGTACTCCTGTTCTTCCAATTCTGAGACTCTTTTCTTAGAAGCGAGACTTTTCTCTGAGAGTCACAAAATGGATACTTCCGGGCTGAGAACAATTCAAATCACACTTACAGTTTTTTATTTCTTTTTTTTTTAAATACTTTTTCTGGAGATTAGAGAAACTGGCAGTTTTTAGTGGAAATATTTGTAGTATTTTGCACACCTGGTGTGAAAACAGGGTGATTGTCACACTCACAATGAGGGATGAGAAGCCTGACAAAGAGTAGTTCCCTATTCCATTGCACATGTTGGTCACCCTTTGAGTAGGGAAAAAAGGCACATATACAGGTGTAAAGGCAAGCAGAGGAACAAATCCATAGAAATAGAGCACTTTGTGAATGGACAGGTGAGGAAGGAACAGAAAAGGGGAGAAGTAGAGTGGAATTTGGGCAAAGTGTAGGTAAAAAATTTTCACTGGGGAAGAAACAATCACACTAAAACATTAATTTTAATTTCAAGCCTTCAATTTTCACTGTTGTTATAATTTTGATACTGGCCCAGCATACACATCACATCCAAAGCCACATCACCATGTGTGCAACCACCACTGATACACCCTAATGAAATTGTTCTGTAGTGAAATGTTTTGGCACTTTGAACAAGATGGGAAGACAAGCACACAGCATGCTAATGATAGGACCAGCAGCTTTCACTATCTTCTATAATGATTTTCAACTAACACAAAGCTATTGTGTCAAAGTATTTCATTAGAACACAAAGTAACACTTTGATCTGGACAATAAGATGTTTCAATCAACACTAAGTAAAAGCTGTTCAGGATGTTGTAAACCAAATACAGTAATGGGAATAAACTAATGGAAGAGCCAGAATCATCTGTCCCACCATGTGCCTGGTGCATGTTGCACAGCACTGCTGGGTGATAGAAATGTAAAGAAATAGGATTTGTATCCCTGGTAAAGAAACAGAATGAGTATTCTATTTTAAATTTTGGGCATTTCATTTTAAAACACAATTTGCACTTTTGTTTTCCAAATCATATTTATTCTGGAAATGCTCTTTTGATTGGACATTTTTTTCCAGGAGCTAGGATTGATGCAGGTTTCAAAATGTGACAGTTTCTCATTATATGCAGTTTCCAAGTCTCAACCACTGGTAGGTACAGCTGGATGCCATCCCTCTTGCTGTCCCTTCCTGTCATTGCCTGCCGATGGCCAGAGGAGTCAGGGACGTCCCTCCCTCCCAGCATTGCTGTGACACCACTGTGACACTGTGTCCTGGGCACGTGGCTGTGACTGTGCCTGGCTGCCACCACCTGGCCTGCCACTGCCCCGGAGCAGCTGAAGCTGGGAGTCCTTTCTCTTCTTCGAGGTTCTCACTCTTTGCAAGGGTGGCAGGAACACGGGGAAGGAGCAGATACTGTCCCAGTGATGGAGCTGGAGCTGTTGGGAGTGCTGGGATTCTCCATGGGCCCATGGCATTATTAAGGAAAACAGCATCTTAGGGACTCATGCCCAGTCTCTGACCTTCCCTTTGGGCCCTAATTATGCTCCTCATCCACAGACATCAGGCCCAGCTCTGTCGAAAGGCTGTTATCCCAAGTGCACCTAGAGCTCCCTGGGAACAGAGCTGAGTCATGCATCCATCACTCTCACGCTGCTGGTTAGAAGACCTACTTCCCACTCCACATGCTTTGGAGGAGCAGGAGGCAGTTGGGACAAACTGTGTGGCATCAACTCAGTCCTGGCTGCTCTGGTGGCTCAGGAAGATCCAGGAAATCTCCTTCCAGAGCAGCTGTGGCTGTTCAATCCCTGGAAGTATTCAAGGCCAGGTTAGATGGGGCTTGGAGCAACCTAATCTAATGGAAGATGTCCCTGCCCGTGGTAGAGGGTGGAACGAGATGGTCTATCAGATCCCTTCCAATCCAGACCATTTTGTGATTCTGAGATTCCCGAGATGCAGAGTCATAGCATCACTGAGCACTTGTTCCCCTCAAGCCACAGCTCCATCACTCTCTCCATCTCGAGCAATGCCATGGTCACTGGTTCCTGTCCCAATACCTGCAGCAGTGGCAGGGGAGATGCCTTGCTGGTGGACTCTGTGCTACACTGTCCCCAGGGCTGTCCTGTTTTTCATTCCACCGGGTTTTCCATATATATGCTAAGCAGGTGATCCTGGCAGGTGGACAGAACCCATCCATCCTCACTCAGCTGGAAGCCATACATTTCTTTCTTCTGCTTTTCAGGGTTGTGCCAGAATTTGTTGATAGTGCCCAGAGCTGGGAATGTGCCGAGGTGCTATAAATCTGTCAGGGACAGCACCGATGTCCAGATCATGCACACATGGAAGTAGCACTTCACCTCCTGGACATGTGCCCAGCCAACCCCTTCTCTGCCCTCCACACAGTGGGTGCCAGGCTGATGGCACTACCTCTGCATCCCTCTCTCACGCGGGTCCCGGCAGGCAGCTGCACCCAGAGGTGCCAGACTAGAGCACCTTGCACCATCCACTTCCACCTGGCACAGGGCAGGGAGGTCCCACAGAGACAGGTGAGGGCACTGTACAGAGCCTTGGCTGGGCTCATTGGGCTCAGAGGTACTCTGAACAGCCACCTGGCAAGAGTGTCTGTGGGGCCCTGTGCCCATGGAATAACTCCTGCAGGGTCATCTCTATCTGCAGCAGATGGAGATAGAAGGGCTGGAGCAGGCAAGCTCCAGGTACACTGTCCAGGCAGAGTGACTACATCCCTGTTGTATGGCCTCAGCTCTAGGGAAGTCCTGTGTATCCCCTTGGTGCCCTTGAAGGATGGAGAAGACCTTGGGCTGTGCCCAAAGCACCAGAGATGGTGCCTGCTTGGGTGCTCCAGTACAAAGTGCTATTTAGCTCAGCTGCTCCCCATGTCACTCCTGTCTCACTGCTCAGCTGGAGGCCCCCACACTCCTCTGCAAACATCCATGGGCTTTGAGCCTGTCTGCTTCTCCGTGAAGAGCTCAGGAGGGACCCTGTGCTGTGCTGGAGCTGCTGCCATTCATGCACCCAGCCTCACCCAGGCAGCAGCAGCCACCAGGAAAAGGACAGATTACCATTAAAGGAAAATAAGTGGCTGTTAGGAAAGAAGTACATCTGTCACTAACAGCTGCAAGATAATGTAGAAAAATCTCCTTTTCATCCTTTGGCTTTAGTCTCTCATTGGTGTCAATGCTTTGAACACAGACTGTGGATTTCATAGAACAGTAGGATCATGGAAGGTTTGGGTTAGAAGTGACCTTAGAGCTCATTTCATTCTACCCACCTGCCATAGTCAGGGACACCTTCCACTAGACCAGTTGCTCCAAGCTCTGCCCAACCTGGCCTTGAACACATCCAGATTTAAGGGTTTCTGTATATTTAAAGTATTCTAGATGAAGAATTTGGTATAAAAGGGAGCACCAGAGCACTAGGCTGTAGTGTCTGTGCTTTGAGCCTGTCCCACATGTCCCTGGCCACAGGCAGTGCTGTCCCTGTGCAGCTCAGCGCAAGGTAATGTCCCTGGATCACCCAGTGGTGGCTAGGCAGGACTGGGAGCTGAGTGTGTTCTCATCTGACTCCAGTACCAGCCACATGTGCTGAAGATTCCTTGGCTTGTCCTCCCCCAACCATCCTCAGCAGCCAGTCCTCAGATTCATGGTCCATGTTCAGAGTCTTCAGCTCAAGGACTTCACAATACAGACCTGGTTTCTGGATATTTAATAACCTGCCCGTGGATTTCATTTATTTCTATTTGTTTACTTTGCACACTTGTTGAACTCTCACAAATTTCTCTTTCAAGCAGTTTTCTGGTCTCCCTCTATTCCTGTTCATTCATGGTACCTTCAGCATCCCATGCAAGGGATACCACAGCTCTGCCTAGCCTCTCCTTAGCCCAGCACCTCACCTTGGGTTGAACCTTGTTGCTGTCCAGAATCTGGAGCTGGAGGGACAGCAGTGACCTGGGCACTTGGCGCATGGATCAGCCTTGGGCATTGAGACAGCACAACCTTCCCTGCCTTCAAAAATTACCTTTCTATTCCATCTCCAAAATGTGCCTTCCATGCTTTCTGTGTCTGAAACATACATTAAAAAAAAAAAAAGGCATCTACATGCTGCAGGGGGATACTTAGACTAATAAAGATCCGTGATGCAAGTGATTTTAAAAACAAAGCACAGCTATTTCTATTTCTACTAGGCTTTTATAAAGCTTTTATAGGCTTTTATTAAGCTTATAGTTAGTTCTTTTAGGTAATTAACTGTAGGCCCTTCCCTACAGGATGCTGATGCTGCACCTCTCAACCAGCCACATCCCCAACCTTATCCCCAGCTCCTCTGCCAGGGGACACGCCTGCATCCAGCTAACAAAATACCCAGGAACAATGCTCCTAGATTTCCTCTCACACTGGTACAAATCTAATTGCTCTGGGTTCGCTCAACGATTCCATGTGTTTACTGCTTCCCAGTCTGATGTTTTTTTGAAGGAACTCCAACCTGAAGTTTACTTGGAAGCTGCATTTTCCTTCTTTTCAGTTGAAAGCTCTTTCTTTCCCCAGCTGCCTTTTCCCAAAGAATCCTGCAAAACAGGGAGCAAAATCTGTTTATCTTTGTTTTAGCCAGGAATGAGATTTGGAGATTTTAGAAGGACTGGAAGGTGCTGAAGAATGACGGTAGAGCAAACCCAGGACTAAGTGAACCTAACTAATTGGGTGTAACCATTATGCACATGAAGGGAAAAAGGTCCCACTGTTAACTATGAAACACTTTTACCTCACTAGTTAGAGGATGATTTTACAGCATTAGACACTAGATCCTTCAAAATAAGTGTTGTTCTTGGTTTATCTATTATAGAACACCAAAGTGATTTGGGTTGGAAGGGACCTCAAAGCTCACCTTGTTCTGCTCCCTGGACCAGGCTGATCAATGACACATCTCCCACTGGCCCCATGTCAGGACTATGTGCTCCCCCTGAGGCATTAAAATCCTTTTTATAAGAATGTCTTTTATGAGGTAACTCGAAAAACTTGAAAGCAAATGTGTTGGGTATGACCTGCCAATCAAATGTCTTCTGAAATCAGCCTAATACAGATGAAGGGAGTCATCATGATGGCAGAGATGAGCCTGGTACCAAGGCTAATTTGCTGGGGTAAAACACCCCTGAAATGGTCAGATCTAATCCCCAGGGTGTGCACTGAGGCTGGTCCAGAGCCTGTCTCCACTCAATATCTCCAGCTAGGCACTGGGAGAGGTGGGCTGTGCTGGGCAGCCAGCATCTGGACATTGCCTAAAATGCTAGGGAAAAAATTTTCCAAGACAGTATTATTTGGGTAGAGTTCTTTTACTTACAGTGTTTTTGGGGTACAGAGTATTGTTGTTGTTGGCTGAACTTGGCGAACGAAGATTTTGGGCTCAGCCTGCGCAGTGGATTTTTTAGGTGCGCGGAACTGGCCCCACCCCCTTTACTCCTGAGGCTCATTTGCCACGGCCAAGCAGCTCGGACGGTGACAGCGAGTTCCTCGGGATTGGAACCGGCGTCCTCAGAGGAGGAGCCGCTCCACAGGCGGGGGCCTACGGCACTCGGGTGCCCGCCGCACATTTCAGATTAACAGTAAAGAAAGAAACAGCAAACAGAAAAGCAATAATGTCAGGTTTTTGAGCAATTCTGGGAGCCCACGTGGGTCACAGCACCAGGGGAAGACCTCGCCTTGTCCTCTCTGCCACCGAATGACACAAACGTGGCACTGCAGCCACGCCTGCAACACGAGCTGGGGCAGGGGGGTACAGAGTATAAAAAGAACACAAAAAGTGCGTACAGCTCTGATGACAAGTGACAGGCAGAAAAAAGTCTCCCAGCACTAGGATTTGAACTCACAGCCTCAGGAATACTGTGACAAGCTCCTTCTCCCAGTGTCATCACCCACCACTGCTTCAGACATGGACAAAGTATTTTAACTCTGGAGGCATCCCTCTCCTCTCCGGCTGTGCCCAGCCAACCCCTGAGCCACTCGGCTGTATCTTTACTGAAGCTACAAGGGACAAACCGCCCCTCCCAGGCAAAACACCCCTTCGCCCACAGGCTGGGAAAACACTGACCCTTGCAACAACTGGGCCCAAGTCAGCCACTTCCTAGCCCACTGTATTCCCAGATGGCACTAAATTACCCAAAGCAGCTATTCCCCTATTTCACATCCATTTGTGAGGGGGTAAGATAAGGAGACCAGAAGCCTTAATGAGCTTCCAAGCCCCAGGAATACAGATCTACATGCACCCTTCCCCAGTACCAGCCTCCTCGTCTTCTTCAATCAAGACTTCATGTTCTTCTGGTCCAGCCCGGGAAAGCAAGGGAGGGCAGAAACCCTCCCTCTCAAGGAGATGCCATGCTGAGCTCTTCACTTTTGATCTTCTGAGCTTGAGCCGCTGCTGCGTAGAGGTCATCCTTGATAAGTGCAGTCTGACTAATTTTATAACGCTACTCAATTATCATATCTAAAGGTTGCATCCAATCCAAGAATTGTCCATACTCAGAGCTTCCTCTGGGTCTGCCCCATGGCATACCTCTTCTTGAATTGAATTGGAGGTCTTAAGACCTCTTAGTTCATCCTTTATCATCATCTGCACGCCACTTTCTCTTATTGGAACTTCTCCAAGGTTGCTGGGCATCCTTTCTTATTTTGACTAACATGGTAGCTAATTATCTTATCTCTGGTACATGTGTCCCAGGCATAGTGTTCTAGCTACTATCTGACTCTTAAGACAGAAAATCCAGGAATCTAGCACAGGGGTTAGAAGCTGTTAGCTTCTCTAAATGTTAGAAACTACATAGCTGTATAAAAATCTCCAAATACATAAAAATCCTAAGGCATCATGGACAAACTGGAGATTTCTCCAGATTGAACTGGGCAAATGAAACTTCCCAGCCATAACCCAGATGTAGCTGCCTGTCCACCTCTGCTTGGCTCCATGGATGACAGTTTCATAATTTCTGAACATTTTGGTTTGAATTCAGTCAGGTTGTAAAAATATTCATTTTTATCCCTAGCTCAGATGTGGAAATTGAATGTCACTTGGAAGCAGAAATCTGGAATTATTCTGTGACAAAATGCTAAAAAGAGGTTCTGCAAACTTCAAAAATTAAAATAACTTCTCCAGTAAGACTGTTTGCTTCTGAGAGCTCCAGTGCTGGCCATGGTCTGGTGGCAGGGTGGCTCTACTGGGACAGTCCTAGTGCTTTTCTTCCCACCTCTTTGTTGTGATTCTCATTGAGTGAGAGCTTAGAAATAGAAACCCTAAAGGTTTATATACCAAAAAGCCCATACAACTGCCAATAATTCTTATTTTCAACCTCTCCAAATCTGTAATCTATTGACTTCAATTTAAAAATACTAATTTATCTTATTGCACTATTTCATGCTTAGGCTTTACCATGGAAGTTCTGCTTCCACTAGGGACTGGTGCCACATTGTCTGAATTACGGTGTCTCTGCTCTAAGCAGCACCAGGAACTGGGCTGGGTGAGAGCCACATTGCCTGGGACAAGTCAACTCATCCTGAGACCCTGCTGCCAGTGCTGCAAACACCAGTTCCTATAAAGAAATCCAACTGGCAGGGTTAGATGGGATATTGGCAAGAAATTCTTCCCTATAAATGTGGGCAGGCCCCGGCACAGGTTGCCCAGAGAAGCTGTGGCTGTCCCATCCCTGGAAGTGTCCAAGGCCAGGCTGGACAGGGCTTGGAGCAACCTGAGCTAGTGAAAAGTGTTCCTGCCCATAGCAGGGAGCTGGAATGAGATGAGCTTTAAGGTCTCTCCCAAACAAAACCGTTCTGTAATTCTATGATTTTCATCCAGCACTGACCAGCAGAGGCTCCTAGCCTCAGGAGAAGACATGGGTATCCAGAGGAGGGAAATGCTGCCTGGATGGCCCTGGGTACTAACAGCACCCTGGAGAAGGGTGCTGCCTGCTCCTCTGTGGTCCCATTCCCAGGCCCAGGCCACAGCATTTCCCTCTCCCATGGGATACTCATCATGCTGCCATCATTTCTGTGGTTGGCACCCTGGTTTTGCTGCCATGTACTCCAGTGGAGCCTTCCTCATTTATATTTCTGGGTCACATCTTCCAATTTTTTAATTGGATGCCCTTCTGCTTGGCTGGTGCGTGTATCTCACCTGCATCCTGCCTGGCAGGAACGTGGCTGGTTCCTGAGTGTTGGCATGCTGGGAGCTATTGCCGTGCTCACCACAGCTGAGAACAGGGTATAAAAATACTGGGTTTTGGGGAGGGTGTGTAGATTTTGGGTGCAGAGTTTTAATTAGAAATTGACATTTCTAAGTCTTTGGCTGCCAAGCAACAAGCATCTAGAAACTGATCTCAGTTGTGATATGGAGGTACCTGTCATCTGTCCTTCCCGCTGTGTTTACAGACTCAGGAAGGGCCACCCCACTGTTCCTGCACAGGCACTCATCCATGGGGAAGTTGGCAGTAAAGTTGGATGGCAACCAAGGCAGAGTGGGTGACCCAGGGCTCCACCACTCCCAACACTGCGGGATCAGCAGGAACTCCATGTACAATGACGTGGGGATGAAATTCGGTGTTAGAGCCAGTGGTATGCCCTCATCCCAGGTTGAAGGAACTCTGCGGGTCAAGCTCAGGACTTCTCACAGCTTGAGGATTTGGCCCCTGGTTCAGTGGGCAAAGAGGAGCTTGTGGGCTCCTGTAGTCACAGCCTGAAACCTGTATGGACACACAGAGCAGGAGTCAGGGAGCACAGGGAGCTCCCCCAATCTCATCCCTACAGTACAAGTCACTTTCTCCTCAACTTCCCTTTCCAGAAGAGATTCCTGTCTCACGTTAGCTGGCTGACTCACTGCACTCTTGGCAGAGCAATGTTCTGTCCTTCTGTATTTGCAGCACTTCCCTCGAGCTCTCCAGCCAGACTGGCAGCAGAGGGGAGCAGCAAGAGCCAGTCTCAAGAAACAAAGCCCCATAAAGCTCTTGCACCTCAGGGCCATCCAGCAGGTCAGAGGTGCTGAGGGGTACAGGACAATTCTCCCTGCCCTGCCTTGGTGCTTCCGGGGTCCCCAGCCCTGCTCTGGCAGGGGAATGGGTTGGAGCTCAGTGGTGAAGCTGCTCACCCTCCCAAGGGCTGCACTCTGAGTGTGACAGCACCATGAGCACCTAACTTGAAGGAAGGTTGGAACTGCCTTATTAATCTCCTTACTCTTTTTTTGGCACATTTGCCATAGAACATCACCCACACCTGTGCAGGTGCTAAATGCATTGGCGTGTCTTGAGCAGCTGGACATGTCCTAACTATGTCTTCATGTCAAAGCCACAGATTCCTGCTGTAAAAACATGAAAACATCATACCAGTGCCCTGCTTGGTCTGATATTGTATGTCAAACAGCGGCAAACACTCCCAAGGAAGTCCTTATTCATCCTTAATGCTCCTCACCCAGAGGGTGATCAGGCATTGCACAGGCACCCAGGGCAGTGGTCAAGGCTGCCAGAGCTCCAGGAGTGTTTGGACAACACTCTCAGATACTTAGTGGGATTGTTGGGGTGTCTGTGCAGGGCCAGGAGTTGGACTTGATGATCCTTGTGTGTCCCTTCCAGCTCAGGATGTTCTAGTATTCTAGGACACTAACCCTGCAGTCCAGGTCCCAGCTGGCAGCACTTGGGCTACAGCATGAGACCTGCAGTCCCTTGTTTGTTCCTCTTCTGGCCTAATGTGGCTGCAGATGCTCCTCTGCTCCCTAAGTGTCTAATCTTTCTGAATCTAAGTTCTTTCCTTCGGTTTTGTCCCATTACTTCTCAGCCTTCCTCCCTAGCATCCTTGCAGGTAACTAGACATGGCCTCATACTCCCAGCCCTCCCATGTTTATTGCTTGGTGCATCATTTTTCAAAGTGAGCATCTCATACATGACAGTCAGAGTCAGACTGACTTCAGTCTATTTATCTCACCCTTTAGGGTACTTGGTACTTGCTGTGCCCTGTTTTACATGCACTCTGAGGTAGAGCACTGGACAGTTATATTCCAAGATCTCACCAGCTGTAGATGACACATGTGGAACACATCTCTCCTCAGTTGTGCTGATGGTCTCCAGAGCTGCCCATGGAATAATCTCTTCATCTCTCCTCAGACAGAACATAGACTTCAAATTTCCAGAAAAGCAACATTGCCTGGAATGAACCGATATCTGATTAGCAGGAATTTTGTGACAAAGAATAGCAGGGGTTGGTGTGCTGGGCCTTTCCTACATGGTGAAACAGGCTTTGTGGGAGCTGTTACTTCACAGCAAGGCAGGGGCAGAGGGAGACAGAGGTTTTGAGCATGAGGTTACACTAATAGGTAGTCACTCATCTGTGTTTGACTTCAGAAGAGGAGTTGACTTCTGAGAGATTTGTGGACAGAAGAACAAAGCAAACCAAGCCTGTCCTCTGCTTGGTGGGTAGCAGGCAAAGTCCTGCTATCCCTGGACATGCACCTCTCATCTCTTACAGCCCACCATGACTATTTTGGCCTTTCACCCCTCAGTCATCCCTAGAGGTATCTATAGCACCCTGATAACACAGGGGTTTGTAGGACCTCACTGGAAGAGCCACAATCAGCTCAGAGTTTGATGAGCCTGGGAGATGCCAACTGTTCGGGGCAGCTCCCCTTTCCCACTCCTCCATGTGGCTGAGAGTACTGCAGTCCCCATGCATCTCCAATGCCCTCACCTGTGTTCACTGGCCTTCTTATCCCTCCAGGTCCTGAGTCAGTCATGGTTGTTTGTCTCAGTATCCCATAGACTTAGCAGCCCCAATATTTCTTTGTGCATGCTCAGCACTGTGTCCATCCCTCAGTATTGCCTCACCACTTGCTCCTTCTCCTTCAACCTCCCTCTCAACACACTGTCCTCTCATCCGTCCCCAGCCTTGCTTCCTACACAGAGCCAGACAGGTCATTTCACCTGTTGGCAGTGGATGCTGGTCCAAGTATGACTGAAATAGTCAGTGGCATCTTTGACACACTATGTCACCTTTGGAGACAGCAGCAATCCAGTGCCAGAGTATTTGTTCCTGCTTAACAGCAGAAAGGTGCAAGCAACACTCATAGCCCGTCCTGTGGGCTGCAAAGCCATCACCATCTAAACCCTCAGGATGATAAAACTCTAAATAATAGGGTCTTACTGTGATCAGTGTGGTCACACACTCCAAGTGCCCTTGAATCATATGGTGCCATAGTGCAAGTCCCCATCTCAAGCCTACTCAACTCAGAACAGTTTCTTTGGGATTTGTTTCTGCCTTCTCCCTAAATGACCCTGTTCTTCTCAAGTAGTTGGTCTTCCACACAGCATCCCACCACCGTCTTCATAAGGGATGTAAGAGATCCTGACTTGTCAACCCTCACCCTCTTCTGTTCTTCCCTACCACCTTGGTGAGACTCTTTTGGATGCCTTTATTTCTCCTGGCAACACCATCACCTCCCTCCCATGGGAATAGACCACTCACACCCTCTCTCTGCTCTGACATGTTCTCTCCCTAACCAGTGCCAGGGACCCCCAGGTTTACAGTATAAACATCTCTAAGCATAGAGAAATCTCCTCGGACTGCTCCCCCAAGTCCCAGGTCTTCTTTTTCTCCACATCTGCACTCAACACTGTCCTTGCCTTAGTCCCACCTGCTCAGCAGAGTCCTATGTCCAGATTTCTCCCAAAGGTTTCAAAGCTCTGCTCAGTCTTCATCTCTGATCTTTCTCCTGGTTGTCACACAGTCACACTTAGAAAACTCAGAAAGGCTTAAATGGCTTCTCTGATACCTTTTCCTGGTTTTCTACCTGCCCTTATCATCTCTGCTTCCCTGCCTCTCCCTTACTCCTGCCTCTTTCTCCTGCCAGATCTCATCCCCCAGCCCTCTCTGTTCCCCTCTCACACACTGTTACTGGCTAATCTTCACCACCCACCAGTTCCAGCTGCTATCACTATGGTGACCCTCAGATCCACCATGCTCTGCCAACTTGTCTTTTTCTTGCAAAAAAAAACCCAGCCAGCCTGGCTGACATTTCCCAGTGGAGGGTCATCCTTCAGCCCCATTTTAGCACTAAAGCAGAGTTCCTCACCTTTCTCCAAAGCCTTCCCCCATCTCTCCTGTGCAGACAAGCCCCCTGTGCTCCACTGTTCTACACCACCTGGAGCTCAGCTTTCTTCTGACAGCTATGCCTGAGTCCCACATGTTCTCTCCATTACTGCTTCCAGGTAATCCTTGGCATCAGTTCCTCAGGCTAAAATACTCATCTGGGCTCAGGTATGTTGTCGTTTGATTCCTGCTACCCTCTGTTCTCTGGCCTAGCAACAGCAGCCATGTTAACCAAAGCTCATCACACCGGTTCTGGAAGGATTATTTCCCCTTTGCCTTGAACATTACACCTCTCCCTGTGCCCCCATGATTCTCCTTCCTTGATCACCAGGAATGAGAACCTTCACTCAGAACAGCCTCTATAGTTGACTGTAGCTTTCCTGCAGATGTCCAAGCCCCTTCTTGGCTCCTCTACGTGTCAGACGTGACGTTTTGGAGTCTTTTGCAGACAAATCTTCCCAGTTGCCCTTCATTCATAGAATCATAGAATCCCAGAATGGTTTGGGTTTGAAGGGACCTAAGTTTCACACCCCTGCCATGGGCAGAGACACCTTCCACCAGCCCAGGTTGCTCCAAGCTCTGTCCAACCTGGCCTTGAAAACTTCCAGGGATGGGGCATCCACAGCTTCTCTAGGCAACCTGTGCCAGGGCCTCCCCACCCTCACAGGGAAGAATTTCTTCCCAAATATTAAAAAAAAAGTCTTCCTAAATTTCCCCTTAAATTCCCAATATCCCTGCTTAGCTCACCATCTTCTTCCTCCACATGGGCTTGGCTGGGTTGCTAACTGAACCACAGCAGGGCAGCAGGGCAGCCTGCCACGCCTGCTCTCTATTCCCCTGGCACCGAATCTGACTTGAGGCTTCTTACGACGTGGAGGAGCTTTTCTGAGGAGCACTCAAACACTCATGGTAAAACCAACAGCAAATAACATTATTCACACCTCATCTTCATGTTCTTTCAGTCCCGTGGGGCTGACAGAAGGCTCAGGAGGGTTGTGGAATAGTCAGAATGACAGAAAAGGTATTTCCCCTCACAACCAAAAGACTCAAGGCTGCTTAATCCCATTACTGGGTTCCAGACCCTCCATGCTTTGGCAGAGATGGAATGTCATTTTCCCCTGCAGCAGCCAGGTGCCTTTCAGTCAGGCACTCACTCAGCTCCTGCTCTCTTTGTCCCAGTGCCTCTGGACCCCAGGCTCCATCACTGACCTGCCAAATTGCAATTTAAGAAGAAAAAAAAAAAACATTTTGAAGCTGATAGACTTTCAGAAAGTGCATTTGGAAGCATGTAGGGAAGCCTTCACTGCCCTGCAAAATGAGGGAGACACCCCTGGAACTTGAGAGAGGAAAATGCCAGGGTTGAGAAAGACTTTGGAGGGTGCAGAGAGCTCTGTGGGGCTCGTTGTTTCTCTCTGCTGGGTATTTACTCCTTAGGGATGAATTGAATGGTCAATTCTGTATTCAGGACTGGAAGGCAGCTGCACTTTTGCTGAATCTGCTACAGGAAGGAAAAAAAAAAGTCTGTATATTTCCATTTTCCTAAGAGAATTAAGCCTCTTCCCCAGAAAGCCAGCTCTCCATTTGCAAAATCATCAGGGCAAAGGGGTGAGAAAATACCCATGACAGCTTCTCCCAGCATTATGCTCAGCCCTCAGAGTAGGCTCTAATGCAGGTGCATGGTGACTGCGGAGTTATTTTACAGAAATGAGCAGTCTTGACTCTCTGATCCTCTCACTTCCCATGGGACAGCCCTGGTCAGGCATCCCAAAGTAGCAAGGTCCATGGATCTGCAATCACCTCTGAAATCACCAAAACCTGAATCAGTACCTGGATGGCCTGAAGCCAGGCTGGGAACACCCGGCAGAAGGAAGTCCAAGAGCACTTGCTCTCTGTCCCACATGGATCCCTCTGCTCAGCGTACCTGAGAGCTCATCACTTGCCCTACACACAGCTTGAAGGACATTCAAATAGAGAGGCTGTTCCCCTAGACAGGTTCCTCAGTTCTCCCTGGGAGAGGGCTACAGGGCAGGCAGGCTGGACAGGGAATGCGTGTCATCCAGTCGGGAGCAAAGCACCCTCAGATCTGAGAACGTGTGAGAAGCAAGCACTACTCTGCAGCCCAGTGCTCGCACAGTCACCTTCAGCCCATGGCAAGGTCATCCCAGCCCATGGCAAGGTCACCTCCAGCCCATGGCAAGGTCACCTCCAGCCCATGCCAAGGTCATCCCAGTCCAGGGTAAGGTCACCTCCAGCCCATAGGAAGGGAAACACATGTGCACCAGAGTGACCAAAACCCCTGAGCAGAAAAGGGGCAGGAAGTGAACAGCTGAGCCTAATTTGTGCAAGGTTGTAAATGAATTTCACTGTGGCAGATGGTCAGTGGATTATTTTCCAGAGGGTTAAGCAAGACCCAGATTAGGAAAAGCTGAGAAATTCTGATGTGGCATGCAGGAAGTTATTCTGGGTCTCAGGACACTGGAACCCCACTGCATTAGAGGGGATCGTGGCTATGTGAGAGGGTGGAGGAGCTCATCTAGCAAAGCTGGGAGGGTGCAAGGGCAGGTGAGGGTCAAAGTGTGCAGACCCTGTGCACCAGGCTGGCAAAACCGTCAAAAGGTGCTCTTCGAGCTTTCCACGTCCTTAAAGCCAAGCTCCTGGCTGGAGTGGCTGGTGTCCCCTGCCTGGGTCAGCCTTGACTTAGAGGAGCACATCTTGGATCCACGGGGAGCCGTGCCCCTGCCTCGGCCCTGTGTGGGGCCGTGCCCATCATCCGCCGTCCCCAGCCTTCGGCTTGCCCTTGCCACCCCGGCAGCATCCCTGGGTGCCAAGCTGGCGGTCTTGTGCCGGGCTGGGTGGGGGGATGCTGCGTCGGCCCCGCTCCACTCCCTGCCCTGATTTCCTTGTGGAAATCCCAGAGTCTTTTCCAGATCCAGCTCTGGTTTTGGGGGCAGCCATCTCCCTCTCCCTCTTTCCTCTTCCCTCCTTCTGCTCTCCTTCCTCCTCCTCTCCCTCCCTCCTCTCCGCACTGTGCTCTCCGGGGGCTCTGGGTACCGCTGCAGCATCGCCAGCCTCCTCCATGCAGGCGGCTGGGGCGCGGGGCGGAAGGGGAGGGCTGCGGGGGCCAAGCTGAATGAATGGGCATCGCCTCGGTGCCGCTGGAGCCTCCGCATAGGGGCGAGGCG
>VXAU01002307.1:72154-183219 GCA_013399695.1 Formicarius rufipectus | reverse complement strand
CCTGTTTCCAGCATCACAGATATGTGCGTGTGCGGAACCCCCCGGCCCCGCGCGTGTGTGTGGGATCCGCTGCGGAGCCCGTGTGCACGGCTGTGCGTGTTGCGGGACCCACCGTGCGCGGCCGGTGTCGGGTGCGGGGCTGAGCGTGGCCCCGTTTCCCCGTGCCTGCCGACCGCATCGAGCCTGTGCCGAGGAGCGGCCCCAGGCCGAGTGTGCGGGTGTGCGCGGCCCGCATCGGCGTGATCTCCGCACGGGGGTGCGGGTGTGCTGCCGGGAGGTGTGTGGTGCATGCATGCGTGTGCTCAGGACGGTGATGATGTGTCATCTGCGGGTGTGCGCACGTCGAGGTTAGCGTGGGGGCTGATGTGTGCCGGGGAACACACAGGGGTGTTGGAGGGAGCAGGCACGTGTGGGGAGGTGTGTGGAGTCTGTGAGCATGCATGTGCCCAGGCCCCATTCTGGCTGCACCCCCTGGACATCTCTCGGCAATTGTCCCCATCCCATGAGCAGTCACTGGCACTAAGTATGCCCCTGGCCTGTGTTTGCCATACCCAGGATGTACGCTCTCCTTTTCCTGGGCCAGGATGCTTTGCAGTGTGTGAACGGTGCCTGTGGGCAGGCCTGCCCAATCCTCAGTCCATTGCCCAACTCTCACCCCTCTGCCTGACCTGCAGTCCTCTTCCTGCTGGGTCTCCCATGTAAAGATACTCAGGGTTGCCCAGAGCCAGCAGGGCTATGGGGAATGGAGATGGCAGGGAATGGAGCTGGCTGGCAGCGAGCGACTGTGCCTAGCAGGGCAGTGCCCACTGTCCCTGTAGATGAAGTTGGCGGGTTCCCTGCGTGCCCCCCAGTGCCCTTCTGGATGCAGCAAGGGACTGAATTGGTCCTGCGGTGGTGGTCGGGTCATTTCATTCACATTAGACTTTTGGAAGGGCAGACAAATGTCCCCTCCACATGCCAGTCCCCTCCAGGAGAGAGATGCTGCATAACGAAGTCTCCTATGGGCCTTGGCCATGACACACTTAGGAAGCTCCAGTCCAAGATGAGGACCAGGCGAGAGTGGGATTTAGAGTCTTGCTGTAATTTCCATTGGAGTTTGGCACCACATGCCTTTGAGTATCATAGCCCTGGTGATCTTCCTGACGTTATGCCCCCACTCTGGTGTGGAGCAAGCACCTGTTGCACCATGAGCAGCCGTGTCTGTAGAGATGTGCAGGGCTGGCATTCCACAGGACCTGGGAATCTTGGAGCACTTCTTGCAAATGGACTCTTGGAGCCTCACTAATCCATGTCTGACTGCTTCTTCTACAAGGAAACCAAACACAGAGCCAGCACAGGGGCTTCCTGCAGGAAGTTATCGCCTGGTAGGATCTGACAGTCCTGCTCCAGGACATGGGGCTGCTGCCTATGCCAGCAGGAAAATGGGGCTTTTCCAGCTGGGGAGTTGCCAAGATGTGGGCTCTCGTCTCTGCAACAGCTCGACTTCCTCACTCCTTTCCATGTCCATGACACATGGGACAGCTGGAAGCATGGTTGCAAGTGGTGAGGGACAGAGAAGCTCTGGTGAAATGTGTCACTCTGCAGCAGGACACTTCTGCACCTTCCTACATCCCCATTGTGGCTGGAATCAACATCTGGTAAGCCAGAAAAAATTGTAAATCGAATAACCATCAGTAGTAATTGGAGATGCGTTTGAAAATTGGTTTGCTACCTGCATGCCTCCCAGGCAAGATTTTCCCTGTTAACCATTGTGCATCTTTGCATGAAAAATGAGGTTTTATTTCCAGCCTGGGTAGGAGCAGCGCAGCAGGATGGGGATGAACACACTGTGTCCCCTCTAATCTTCCCACAATCAGGCTTCTCCCAGCACCGAGCCGCCACTGCTGCCGCAGAGATGGATAGCCCTGGCTCCAGATGGCAGCTGCCTTCCTCACTGCCCGTCTCACCTGCTCACCGTCCACAGAGGAGGGGAGCAGCCTGCGAGGATGTGTCCCTGGGAGGGCCCTATGCCCCAGGAGCCACCTGTGTCCCTGGTTTCACCGCCCGGCTCAGACCGTCTGTCAGCTCATGCCGAGTGCCATCAGCCCCAGGCAAGGCTGGGCTGGGCTGTCAGAAGCTGGTCTGACTCCCATTTGCTTTTGGATAGGGTTCAAGGAGCTGATCGGGAGCTTGGCAGGCTTTTTCTTCTCACTGTTGTCCAACCTGGATCCAGGGTTGAGCCACAGCTGTCCGAGCTCTCCAACCAGCCTTGCCAGGGGCAGGGGGCAGGGGGCAGAGGACAGCCCCTTGCTGCAGCTCCACATCCCAAGGCAACGTGTCTGGTCCCCAAGAGCACGGTGAGGTGACCTGTGTCACCCCAGGCAGGCCGAGCATCACCCACCTCCCATGAGGAGGCTGTTGGAGAGGGGCCTCTGGTGAGACTCACCGAAAGGGAAGAGGCTGCAGGTGATCACAGGCCATCGCTGGGGTAGTCAGAGAATTATTTTGAGTAGGGAGTCTGGTTGATTATTCTTCATTTTGGGGGTGTTTTTTGTTTTATGCAGAATAAATGGAAGTGTAGGTTCTGCTTGGGTCTGTGAGGTAAGCACTTGGCTCAAGCTGGTTATGTGCATCAGAGCTTTGCTGGAACAACACACCTGGGATTCACACCAACCACCTGCAGCCAGGGCTTGGTGTGTCCTGCTCTCCATGGCGTAACTATGACAGGGTTTTGCAGATGTCTGTATTCCACACTTTGTACCTGTTAACATGTCTGGTTTGGGAGGTTAGTTGAGTTCCTCCGTGGGCAGTGACTTCAGTTACCCCAACCATGCAACTACTTGAAGAGTTTTCTGTGGGCTCTGAATGTAACCTGATTGTTACAGTTTTGGGTGTGTAAGAGAAGATCCTTGGCCCCCTGCTGCAGAGACATTGCAGAGAGAAGGCTGAGTTCTCCCATGCCAGCTCTCACTCCACTCAGGCAGGCTCACATGGACATCAGCCTTTCTTGTGACTGGCTGGTGGGTCTGAACCATGGACTGTCAGGAAAATTGTCTTTCCTGAGAGATTTCCCCAAATGAACCCTGCCTTGCTGCAGCTCCTTACCAAGCTTTCTGGCTGCTTGAAGGAAGCACAGCACAACTTCCAGAGCTGTTATGGTGATCTCATGGTAGAGGGTTGGAACTAGAGGATATTTAAGGTCCCTTACAACCCAAACCAGTCTGTGTTTTTGTGATTCTATGATCTTGGTGGGTTTATGCCCTCTGGTTGTAGATGGCATGAATGGGGCAAGGTGACAAGCAGCCCCAAACCTACACTCTACTGTGGGATGGTTGAGATGTCTCCTGAGTCTGTCTACTGCAGTCTCTGAGCAGTGTAGACCCTTCTGTGCATACTTTGGGCAACTCTGATGTGGAAGGATGCCATTCCCCCAGACCTGTAGCAGCTGTCTTCAGGTTTGGCCTCCCCTTGTGTCTCCTGTACTGTCCATAGGGTAGTTGGTGAGGACTTGGAGGAGCTGAGGACTCTGCAGGAGGGACCCAGGAGCTTTGAGTAATGGTATTGACACTTATGCTCAAGAGGAGTGGTAAGACCCATGGTGAGTGTCATGAAAGCTCCCTTATGTCAAATATTTAATATCCAAATCACTCAACCATTTGCCTCAACATGTCTCTGCAGGATGGGGACCACCCACACCATTTCCCTTTGCAGGTGACAAAGGGATGACAGTACCACATCTCCAGCCATTCCCCTCCCTGCACAGTCTGTGGTGGGGCTGGGGGACTCGAACCCTGTCCCCACCACTTCTCTCTCAGATGTGGTGGGCTGTTTTCTTCACCCACACTGTCTCAGGGCCTTGGTAGAGGAACAGGCACTGGAGATGGTTGCTGACTCCTCATGTCTGGTCTCTGGGGTGGCCCAGCGGATCCCAGCCAGGAATCTGCAGAGAGAGCTTCCCTCCATTGCAAGTGTCCCTGGTGTGTTTTAGGACATTAACTTGTGGCCTGAGTAGCCTCTGTTGCTTCCTTCTCTGGTGTGGGACCCTCTGCTGTGCCTGAGGTCCCCATGAGGAAGACAGAGGAGAGTTGGTTGTGTGTCAGCCTGGTTTGGGTCAGACCAAAGTCCTCGGCTGCAGCTGCAGGGACCTTCACAGTTTGCTTTGGGAGCATCCTCTGGATGCCAATGCTTTCCACCATCTTCTTGCCCCTGTGCTCCCTTGGCTCAGCTCTGTCCCCTCCAATGGCTCCAGGACTTGCACAGCTCTTTCCCTGTTCCCATCAACCACGGTCCTCCCTCAGCCCATCACTGTCCCCTGGCACTGGGACAGCCCTCCCATGTTCTCCTGTCCATCACCCTCAGTTCTTCCGTGGTGGCGGTGGCTGTACCTTCTGAGGGGGCTGCAGGGCTGGCACGGGGTGGGCAAGGGCCACTTCCTGCTGCTCCATCAGCAGAGCAGCACCCCATGAGGTATTTATAGGCTTGGCAATGTTATTCCCCTGCCAAACTATTACGAAAATAGGCTCAGTGTGTGTCATAGGAGAGAGGATTTTAATGGCACAGTTTTCACTGCAGGAATGAAGCTGACGCTCCCTCACCATTTTCCTTGTCCGATTAATCCTTCCCATGGTGGAGAGTTGTGAGGGGGTGGCTGCTCTGGTGGTTCATCTGGGGCATCATGGGCTTGGGCATGTCCTTGAGATGGGCACCTCAGCCAAGCACCTGACACCTGTAGAGCAGGGACCTACTGCCCACTCCCACCCTTGGCTGACCCACATTGTGGGGGGACAGTGGCTCTTATCCTCTGGGGAGCAGCCCAGATCTCAGGGGCCACCTTCTTCCTGGGGCAGAGCTGCTAGGGCAGCTGGGACTCAGGGCTGGTGTTGGAGCTAAGCAGGCACAGTTAATAGACAATGTCCTTTATCCAGTGATTTTCACGTACTGAACAGCGAGATGCTGTTCTGAGTGATCAGAAAGGGCTGGTTTACATTTTCTTGATAACCCATCCTCCTTCTGTCAGCAGCTGGACACTGCTGCTGGTTTGGGAAGAGTTCTAAGTCCAGTGATGTCTTAAAATTTGTTTCAGCTCTCTGGCGATTTCTCAGCTGTCAGTTCATAACCACTTTTGCCATTCCCTGTCTGCCCCTGCTTGCTGTGGGGAAAAGCCTTTGGGATGGGAAAAATTATTTCGTGGCATGCCAAGGTTTGGGTTCTGCTTTGGCAACATGCTGGATATGTGGAGGGCATGGATGCACAGACCACTGCAGCACTGTGGCTGTGTCATCTCCCTGCTCGGTGTGGAGAGGGATGCTCCCTAAGAGGAGGATGCTCCTGGAAGGTGTGCTCCCTGCTCGATGGGGCAGAAGGGCTAGCCAGGAGTGGGTCACCCAAGCTCCCCTGCGGGCTCCTCAGTCCTTTCTTGGGGTTGGCAGGGCATGGGAGTCCTGTCCCCAGCACTCGGGTCTTATATCTGTGCTGTGAGCAGAGGAGAGCAGCCTTCCTGCTGCCCCACGGGAGCAGTGCAGGCTCAGAGCTGTGGGGAGCCACGTCCTTTGTGTGACCTGGAGGTGGGAAGCTGCTGCAGACCAGAACTCGCTAGGTTAGGGAACCTAAGGAACTGTACAAGGCCTCACAGTTGCAGCAGCAGCTGCTGTGGAGCTGCTGACCATGTGGCCCCTGCCCCTTTGGTGTCTCCTCCCTGCTTGGAGCTGAGAGGTGGGGATGGAAATCTTCCACTCCCATCGCTCCCCAGCAGCCTCTGGCACTGCCAACCAGTAGGTTGGAGAAACCCACTCCTGGGGCTCTCTGTCCCAGGGGCTGGTGGCCAGGGGTCAGTGGTTCCCCCCCAGTCCCCAGCAGTGCTGCCCACAAGCACAGCAGCCAGGCCCTTGCAGAGACAGTTTGGAAACTGGGAACCGCTGAGCTGGAACAAAACATCCTTCCCACACAGTCGAGCCTGTCCTCCTCCTTGCAGCAGTGCTGCTGCTGGGGAGCTGCAGGCTCATGGCTGTGCCAGGGTGATGGGCACTGGGAAAGGGATGGTGCCCTATGAGATGAAAAGACCTGAAGTCCAGGGCAAGGAGTGCAGCTGGGGTGAACACCCCTGGGAGGGATGCTCCGGGTATCCCCCAGGACCCAGCAGCCCTCCTGCCTGTCGCTCTGCAGGCCCCCCTTTGCCTCCTGCCTTTTGGTGGTGGATGCTGTAGATGGGACTGCCCCCTCTGGGGCAGCATCCCTGCCCCGTGCCCCTCCTGCTCACACCTCCATGGCTCCCACCCCCAAGGCTGCCTGCCCAGCTGGCTGCACCCCTTGTCCTTTCCACCCGCAGTTATTTTCCGGACAATTGTTCTTCTCTCTCTCCAGGAGCTGCTTATGCTGAAGTAAATGCTGAGCGCTCTTCTCCTCCTTGCTGCACTGTCCCTTAGGACAGACCGTTCAGCCTGCTCCTCCTCCTCCTTTTCCACTTCATTAATGAGTCTCTTTGCACTAAGAAGTCATGATAGCTGCTGGGGACCTGGGAGGACTGTGGAGAGCAGGGAGGCCACCAGCCCAGCTCCTGGGGTTTGGGATACGGGGCACTGGGTTTGGAACTCTGTGTGAGTTCCTTAGTGCTGGCTGAGCCCCTGGCATGGCTCAGGGTGTGTAGGGTGAGAGGGAGGGGACAGGTAGGGGGGCTTTTGCCCATGTGCAGTGGCAGAAGGCAGAGAAGGCAGTTTTGTGCAGCTCCTAGCTGCTCTGTCATGGTTTTGTCATGTTTCTGCCCTTCATGGTGTTCCTAACACTGCCGCAGGGCTTCTCCTTCTGGATGGGCAAACCCTAGGATGGCCACCCTGCTCTGACCCTGCAGCAAAGTTCCACATGGCCTCTGATGCTTCCTTAAATGTCCGTGGCTCTCACAGATTTTCACTGCCATTGGTGGGCTTCAGATCCTGCATGTGACAGGGAATGGGGGTCCTGCACAGTCCCCAGCCCCTCACCAGCAGCTGTTCCCCAGCCCCACATGTGCCCATTGTCAGCAGACGGCTCTGTGTGGCACCTTCACTTAAGGAAACTGGACTTTCCAAACAGATTTTGTGGGCATTGCTTTAATTTCCCAGCGTCACAACACTCTCCCAAACCTGGGAAACTGAGATGGTTTCTCCTCTGCAGGGAGGGAGGCTCCTGTTGTCACTCTCTCACATTCGCAAGCATCACACACACTTATTTCTCTTCCTTCCCACTTTCCTCCTCCAAATGACTTCAAACACTTTATGAAATTGTTATTTGCTCTCAAAGTGTTGCTTTTCTGCCTTGCTTTCCTGAGCAGCCTGATGGCTTTCCCTGGGCTCACAGTGTGCAGGGGTAGGGATGCCTCTCAGGAAGGGGGAAGGTGCTCAGGTGTCTGTGCTGATGGTGCTGAGCTATCCCAGGGGGGTAACACCAAACCTTCCTGTGCTTCTAGTGGGCTCATCAGATCCCTCAAAGTTGCTCTGGCATGAATCACAGAATGGTTTGTGTTGGAAGGGACCTTACAACAGGGATTTTGAAGATCAGATCATTCCATTCCCTGCCGTGGGCAGGGACACCTTTCACCAGATCGAGCCCTGTCCAACCTGGCCTTGCACACTTCCTGGGATGAGGCAGCCACAGCTTGTCTGGGCAGCCCATGTCGGTTCTTCACTGCCTTTATAGGGAAGAACTTCTTCCTAACATCCAATCCAATTCAATAGAGCAAACCCTCCTGCCAGGTGGTGCAGTGAGGACACAGCTCCACTGTACTCTCTGGGATGCCATGGGGGTCCTCTTCCCCAGAAGCATGACAGAAGATGCCCATAGCCCCGTGGCAGCCTGACTTCCTTGGGAAAGACCTGTCTGTGGCAGGCTCTACCATCAGAGAACCCTGTGGGCACAGAGAGACCCAGGACAGGCTGGAGGTGGGCTGGAGTGAACTCCCTTTGCTGGCTGTGGAAGGGACTGACTCGTGGTGCTCTCCTGTGCTGTCACAAGCAGATGGATAATTTGATCACCTAGCAACTGAAATAACGTAGGGAGATTAAACCATCATCCCCCTGGGTGGCAGAGGCCAGGTAGCCCCAGCTGCTCCTCAGCTCCTGGGCTTCCCTGGGATGGAGGTAGGGGAACCTCCCCTGCCAGCTCCCCAGAGGGGGATTGTGCCTGCCACCAGCACCCGAGTAGCAGTGGCTCTGATGCCATGGCTGAGCTGGGGTGCAGGGCAGGAGGGGATCCCCCAGGACCAGCTCCAGGGGAGGTCCAAGGGGCATCTTCAAGCATGCACAGAGGAGCTGGGTCTCCAACACTGTTTGGGCAGGCTGCTAACTGGAGCATCCAGAAGTCCTGCATGAAGACGAGGACTGGGCCAAGACCTCCAGAGCACAGTGAAGTTCAGAGATGAACACAGAGAACTTTGGTTGGGGTTCACCAACCCCTTGTCACCCCCTCCTCTGTGTCCCACTATGGCACCATCTCTGAGCACTCTTGGCTCCTGCCCAGTTCCTTGCCTGGCACTCTCCAACACAGATAGTAACCCTGTCATCAGTGTGTTTATTCCACTTGTCCCATCATGGGCAGGAGTGGTTTGTTCATGGCAGAGTCTGGGTGCTGCCTGAGGTGGCAGTTACCTCCTGATGGCTCCAGCTACCCACAGTGGCTCTTGGCATGCCCCATTCCTGGAAGTGTTCAAGACCAGGTTGGATTGGGTTCGCACCAACCTGGTCTAGCAGAAGGTGTCCCTGCCCATGGCATGGGGTGAAATGAGATGGACTTTAAAATCCCTTCCAACCCAAGCCATTCTGGGATTGTACTACAACCTTGCAGAGCAGGTGATGGGACCGTCTGCGGCAGGAGCTAAGCTGAGAAGGAAGGCAAGTGCTGAGCAGGGAGTGAGACATGGATTTGTGAGGACATTCTTTTGGGGTGCCCATGACACCCATTCAGAGGTTGTTGGAGTCCCTGGCCTCCAGACCCCTCTGGCTCCAGCATGGGTGCCTGTGGGAGGTGGTGAGTGAGGACACACCTGCCCTGGCCACAAGTTCCAGTATCCTGTGGCAGGACCCTGCTGGCCCCAGTGTGCTGCTCTGATGCTCAGGCCTTGCTGGCAGTGTGGGATCACTCACAGCTGTCAGGGAGCCCAGTATGAGCCAGTTGAGGTGCTGGAGGTTGGGGTGAAGAGAGACCACCAACCCGTGCAACACTGGCTCAGATCCATGCAACCGTCTGTCGCCCAGGAGTAAAGTCCCATCCAGGCTGCTCTGGGCCATCCTGGCTGGGAGCAGAGATGCAGCTGCTGCTCTTCTCCTGCAGCCGCTGAGGCTGAAGGCTGTGGGGCCCTCCCAGTGCCAGAGCTGGGGGCAGGCTGGCCTCTAGCACTGCAGCTGCCTGGCCCAGAGAAGGGCTGTGTAAATAGGGCATCCCAGCTCCCAGCTGCTCTTTGTGGGACAGAGCTGATATAATTAGAAGAGACACCCTGTTCCGTGCCAAGGAAGCCTCTGTGCTGCCGTGGCCCCAGGAGTCCAGCAGCCCTACTTTGATGGCAGTGCTTGTCCCAGCGAAGGTGAGCCACTTCCAGGCAGGGCACCCTGGCTGGTTGGGTCCCTCCCTCACACTGCCTGATCTCCTTGCTGGATGACTGTATCTCCTCTGCTCTGCTGTGGGATTGGTGGCTTTGGGGGACCCTCCCGGAGGGAGTTGGGGAGGTGATGTTGGCAGGAGCTGAGCATGGATCACACTCCCCAGGAAGTCTTTATACAGCAGTTGTGTTCCTCACTCAGAGCGTGATTGGGAGCTGGAACAGACTTCCTGGGGAAGTGGTTGTGGCCCCAAACCTGACAGAGCTCAAGAATCATTTGGACAATGTTCTTAGGCACACTCTGTGGTATTCTGTGCTGTGGAGGGCCAGGAGTGGGACTTGGTGATCCCTGTGGGTACTCTTCCCACTCAGAAGCCTATATGGCTCTATGGGAACTCCTGCTTAGGGATTCTAGAATCAAAGCCACCAAATCCAGCCATTTTTGTCCCTGCCAGCAGCCAGGAATATGTTTGGTATCCAAACTCCTTCCAGCCACTTCTAATCTCTCTACAGGGATGGGTTTCAGACCAAGCACCCCCCAGTTGCACAGGGCCCCTCTGCCAGGCTGCCGTTTCAGTCCAGGGTGATCTGTGGGTGCTCTGTACAGTGTGTGCCCCATGAGCATTCCACAGAGCACTGCAGGAACAACTGAGCCTCTGTGGGCAAAGACAAATTTTAGAGAAAGAGAAAAGGAATTTTAATTTCACAAATGCCTGTTTTTACTGATCTACTTGTTTCCACTGGAGCTGGAAGGCTGCTGTCACCTCCTTGTCTTGGAGGAGTGTGAAGGGATGTTCATGTACCTCAGGCTCAGATCTTGGAGCTGTTCTCCCGGGAGCGACAAGGCAGAAGGGAGAAGGGCAACTACTTTGTCATCCCCAGAAATGGGCAAAGAGTGAACCCCAGGGGTGTTCCCGGGACCACTGGGGTACATCAGAACCTTTTCCATCAGAAGTCACAGCACATTGTGGCCCTTGAGGAGCTTGGTGCAAGGAGGAGCCCTTGGCCCACCCTGGGTGCCTGCCCTGGACAGTGCCTTGCTCTGTGGGGTGTGGTTGGGTCTGTCCTTCCTCCATGCTGGCACAGGAGTCTCTTTGGGATCCCCTTAGTAACCTACGGTGAGGCCCCAAGGTAGGAGGGGTGCTGTGTTAGAAACCTCCAGGTCTTCCCAAGACCCACCAAGCTATGACAGAGCTGTTGGCAACAGGGCAGGAGGAGCAGGGCTGGGTGATGATGGGAACTCCAGTGGTACTTGGCATCTCCAGCCTTTGGCAATGCTCCTGGAGTGAGAAGAGACATTTTCTATGGGAAAGCCAAAATGATGGAGACCAAGCCATCACTGTACCTGGTGAGGACTTGGCTCTGCCCTGGACCTAGCCCAGGTACCCCTCAAAGGGGGTCCCCAGGGCTCTACAGTACCCGGCAGCTGTGTGGCCAGGGAGACCCCCAGGTCATCCCTCCTCTGCCTTCCCCCAAGGATCAGAGCAGCTGCTGCCCAGCACAGAGTCCTCAGAGCCCCAACCTGCCTTGCCAGGAGGAAGGACTTGCTTTTCCCTTTATGTATTTTAACTCCCAGTGCCGTTCCTGCACCCTCCTCTCTCTGCAGATGGAATGGGATGACTGTCTGGTCAGCTGGACATCTCTGTGTAGGGTGGCTCCATTTCTCCTCTCCTGCAGGCTCAAGGACCAGCATGGGCACAGTGCTGCTCCCTAGGGAGCCCTGGAGGCCTCTGGCATCAGGACCTTGGCTGGCATTGCTTGGGAAGGGGAATTTCATGGGATTCACAAGGAGCAGGGAAGAACAAATTCAAATGTGTGGTTTTGAGGTCATCCAAGGTATGAAGCAGGCTCCAACTCTCCTGTTTTCCTCAGTGGTGAGAAAGATGAAACTGGGAAGAAGACAGAGAATCAAACCCAGGGCACCTGTAGTTTGCTTCAAGAATAATGGGAGGCATTGGAAAAATGATCCTCTGCTGGCAAAGCAGACAGGGACCTCTGGGGCACTGGAGACAGCCCCAGCATTACTCTTCCTGTGAGGGCCTGGCTGGCAGGATGGACTCTCCTCTCAGGATGAGAGCAGGAGGGACAGAGAGAGACCAGGGGCCTGGGGTCTTTGCTGGTCAGGGGCTTGTCATCACCTCCCTGAGCACCTTGTTCTGCCAGAACCATCTCCTCCCCAACAGAAAAAGAGTGTTTTTCCATTGAAATTCACTGTTTTTCTAAGTTTTATCATAATGGGAACCTGGAATCTTGCCTCCCTTGGAAGTCCATGGAGTTCCACGTGTAACTGGTATGGTGGGGGGCTGTGGTTTGGGCAGTGAGTGCTCTTCCCCCAGCTGCTGTGCTGGAATTGCTGGGAAATAGATATCTGCAAAAAACATGCTCCTGTGTCACAAAAATGTGGCTGCAAGTCATGTTCTCTCTCAGATCATATGGTTGTGGGCAGGAGGAGCTTTTACAGGTGTATTGAGTTCATTAAAATTGAAAGCACTCATTTATGCCACTGTAAGTCTCCTGGAAGTGGCTGGGCCTGGCTCTGTGATGAAGCTACTGCTCTGGGGGTGCCTGGACCTGGACATGAGCCTTCCTGTCTCCTCCCTCTGGTTTCCCAGCGGGTTTGCATTCCTTTGTTGGGTGATGCAGGGTCAGGGCACTGCTGCAAGGCTGGCTCAAGGCCCCCGGGCAGCAGGGAGCACCCAGGGAGGTGCAGGGGTGGATCCTACTAGGGAGATCCCTGCCCTGCTGCCCTGAGGAGGAAGCTGGTGCTTTGGAGCTCTGGCTCTGTGCTCTCTACTGTGGAAAGTCTTGGAGCACTTCAGGAGGGATCTGAACTGCCTGGCTTTGTGCCCATTAGTGGGTTGGAATTCGGAATGGATGTGATGCTGTGGTATGGGGATCAGAACTTGGATGCCTTTTGGGAAGGCCAAAGCTGTAGAGCCATTCCTGAGGTGGTCTTGGCCCCACCTGTTCTCCTGTCTGATCGGAAGCAAGTTTCTCATCCAGGAGAGAGAAGCCAGGTCCTGTAAGGAACTACATGGGGCAAAGGGGCCGTGCCAGGGACAGCGAGAGCTTGGCAGGAGCTGCGGCAGCCCTACTGCTGCTCCTGGGCTGGGGCAGTGTCCTGTCCCTGGACACTCTGTGGAAGTGGTTCAGAACAGTCTCCACACATTTGCCACCATCCAAAACACAAAGGCACAGGGCTGCTGGCCATGTGCCAGGCTGGTGGACATGGGGATCCTCTTGGATGTCTGGCCATACCTGTCAGCATGTGCAAAGACCCCATCACCCGTGGCTCTCAAGGAGTCCCATCTCAAAATGGACCTTTCCCCTTGGAGGCCTTCCCAGCCAGATCCAGCTCCGTGCCACCAGTGGCCACACAGGAGGCAAGGGGAACTCCAAGAAGTGGGAGTGCTTGCTGTGCTGCTGCCCTGTCCCTGGTGTGACTCCAAATCATGGGAAGGAGGGTCCCTGTCCCCCTGAGACAACACAGGTGGCCCCAGCCTGGTGCCAGGCTGCTCTTCCCTGGCAGCACCAGGCAGATCCCATTTGTCTCCCCTGCCTTTAGTTGGCCTCACTAAAGCAGGTTTTAATTTTGTTAAATAAATACAAAGTGATGGCAGCAGGGCTGGGAGCCAAGTGGACTGGGGACATGCTTGGAAGGCGGATGGGTTCTGCACTAGGGCAGGACTCATTGTGGGAACTAGGATGGGGTCAGGCAGAGCTGCTGGTGGGAAAGCTGGTCCTGGTGGAGTGATCCTGAGCTGACTGTCTGGAGCAGATGTGGCTCCTCGCTGCAGAGTGCTCACGGCACCTTGCTGCCTTCAGAGCAATTTCTAAATGGCTGCTAAACAGCACTGTCAGAAGCACACTCATCTTCCTGTCCTAATTAGTGGATCAGACAGTAATTTGTAATCCACTTGAATAGGAAGATCTGAGTGTCTAGCCCTGGAGCCTGGGCAGGACATGGGGATGGCAGCATGGAGCAGAGCTCTCCTGGCCAGTACAGCATCAGGGCAGGGATGAGGGCTGTGTACAGGGTCCTCTTGGTCCTGCAGAAATTGTTCTCCCCTGTGCCTTAGATCCAATTTCTCCTCTTTCATCTCCAGAGTTTTGGTATTTTCATTTCTCTTTGTGATACCACGTGTAGGCCAGCCAGCACACAGCTGTCTCACAGGTCAGCTCCAGCTGTTCCCGAGCTGGTGGCAGTAGCAGGGCAGTGTAGCTGGTCACCAGAGCCCTTTGCACCACTGGCAAACCAGCTGGGCACAGCCACAGCAGAGTTGGGATGGGCTGGGTCAGGGAAGCCCCTCAGGGCAAATCCATCCCAGCACTAGTCTGATCCTAGGTGTGCTGGGTAAGTGTTTGCTTTTTCAAGGCTGATGATAAAATGAGACCTGGGAGCAGAAGGGATGAAAAAAAAAACACCAAAAAGCTGAAAAATAAGATATAAGGAAGAGGGGATGAGGGCATGAGGTAAGCAGAGGACAGAGTGGTGAACAGGAGCGGACCCAGGTTGGATGGACAGGGAAAGGAGGCCAGCACAGAGGTGGGCTGAACTGGGGCCATCTAGAGCTGCATGTGGAGCAGAAGTTTGGTGTGATTGCCACAGACTATCCCATGTGCCTCTGCCCCAGCTCGTGTTGCAGGCGTGGCAGAGAGGACAAGGCGAGGTCTTCCCCTGGTGCTCTGACCCATGTGGGCTCCCAGGATTGCTCAAAAACCTGACATTATTGCTTTTCTGTTTGCTGTTTCTTTCTTTAATGTTAATCTGAAGTGGGCGGCGGGTGTTGGCCGAGTGGCGTAGGCCCCCGCCTGTGGAGCGGCTCCTCCTCTGAGGACACCGGTTCCAATCCCCAGGAACTCGCTGTCACCGTCCGAGCTGCTCGGCCGTGGCAAATGAACCTCAGGAGTAAAGGGGGTGGGGCCAGTTCCGCGCACACTGTGCCTCACCTAAAACATCCATTGCGCAGGCTGAGCCCAAAATCTTCGTTCGCCAAGTCCAGCCAACAACAACAACAACAACAACAGTCCCATGTGCCAGTGACTCTGTGTGGCCCTCACACAGCACAGGAGCGAGGCAGAGGTGAGGATGGAAGTGGGGGCTCACAGGTGAGTCACAGCAGCTTCTGTGCATGTGTGAGAACCGCGGACAGCACAGTGGCCGTGATGTGGATGAGCCTGAGCTGGGAGAAGGGTTACAGGCAGGGGCATGACCAGAGATGTTGGGGTCACAGGAAGCTCTGTGTTTATGAACAGGGCTGAAAGGCAGGATCAGCGCTGTGCAGACCAAGGGACTGAGGAGCGTGTGGGACAGGGTCATGCTGCTCTCACAGCAGTACGTGTGGCATTGAGCAGCTCCTTCATGGTGGTATCTTTAGCATCCATTAACTTGGGAAAAGCATATCTATTCTGTGTGCATTAACCTTTATAAATGACTTAATACAAGGAGCAGCCATGAAGCATGGAGAGGTTGTGGGAGTGGAGCAAACATGGCTCATATTGTCAATCCTGACATGAAGAGTCTGGCCCAGGCAGGCAGGTGCCTGTGGGACAGTCTGGGTGGGTCGGAACCGGTTTCAGGTTACAGAGCAGAGCTCTTGATGGAAGGAAACAGCTATAAGCAGTGACTTCAAGGAACAGCACTTCCCTGCTGCATTTCCCCAAGCTTTAGAAGAGTGTTGATAATGGCAATGGTGACTCACTGTGCTTTACTCACTGCTAATGACAGAGCAGAGTTCTGGGGCTCCTGGTGACTCTCATATTCCCATTAATAGGGGGAGTCTGGAGTGTTCAGAGAAGGCACGTAGGCAGCAGGGACAAGGAGGGCATCATTGTGTCCATGCTCCCTCCAGTCCCAGCTCCCCTAGTGCTGAGAGTCTGCACCACAACCAGAGGGAGAAGGAGGAAGGAAGTGATTTTGCAGGAAAGCTGCAGTGTCACACCTATGGAGGCTTCAGGAGCCACATGCTCCAGTTTTGGAGGTCATTTTTGCAACCCCCCCACAACAGCTGCACTATGAGGCAGCTGCCCACGTATTCATGGAGAGGGTGGTGACCCTCAGCTCCCATCAGAGCAGGAGGAAGTGTCTCTAGGGGCTGTGTGGCTGGAGAAGGGAATAAGGAGCCTCAGGAGGTGCAGTCAATGCAGTCCCTGGTCTTACAGAAAGTTCTAGGTCAGCAGAGAAGAACTGCTGTGGGAGTGAACGCGATGTTCCTGAAAGGCAGGCTTCAAGCCAGGCTTGGCTATGTGTGGCTTGGAGTGAACAAAGCACAGGAGCAAAGTCACCATGGAGCAGTGTCACCATGAGAAGCAGGATCACCGTGAGGAGCAGGGTCCCTGTGTGAAGCAGTCACCATAGAGCAGGACCTTCGTGCATGTCAGAGCCTGGACCCACCAAGGAATAGGCTCCAACTCTCTGGGAGAGCCTGTCCTACCAGCATGCCCAGCTCACTGCCCTGATCTTGCCGTCAGTGGGACCTGCTGTCCAGTATCTGGTGATGGCAGGTGTCCTAGTCCTTGCTGGGGGTGAGTGTCCCCCGTGCCCACCCAGCCCTCTGTGTGCTGCCTGGGCAGTGAGTCATGGGGCTGTGGTGAGCAAGAGCCTGAGATAGTCACAAGGAGCTTGTCATCGCTGTCGTGGGCCTCGCCTCCCAGCCTGCCACACTTGTCACACTCCCCATAGATATGTTGGTGGCCCCAGGCATTCACTGACTGGTTTAGGTAAACCAGGGGTTGACCCATCACAGGTCCTCCCCTCCTGGAGTGGATCTGCATCCAGCCACTCCATGTGCAGTGGGAGTGTTGACACCAGCATTGACACTGGTTTAGATGAATTGAAGGGTTGGTGGGATGAAAACCCTCTCCCTCCATGTACTGGCAGCACACGCAGGTCTGGCTCCTGGAGGGTGCATGGGCCCAGGGATGTGCCAGGATGGTTGTGAAGCCACTGAGGGAACACATTGTGAAGATGGAAATGGAAAGGATTCTGGAGTGTGAGAAGCAGGGAAGGGACCTGTGGAGGACACTGAACTCTACCTGAACTTTCCCAACAGTGCTGCCTCCCTGGGGCCTGGGGGACTGAGGGGTGCTGGGTCTGTGGGGTCTCCTCTGTTCATCCTGCATGGTCAGACTCTGCCCTGTCTGTAGCTGGATATGTCCCTGCTGGCACTGAAGCCAAGAGTCAAGGGATGACCCCAGGGTCCAAGAACAGACTTCCTTGTGCCCCATGCATCTTCTCTGGATGCTGGATGCATCTGAACCACCTCTTGGGACAGTGCTCATCCCAAGCCCTGTGGGGTCAGGGCTTGGTCCCTGGGGCTGGGAAGGTTTGCCAAGGCTGGGGCTGGGGGCCAGAGCCAGAGGGCTGCTCCCACACTGGCAGGCCAGGGAAGGGACTCATCCTCTGTCCTAACCAGAGATGTCCCAGCTCACGTGGTTCAGAGAAAACCCTCCCTCAGTTAGAGGGACTGTACAGAGGGAACAGTGGGAGATTTCTGGGGTCTCCACAGGCACCTGCCCACCTGGAGCAGAGACTCCAGGGCTGCCAGCAGCAGCCCTACAGGGATGTGGGCTGCTGGAGGTGTTGGGCTCAACAGGGCAGCCCCGGTTCCTGCACTGCCAGTGGATGAGACGTTCCTGCAAATCCATCTTCAAACTGCTTTTGGCCAAACCCTGGGCTTGGAGCTGCTTATTTTGCTGTAAGGGACTAGTTGTCAGCTACCCCACAGTGTCGCTGGGCTTCGAGGTGTCACCTCTGAGCACAGAGACTTGTGTCTGGGGCTCAGCAGGGCAGGGGGATGCTCAGGACCCCCTGAGTCCATGGAACGGGCCCTGCACATCCCTGGCTCAACCATGGCCCTGGCCTTTTGGGGGTCCCTGGCTTCCCAGAGCAGTTCTCTCTGTGTGTGTATTGAACAGGGATAATTAATTTTAAGATTTTTTCCCCCTAGTTTACCCTTTTTCTCCCTGAATTACAACATCAGGGACAGAACTGGGTATTTCTATTTGTCACCTGTGCACACGGTGCTGCATCTGTACATTATCCTGACATCAGAGGGGTGTGTGGCGTGTCTCTGGCAGCACATACAGGACGGAACACCCAGCTTTTGGAAGAGAGGAGGGTGTTTTCAAAGAGTTACAGAGAGCTCCTGGAATGAGTGAGGAATAAGGACAGAGAACACAGAGCTGGAGTGACTGTCAGGCACTGCAGAAGCAAATTTTCTCCTAGTCTTTTCATCTTCCATCTTTATCACAGGCAGGGCAGGAGCAAGCCCCTCATGGCAGGGGCTTGGTTATTATTTTAAACAAAAGGAATCTGCAAATGTGATAGCTGGAGGGGGCTGGGAGGGTGTTATTTGGGGAGGTGACTGAATGAAACCCATTTGCACAGACAACTGGACCTCAGTGAGGCTCAAGTGAAGCCACCACTCCAGACAGGAGGGTGCTGAGGTCCTTGGAGTGGGGACATCTATGCTTCCAAGTTTCTGTGAAAATTGTCACCAAAATCTTGCAATGTATATCTAGGCTAGATGCATCAGTATGCACATATTTGGGAAATTTGCTATTATTTCCTGACGTTTTTCTATGAAGGTAGATTAGAGGGGTCCAGCACCTCACCCCTGTGCAGATCGAGCACCTGAGGACGTGTCACTTGTAGGGGGCTTTTCTCAAAGGGCCACAGAAGCTTGGTGAAGCATATGAGCTTTGGCACCCAGGTCAGAACAAGTTGGGCAGAGTGAAGGTGTGCAACGAAGCTGTCTGGACACTGGCCTGACTCTGGCCTGATTCCTAGGATGGACAGCCCCATGGGACCCTCGTTGTCTAGAATCCCTCAGTGTGTCCACCTCTCAGCTCTGCCTGCCTACCCTCCCTCCCAGCAGGGCAGGGTGTGAGCTGCCAAGGGTGTCCCCGTGTCCTCTTCTCTGCCCAGGTGAGGGAATGCCCAGTGCACCCCTACATGTGCCCCAGCACTGCCTGTGACTGCCCTCAGACCCTGGCTCTGCATGATGTTGTCCCCTCTGGGTCCGGCCAGGCTGCACCAGCCAGTCCTGCCTCCAGTCCCCAGCCTGCTTCCCAAAAGCTGTGTGCCTGCTGACCCTCCATGCTGGGCATCTCCCAGCCATGGGGCTCTGGGGATCTTCTGTCTGACCAAGGTTGGGTGTTCCCAATGGCTGTCATCCCAGAGAGCTTCAGTATTCTGCTGAGCTTCCTCTTCTCTGTTTCACCTCACCTCGAACCAGGGAAGAAACAGGTTGGGGCAGTGGCAGTGATGCCACCCACCCAAGTTTCTCCCTAAAGGATCCCACATCCAGCCCTTGCTCCTCCACAGTGTGACTGAGTCCACTTTCTGCAGTACACCTCCCATGGGCACGCAACTAGGCTGGTCTCTGGATTACACTGCCATGAAAGTGGGGATGGAAAATGGGGAGAAAGATTTCCAACCCTGAGACTGGTGGTAAATTTAGCCAGGGATTTTCTTCAGGGGGGTGGTGGTGGAGGGTCCCAGTGAAGGTGACAGCATGGGAGCCACAGGCTTGGTGCCTCTGAAGCCAGCAGAACTGAGCTCACACTGGAGAGCAGTGACTGCAGGGCTGACAGTGCACATTGTCCCTCATGCTGGAGGATCCTTGTCTGCCTCAGGGGAAGCCTGGAAAGCAGAAATGCTCACACTGTCCTAGGAGCTGCCAAGGTCATTTCTGGGAGCCAGTGCAGATGCCAGCTGCCACATGGCTCATGCCCACAGGATGGTGGGGTAATTAGCTGGAAAGATGGTCAAGGAACATGGGAAAAGGGTAATGGAAGGAGGGACAGAGCAGAGCCATGCCTGGATTGGGATCTGAGGAGGAAACTCTTCACTGCAGAGGTACCTCTCCATGCTCAGGTCTTCAGCCCTGGGGCAGTGGGGAGATGTGTGTGGGCATGTATGAGGCACCAGGTGGGATCTGGGGCTGTGCTCCCCTCAGAGCTCCCCCAGTGCCCCGTCCACCCTGCCCAGCCTCCACACAGACACCGAGTTTATTTCAGCTCAGTGCACTCAGAGTGTTAAAGGGGAAGAGTCGATCTGATCCAACTGGGAAAACAAAATAACTGTGCTGGGCTCAGCAGATGGAGGACACAATCTGGCAAGTCGGGCAGTGATGGCAGTGCCCGTGGTGATGGCAGTGCCCTCAGCAATGGCATTGTCCTTCAATGATGGCAATGTCCTTCAGTGGTGGCAGTGCCCATGGCGATGGCAGTGCCCGATGGCAGTGCCCCATGGCGATGGCAGTGCCCTCAACAACAGCTGTCCCTCAGGAATGGCAGTGCCCCATGGTGATGGCAGTGTCCCTCAGAGATGACAGTACCTTGCAGGAAGCACCTGCAGCAGCTGCTGCCCATCAGCCCTGGATGCCCATTTCCCCATGCCAGGGTCTGTGCTCCTGCCTTGGTGCTGCATGGAGGGGACACCAGCTGTGGCAGGGGACTGTAAGTGAAGAGGTGTATGAGGGAGCTGGATCCATGCCTGATGCATGGATCTTCCCTCTGGCATTGCCATCCAGGTGCCATGGCTCATGTCTGGGTTTCCTTCTACTTCCTCTGAACTGCCTGGCTATGAGTCAGGATCTACTTCCACTGCCTCCAGCAGCCTGGAATGGGGGTCCTAAGCCCTCAACCCCCCACCAGCATTTCCTGGGGCCCAAGGTTTGCTGTGTGCCAAATAGACCCCAGTGGTGTGAGGTCATTCCTCACCTCCAAGGAGCACTGGAAATACAGAAGCCAGTGAACCCTGGCGCTGCCATACTGCTGTTGGTGGCTGTTCTGGGGGGTATTTGCCTTGCTGGGATACTGAGGTATCCCCCCTGTCCTTTCCAGCTTGCCCACAACCAAATCAAGCCTGGCCCACAAGGGAACCAGCAGAGCCTCCTCCCTGGGGACCCTACATCCCTCTGACATTTAAGTCCTTGTGAGTACATGGGGTGTCCAGGACCCTGGAACAAACTGTTTATTAAAGAAAACCAAGAGGGGCAGTGCTGTGTAGCAGTGACCTGCCAGAACTAGGCAGTCTCATATGCTCTCCCAGCCCCAGCTGAGTTTTAGGGCCAGTAGGGAATGGCTTGGGAGGCAGCTGGGACAGTGAGACTCTGGTTGGTGCTCCGGGCTGAGGGAACAGGAATTGGAGCTTGTCAGAGACTGCCTTGGTCTGGAAAGAAAAGGTGATAGAGTGTGGGGAGGTGATCCCTTGGCTGTGCTGGGAGAGTGTGGAGGTGTCGTGGTGGTGACTTGCTGTCAGACAGGGAGGGTGGCACAGTAGTTTGTGCCTTGTGATAGGCCCAGGGTCCGACGGCTGCAGCGGTGAGGCCAGGATGGGGACAATGGCAGAGGGATGTTGGAGTGACAGGACAGTGACCTCCCACTCTGTCCTCCCCGTGGTGGGGTGAGGAGCCCACTCTGGGGATGACAAATCTGACCCTCTTTGGTCACAGGCAGTGGTTCACCTTGGCTCATCCACTCTTCCAGTCTTGAATGGGACATACCCCAAGGCTCTGACCAGGCTGCCTGGCCTTGACACAGCTGTTACGGGGGGCTGTGTCTGCTCAGTCCCTGGTGCAAACAGAAGAGTTTGGAACTCTTCTGTCTTATGAACTCAATTTACTTTTTTTCAACCCAAATATCTTTCCCCCCTTGCCAAGAAAACATCTGGTCAGCAGCAACTAGCAAAGTAAAATGTAGTAATGACCTTTCTAGTGTGTCTGGGCAGTCTCAGGGTGCCCTCAAGGAGCACATGTTTGGGGAGCTGTGCTCTGCAGAGGCAGGGCCAGGGCCTGGCGTTGCAGAGAAAGAGGCACTAGTAGGGCTGTGCAGGGCAGCAGTGTCACCTGGCCATACCTGGTACACAGCCTCTGTGTCCAGAGAAGGGCACTGGAGCTGGGGAAGGGGCTGAAACACCACGAACAGCTGAGGGAGCTGTGGGGGGCTCAGCCTGGAGAAAAGGAGGCTCAGGGGGGACCTTCTGACTCTCTACAACTCTTTGACAGGAGTGTGGAACCAGGTGGGCCTCTGCTTCAAGGGCAAAAGAGACAGGATGAGAGAGAACAGCCTCAAGCTGCACCAGGGGAGGTTTAGGTTGGATATTAGGGAAAACTTCTTCACAGAAAGGGTTGTCAGGCATTGGAACAGGCTGCCCAAGGCAGTGGTGGAGTCACCTTCCCTGGAAGTATTTAAAAAGTGTATAGTTGTGGCACTTGGTTTAGTGGTGGGCTTGGCAGTGCTGGGTTAAGGTTTGGAGTTAATGGTCTTTGAGGACTTTTTCAACCTCAATGATTCTATGATTCTAAGCCACTGTGCCTGGCCAAGTTCTTTCAGTGGTTTGTTTTCATCTCTTCTTGCCTTGCTGCTATTCACCAGCACATCTGGGGAAAAGCTGGACTCAGGTACTGCTTTCCCCATCCATCATCAATGATTCACTTTTCATTTTCTTTCTGGGCTTCACCTTTTTAATCCAGCTGTCTCCTACCTTACAAATGTTCTTCCCTCAATTTCTTATACCAGGCTGCAGGGCTGTCTCTATCCATCTCTGGCTGAGCAAGCGCTGAGCCAGCAGAGCACAGGAGAGCCCGTGCCTGCTGCTCCTGCCTCAGTCCCCACTGGTGCCAAACTGATCACCCTGGCAGGACTGGAGGTTTCCCCTGAGCTCTCACTGCTGATCATGTTCCAGGTGGCTTCTACCCATGTGACACAGGTCCTTCAGGTGCAAACCATGTACAAGAGCAGACAGCTTTCCTCAGCCTTCATCCGAGGGATGTTCATCTTCACTTATTTCCTCCCTTTCCTTTGGTGCTGCTGTGGGGATTATCTCTACAGGGACATGAAGAAGGAACAGTGTCTGGCTTTCCCACAGAAGCAAGACAGAGAGCAAGTGGCTTGTGACTGCCTTGCTGCAGCAGATCCTATCCCAATCCCTGGTGCATGGGCTGAGGCTGGAGGTCACCCAGGTGGGCATGGCTCTCAGGGAATCTGAGGCTCTGAGGGAGGAGCAAAGCCCTGCAGAGTTCACCTTGACTCTTGGCCCACATTCTGGAGTTAGGACGACTTCCCAGAGAAGGGAATCCAGTGTCCACCTAGAGCTGAAATGCAGTCAGAGCTGGGAAGTGCCAGATCCCCTTACTGGAAAGAGGGACTGCGGGACAGATCCCACCCTCCCCTAAGGTCTCCCAGTGAGGACTGTGCTGTCGTTCTTCCCACTTGGAATTTCAAGCTCCTGATATGAGATAGGAACTTCTGGAGCAATGCTCTATGTCCTGTGCCCTTCCCTTCTTGAAGCTCCCCACTCTCCTGCAGGCTTGGAGATCCTGGTCATAGCTGATGGGATGTGCTGAGCTGCTCCCAGGTGCCAGGGCATGGCACAGCCAGCCCCATTCTGCTATGTCCCAGATGAGGGACCAGCTCAGACCGTGCCCGCACCAAGGTTTCTTCATGCCTACTTAATGCTCTTATCTTGAAGGCTCCCCTCCAATTAAAGTCCCAGCAGCCAGTTCCCTCCCTGGATTTATGGCAATGCAATTTTCTTCCTCTAATCTGATCAGGGGGTAAGCTGCTCTTTTGGAAGTGCATGTGGAAGACAGATGTCTGGAAGACAGATGTATGTGTGTGTCACTGGTGTGTGAGCCAGGCTGGCAGGGAGCAGCAGAAAAGTGCATTGGTTTCACAGGCTCAGGGACGTATAGATTGGATATTAGGGAAAATTTCTTCATGCAAAGGGTGGTCAGGCATTGTAACAGGCTGCCTGAGGCAGTGGTGGAGTCACTGTCCCTGGAAGTGTTCCAAAGCCTTGTGGATGTGGCACCTGAAGACATGATTTAGTGGTGGCCTTGGCAGTGCTGGGTTAATAGTTGCACTCAGTGATTTTAGAAGCTTTTTCCAGTCTTAATGATTCCATGACTCTAAGTGCATCAACAGTTCTAAGGCAAAGGTTTTGCATGGCTGGAGGCTGTTGACATTCCTGAATACCCTCATCCAGCTGGAGCCCGGTCCTTGGTGTCTGACAGCCATGGAGTCCCTGGAGTCGGGGGAATGGTGCTGTCCATTTGGTCAGTACCCCAGCACGGTTTTAGGTGGCATTGAAGATTTGACCTCACCAGTGTGACCACCACCAATTCAGTGGACTGGTTGTTCCTGTTGAGCTAATGAGTCCATGGCCACACTTGGAGAAGCCAGGGATGGACCTGCGTCCCTGTTGAGTTCCTTTGCTCTGCCTCTTGCTGGATTAATGCTTGTGCTTTCCCTCCTCAGGCCAAGGTTCCCAGTGAGTGTGGTCACAGAGCTGCCTCCCAGCTCTGCCCAGCCCTCGGGGCATGGACCACCCGTGTCCACCCCGCGGATGACGGCAGTGTCCTGCAGCAGCATCACCTTGGAGAGCTTTGGCACTTCAGAAAGCTGTGTCCCCTCGGGACACCTGGCACCTTGGAAAGCCACATCCAAACTGTAAGTGCTTGGGCACTGCGGGCTGGGCTGGGCTGGGGTAGGACCCTCTTGGGGGCACGGTCCAGCTCCAGGAAGTTCCTTGGGGTGAGAGGCTGAAGAAGGCTGTGGGTGCTGGGAAGCTGTGGATTTTCCTCTCTCAGGATGCTGTTGTTCTGCGAGGTAAGAAGAGGCTGAGCACTGCATGGCAGTGAATGGGAGAGGCACTGCTGGCAGGCCAAGGGCCATGAGGACTGTTCGGGGTGAGCTGGTGCTGGCATGGCCCCAGGGCCAGATGCAGGGGCTGACTCTCTTAAGGGTGTCTCTGGGTGCAGTGAGAACTATGACTGTGTGTCCTCCAGGTGATGGCTGTGCTGCTGGGCAGTGGCTGGAGCAGGGCCAGAGCACAGAGACCTCCAGGGACATTGCCTGTGGGGATCAGGCAGCCATGAGCCAAGTGGGAGCAGGCCCAGGAACACCCACATTCCCCGGGCATAGGGTCGGTGGGATCCGTGGGGCTGCCCTTTGCCATGGTTTGCTCTCTGCTCTCTGCCATTAGCTCGTGACATGGGCCACAAGGTTCCAGGCTCACTGTGGACAGGGTGGGCATGAGCAGGATGGAGAGTCTCTGACAATTCAGAAAGGGCCATGCTCTGGATTTGGGCAGGGTTGTCACAGCTGAAAGGGTCTAAGGAAAATGAACTCATTCTGAAAGCTGCTGGCATGGTGAGTAGGCAGGGTAGACCTACAAAGGAATAAATCTCATGCCTTTTCCACATGAGGAAAGACTTTCCGACGTGTTCCAGAGTGCTATTTCAGCCCAGTCAAACCCAAGCATTCAAAGTGTCTGGCTGTGGCCCCCCCAAAGGGAGAAGATGGTCATAAAACCCAGTGAGGATCAAGAGCATGTCAGGGTCTTTTCCTTCACAGCCTGTCACTAGCCAACAGCTGTGTGACCCTGAGGACCTGTAGGGACTGGTTTGTGTGCCCTGCCCTGGCCGTGGCTCCACTCAAAGTAAAACACAACTTCTCCAAAATGCTCAGTGTTTTGAGCTCAGGGTCCTCACAGCATGGGGCTTCCTCAGTGAGGTGCTGCTGTGAATTGTCACAGGAAAATCCACAGCGTTTTTTAACCACGTTGAGGGACACTGAAGAAGAGGCATGAGGTTCTCATACTGGATGTCTCTCCTCAGTATTAAGGCTCCGCCTGTGGTGCAAAGATCTGAAGGAGATTTGGGGATGAGGGTGGAAGTCAGACATACATCGATGGAGATGGGCTGTGCACCTGAGGTGGCTAATGTGTTGGGATGAGGATTGTCATGTCCAACCCAGTCACAACCCTCTGCCCCTCTGCACTGCAGAGAAGCCCTTCCCCAGCACTGGCACCTGCAGCGAAGCCCACCAGTGTCAACTGAGAGTGTGTCTGGTGATAGCTGAGACACAGTCATGCTCCGAGGACAGCAGCAGGGACAAAGGGAAGGAGATCAGATGGGCTTGGGTGTTCCCTGGAGGAGCAAATGGTCCCAGTCCCCATGGAGCACAAAGGTGGATGGTTGCACAGGGCAGAGTGATGTCCTTAGCACAGGAGAAACCCCTGGGAATACACTTGGACCTTTGGGACCCCCACAGCTGTGAGACTCCAGCCTCCCGAGGGACCCACATGCTATGGTGGGAGCGCCAACTCTGGTCTGCTGCTTCCCAGCAGTCACCCAGCTGCCTCTTTCCCTTTATTGCAACTGCTGAATTTCTCTCTGAGCTCTTTTTTATATGTAGGTGACACATGTTTGGTTCTAAGCACTTAATTTCCTCTTGGGATGTGTTTCATTTATTCATTAAGATAGAAATTGGAGTTGTTGGGTTTGCTTTATTTTGCTATTTTTTCCCATCTTTTTTTCCTCTTCTCTATTCTGTGGGTGGGGAAAAACATCTTCACGTATAACTCCAGTATGTGTGTGCCCAGCCTCTCTCCTCTGTGCCCCCAACCTCTCCTGTTGCTCCTGATCAGGGGGGTGGTGTTGGGGAGAAATACTTCTGCCTGGAAGTCTGTTGGCATGCCATAACTCTTTTCAATTTGAGGTGCTGGTGCCAAGCCCAGTCCCTCACTGCTGCCGTGGGTGATGATGCACAGGCAAGGTGGTGACATTTGCTAGTTTGGAGACTGGATAAAGCCAAGGCTGAATGCTAAGGGTTGATGTTTGTTGCCCTGGGCCACATGTTTTCAAAGCAGTGTCTGTCAAAGCAGACTTCTGCAGATCCATCTTCTGGCTGGTACCAAAGCTGGGTACACCTTCTTGCCTGTGGAGAATCCCTCAGACACAGATTGGAGTGAGTAAGTCGAGATCTTTATAGTCACCTTGATAAACAACAATCCAGTCAGGCAGTGGATTTTGGTTGTGTGAAGATGAAAGAGAAAACTATGGATGGAGGGATGGCCGGATGGAATGATGAATGGATGGATGGATGGATGGATGGATGGATGGATGGATGGATGGATGGATGGATGGATGGATGGATGGATGGATGGATGGATGGATGGATGGATGGATGGATGGATGGATGGACTGATTGATGGGTGGACAGACTGATGGAAGGAAGGATGGATGTCTGTTCTAAAGAGTTGAGCTGCCTGAATTCAGAGAAGTGAGGCAGTGGATGCTGTGGTAGGGAGGACAGGGCAAAGCCAGACCTGTGGAATAACTTGGCCAAGAGCAGGTGGATCTTGCACCTCCCAATACCACGTCTCCAAGAGCTGATTCTCAGAAGCTTTGGTGCCTGAAATCCACCCCCAGTTCCCTGCCCTAGACATGGCGTTGCTGTTGGGGAATGCTGTCCTTTGTTTTCAGGGTTTTCTGGTTTTATTCTTTCTCCTCAGCTCTCATCAATATGAACAGTCCCACTAGGACTGGGCCAAGCATAGAGGCATTTTTTGCCCCTTGTGAGATCCTCTTGAGAGCTCCGTCTCTGCCCTTCCTTTGCTTGGTGTCCCAAGGGCCTAGGGTGAGTAATGACTTTTAGAGGCAGATGTTCTTCCCTGAGGGGATCCCTAGACATTTACTGAATCTGGGCTCCCCAATCCTCCTGCCCCCTTCATCACCCACGGCTGAACCCCCATGAAGGCTTTTCACCTGGAAAGGACCGTGCAGACAGTCTCTGGACTCCCCCATCCCCGAGTCCATGAGGACTGCAAACCCAACCTCTCTCCCTGGATAGTGGTGCCCGGCATTAAGGTTGCTCCCCAAACCCCGGTGATGGGGGAACTTATGCACGAGGGGATTGTTCTTCTGTGGATTCCCAGACTGTCACATCCGGCGGTGCCATGTACCTGGCAGGAGAACAAGCTGTAGGTGTGTGAAGCAGGTGCTGAGTGCTGGCGGTGTGCACCTGCTGGAATTGGCAATAACCTGGACAGTGATTCTAATACCATGGGAATCACTGCTCTGGGAAAGGGGCAGCCCTCTTCCTGGGGCTCAGTGCATAGATACCTGCATAGGCAGAGGTGAGCAGCTTGCCCAATATCAGATGCCAAAATGGAACAAATTCCCTCTACCTCTGTCCATTTTTCCCCCAGCCTTGGTCTTTTGACTGCATCCAAATCCCCATGGTATGGACATCTCCACAGCATCTGCCCCACAGTCTCAGGGGTGCTCCCCCCATTTCCCACAACCCTTGTCCTGCTGCCAGCCAGTCCCCACAGACCGGGAGCCTTCCTTCCTCTGCCTTCTCCTCCTCCCGCTTCCCAAATCTGAAAGGAGAGCTCAGCTGGGCCTGGCTGTGCTAGAGACAAGCACAGGGAAATAGGAATGGCTGGTCCTGCTCCCAGCCAGGCTGCCTGCCAGGGAGGCTTTGGCATTATCTGCAGAGCTAGGCACCCTGGGGACAGTGTCTGGACCTGCCCGTGGCAGGAGAAGGTGCTGGTGCTGCTCTAGAGGGGTTGTTTTTCTTCCAAGCAGCACTGCAGCACTCAAACGAGAAGGGATTTGCAATGCAGAGAAAAACCTCCCACCTGCCACGCAGTAGCGTGTGGGCTGGGAGTGGAGCTGGGAGCAGCTGTGCCACCTCGCTCCCACTGCTTCAGCTCCACACTCCTCCTGCTCCTGCCCTGGCAGCATCTTCTGGGCCAGTTCCTGGCTCCGAGACCCTGACCCTGCCAGGTGGTCTTGTGCCACCCTTTGTGGCACCCCTTGACAGTGTACTCTGAGGACGGAGCTCTGCCCAGGGACCACAGAAGGGGCGATGCTCTGCTCATTCTGGGCTCACTACCTCCATCAAACACGCTCTATTTCCCCCGTGGGACAGGTAGAAGGTTGGCCTAGCTGAGCAAGGACTTTATTTTGCAAATAAGGCAAAAAAGGAAGGTGTCTGCCCAGTGGGAGCAAGGTCAAGTAACAAGGGAAGAATACTGAGATTCTACTTGCTGCTACAGGGAGAAAAATTGTGCAGACAAAGCTCAACTGGAGCTGAAGCAGCCAGAAATATGGGGGACTAGAGAGTTTTTTCAAATACTATAATGGCAATAGGCATTGGCCCATTCCAGGATGAGGATGGTCACCTCCCAAACAGGGACAGAAACAAGGCAGAGGTGCCTAACACTGTCTTTGCCTCTGTATTCAAATGGATGATGGAGCAAGTCGGTCTCAGTGTCCTGCACTGGAGGATCATGACTGTGAGAATGATCAAATCCCAGCTGACCTTGGAACTGTGCAGGATCTGCTGCTCCAGTTGGATCCCTACAAATCTGTAGGACCTGGTGGGATTCATCCCAGAATCCTCAAAGAGCTGCTGATTTCATCACAAAACCTCTCTCCGTGATTTTTGACTGGTCTTGGAAATCTAGAGAGGTCCCAGCTGACAGGAAGCTGGTGAACACTGTCCCAGTTTTCAAGGGCAAGGAGGTCCCCAGAAGCTACAGGTCTGTCAGTCTCACTTCAGTGCCAGGTAAAGTTATGAAGAAGTTTATTCTGGCAGCTATTGAAAGACAATGCAGTCAATGGTCACAGCCAGCACAGCTTCAGGAGAGGAGAGTTCTGCTTATCCAATCTGATTTCTTTCTCTGACAAGGTAACCCACCTGGCTGATCAGGGAAAGCCAGTTGATTGGATTTCAGTAAAGCTGATACTGTCCATCCCAGGATCCTTCTGGACAAGCTGTCCAGCCCACAGCTGGATAAACACATCCTGTGGAGGGTGAGCAGTTGGCTCACGGGTTGAGCACAGAGAGTGACAGTGAGTGGGGTGATATCAGACTGGTGACCTATCACTAGTGGGGTTCCACAGGGCTCCATCCTTAGCCCTGTGCTCTTCAACATCTTCATACCAGACTTGGAAGCAGGACTGGAAGGCACGCTGGGCAAGTCTGGAAATGACCCAAAACTGTGTGGAGCTGTTGAGTCCCTGGAGGGCAGGGAGGCCCTGCAGAGACCTGGACAGATCAGAGCACTGGGAATCACCAGCCATGGGAAGTGCTGGATTCTGTTCCAGGGACAGAGCAATCCTGGATGTGCAGACAGAGGTGGGAATGAGATGCTGAAAAGCAGTGCTGGGAAAGGGCCCTGGGGGTGCTGGTTGGTGGCCAGTTGGCCACAAGTCAGCAGTGCCCTGGATCCAGGTGGGCCAACTGTGTCCTGGGGGTCCTCATGGTCGGCCGGGTGAGGGAGGGGATTGTCCCACTCTGCTCTGCACTGGGGCAGCCTCACCTGCAACACTGGGGCACGTTGGGGGGACACAATGGAAGAAAGGTGTTGAGCCATTAGAGGGTGTCCAAAGGAGGGCAGTGAAGATGGGGAAGGGCATTGAGGGGCAGTGTGTGAGAACACTGAGGGTACTTGGTGTGTTCAGCTGGAGAAGAGGAAACTGAGGGGAGACCTCATTGTGGTTCCAACTTCCTCGAGAGGGGCAGACACTGATCTCTGCTCTGTGGGGACCAGGGATAGCACTCAGGAAATGGCCTGAAGGTGTGTCAGGGCAGGGTTGTTGGATATTAGAAAGATTTTCTTCCCCCAAGGAGTGGTTGAACACTGAACAGGCTCCCCATGATGCCAAAAAGCACTAAATAAATTAACTGCTTAGAGCCAATTTGGTCTTTAAGCAGCAAAGGTATTTATTGTAGCACTGGGAAGCGAGGCAGTTTGCACTGCACAAACTCGCTTCAAAGTTTCAGCAAGAAACATCGTAATTTATCCAGTTGACATTCAAGATTACAGCATCTTAACATACACACTCATGAAGTTGTGATAGCTAATTATCATATTCATAGGAGGTGGGGTTAGGGTGGAACCTTCCAGGATCTCCTCCTGGCGCAGTTTTTAGGTGGTCTTTCCAGCCTTCAGCCTCTCTTCAGGGGTCGTTTTCTCCTCTTTCTCACCATGACCTCTCCATTTTTCTTTGTTAAATGACCCAGCTAGTCAAGCTTGCAAAACTCCTTGGCTCGAGGCCTTTCTACCTTATTCAAATGTCCATGTTACCCTGATTTATGACCACTGGCTTTATCATATAACACTCCTAAGAGACTTCTGGTTTGGGTACAGTAAATAGAACAGGACAAGTTATTCATTGGGTATGAGGCAGAACAAGCATCCAGCAATTTTCTAACAGAGCAAGGTACCTTTACTAATTCAGTCAACTGTTTTAGGCCTTGCTTCTACTTCACCCAGGGCACTAGACATAGCAACAAGGAGCCAGAGCTCAAGGAGTGTTCTGAGGATGCTCTTGGACACATGGTGTGACTCTTGGGAATGGGTACAGGGCTAAGGGCTGTACTTGATGATCCTCGTGGATCCCTTCCTACTCAGCATATTTTGTGATTCTGTGACTGCTGGTGTCACTTTGTGCCTTCCTGGGTGTGGAGAGCACTATGGGGAGGTTGATGATGGTCTAGGACAGTGAGATTTCAGTGTGTTCCACAGGTGGATGTTTGACACTGGGGCACCAGAGAGAGGGCCAGGAGTGGGATTCCAAGGTGCTGTAGGTCAGTCCTGCACTCAGAGGGAGAACACGGCTCCTGGCCCTCTCAGGTCTTGCTGGGAGAGTGAGGGTGGCTGGTGGAGGCTAGTTTTGGAGGGACAGTATGTGCCTGGTCCTGACTGTCCCCTGCACAGGACTGGCAGGAACTCTCACAGGCAGGGTAGGAGTGGGCACTGTTCCTGAATTTGGAAACGGGTGCTGGCCACATCCTGCCCTAGGAAGGCTCCCATGTTCTGCTTCCTGTAGAAATGCTAGGGTCACTTAAGGAGAGAAGGAGCAGCCTGCCAGGCACAGAGCAGGTCTTCGTGCCATCTTCAGTCCATTGGTAGGGCAGGGAAGGTTTGGATGATCCCAAGGTCACCCCTTCACTGGAGCTGAAATGAGGGACATCATCAGTGCTGCTGCTTTACACTTTGGGCTGCTGACCCTGGGAGAAGTGAGCTGTGGTGGCTTCCATTGCTTCCCCCTAAAATGAGGGTAGGTCTGCAGGGGATGTGATGGAATTGCTGGGCTCTGGGTGCCCTGACCCAGATGGAACATATGTCCCTTCTGCAGTGCCGACTGAGGAGCCTAGAGCACAATCCCCTCTCCTCCCACCCTTATTCCCCCCAGCTGAACATGGGGCCTGAACCCCATCTCTGGAGAGTGGGACCTCAGGGAACACTGCTCCTTCTGGAGCTGACACTTGCACTATCACCTGGAAGAGTCAGAGCAGGACCTGTGAGGAACTCATTGCTGGAAGAACAGGGATCCCAGCTGGTGGAAACCCTATTGCAGGAGGCCATCCCGAGGAGGTCTGGGCCTTTGTCTCCCAGGAGCTAAAGGGGCTTTCACTGCTTCCCTTCAGGTTTGCAAACAGCTGCTGGACTGCGGAAGGTGTCCCTGCCCATGGTTTTAAGGGACATCCAGAGATGGGCTTTAAGGTCCCTTCCAACCGAAATCATTATGGGATTCTGTGAAGAGAACTCTGCCCCCACTCCAGGGTAGGGCAGCAGGAGGGGAGGAGTCTCTTCAGTTTCCAAAGGTGGTCAGGAGACCCCACAGCTGTCGAGAGCAGGGACCCCCTGGGACAACACCAGAGGGATGTTTCTTGCTTAGAGCACAACTGTTAATGGCAAAGTCTCAGCACAGCCTTCAGTGGTGAGAAACACTGTGGGCTGGGACATTCTGGGGAAGATTTTTAGCTGCAGGAAAGAAATTTGGCAGCTTGGTAGCGATGTAATCATCCTCCTCCCATATGCTTGGTGCTATTTAAAAGGGAGCATGTACCCGATTCCTTCCGACCAGCACACTGACATTTCCAGAGTGCGTTTGGAAATAAATTTGGCATCTGCTGTCAGAATCTCAGATTGAGCCCAGTGCAGCTAATTTGGTCTCTGAATGCCTCTGCAGAGCACCTTTCCCTGCTCACAGATCCCAAGCCATGTCAGGGTTTGCTTCCCATGGCCAGGATGGTGCAGGCACCATCAGGCTTTGAAGGCTGGACGGCACGAGAGATTCGCTTCCTGAATGATGGTTCAAGCCCTTTCCAACAACCCCTGAAGCTGAGGAGGCTGTTCCTGGGTAGATAGTAGATGTATGGCTCCTCTTCTGAACAACTCCCTTTCCAATGTGGAGGCAGAAGTAGCTGCAGATGCCTGGGCTCATCTTGCCAGCAAGAGGCAGGGCAAGCTCCATCCTCCTCTGAGCTCCGGACTCTCCATAAACCTCTCTGAAACCCATCCTGCCTCCTCCTGCCAATGCCCAGGGCTGACAGGCTGTGGAGGGGAACTTGGGGGGCCCTTTAAGGTCCCTCCGGCCTCCCCTCTCCCATCACACACCTGGAGGCCTGGGGTGGTGCCCATTAAAGTGAGAGTGATGTGAGAATGCCCCACACTGTGCTAGGTGCTCTGCACAGGGAGAATGAACCCTAGCTCCAGCTGCCCACCAGAGGACATGGGCAGGAAAAGGGATGTTGCTTGTGCCTGCCTTGTGGGAGCACACTTGAGGTACCTGGGCAGGCTGGCAGGGCTGTCTTCATCCTGTGTGTGACAGCAAGAGACAGCTCCAGGCACATGGGATGTTGGGAGAGGTGTCAGAGGGATGCTGCATGCACAGGGTCTGCTGCCATGTTCACTTACCCCGTGTGTTGGGTCTGGGTAGATGAACTCTTCTTGTGGATGAGACCAGGTGCCACATCTCTGACCATGAGCTGTCCCCTCCCTTCACACAGAATCCCAGTTCCCCTTGGCTCCTCCAGCCCCATCAAGTCCTGCCCTGCTCACAGCTCAAACTTGAGAGGGGCATATGGTGTGAGCCAGCTCGCCCAAGGGTACAGCCTTTCTGCCCTCCCCTTCCTCCCTTGGGTTTTGGTGTCCCTCAGTGCTGCATTTTGGGGTGAGGGTGGAAGAGTGGAATGGGTTGAAAGGAGTTGGTGGGATTAATGCTGTATCCCTGCCTCCGAGCCATCCGTGTGCTCCTGCTCTGTGCCATCAGCCTTGTTAATGCCGCTGGAGTAGGGATCAAACCCAGTGAGCCGTGTGCTGAGCCTCTGCGCTGGAGTCACTCCTGAGGACTATGGTGAATTATGTAGATGGAAATCAGACAGCAATCCAGGCATGGCTGATGTCTTGAGGGGTTGGCAGGGCTGAAGTTTCACCATCCAGGAGGTTTGCTGGGATCTAATTCGATGTTCAAATAACTCCTCCCAGCCAGAGCTCTGTGAGCTCCTGCCCACCCTCACCAGTCACCTCTCGGCACTGAAACAGCAGGGCCTGGGCTTGGGGAGAGGGAGGCTGGGGTTATCGTGATAGTGTCTGAGTGGCAGAGGGTCTTGAGGCCGTGAGGGCATCCAGGGAAGGAAATTAAGGTAAGGAAAAAAACAGATCCCTCTTGGACCTGGGAAGGAAGCTTATGTCTCCTCTGCCCAGACTGAGCACTCACTGAGGGTGCAGTGACTGACCAGGGCACAGGCTGCTCCCCCCCTGCAGTGCCTGATGGCCACTGGGATGAGCAATGTGCTGGACCAGGAGCAATACTTTCTGCTCTGGATGGGAGCTGTCACTGAGACAGAGGAGTACCCAGAGGTAACAAAAGCTGGATCCCTCATTCAAAGAACAGTTGGAACTTTTTCTCCAGTCCTAATCCATTCCTGCTGCTTGGCACAGTCCTTTGGGGCCATCTTGGCCCAGGTCAGACCTGCAGCTTCATAGAGCTTGCTCCCGTGGACCAGGGTAGACAGACAGACGGTTTGTCCCTGGATCTTTCTCTTGGAGTTTGTTTCTTTCTCATTGCTCGGTAATTATGGGAAGCTGGGATAGGTAATGACATGGAATGTGGGGTGCACTGGCCCAGAAATAGTCCCATGTCCAAGCAGTGAGGTTGTAGCTGTATGCCAAAAGCTGTAAGCCAAAAGCCAGGGTGGGCTGGAGGGAGCCGATTCAGCGCTTGGCCAGTTTGGGATTTCCTTGGCTGAGGTGAGAATCATGCTGGCCTCTGGACACACCAAAGGGCTCTGCCTGCTGAGCCAGTCTGGGTGTGTTGGGCAGGGGAGTGAGCTGGTGCCCAGCTGGTGAGGCCCAGAGCAGCTGTGGCTGCCCCATCCCTAGAATTATTCAAGGCCAGGTTGGACTGGGCTTGGAGGAACCTGGTGTAGTGGAAGGTGTCCCTGTCCAACCATTCAGGGACTCAGTGATTCTGTGGTGCCCAGCAGGTGCACAGCAGCCCTGGCTCTGTCCACAGGAGTCCAGCTCAGGGCAGTGTGCACAGTTCTGAGTCAGGGTCTGAGGAGAGCCCCTGGACACAGTCATGTATTCCCATCTGCATTATCCACCACTCCACTAGAATGGATCCATCAACATTAAATGAAGAGTGACACCTGCTCTGTGTCTCTTTTTTGTCACTGTTCTCTTTGGCATCATGCTGTATGTTGGCTGCTGTGCCCAGGCCTTGGGATGCTCCCTCCTTTCCTGGCTGCTAGAAATGGAGCCAGCCTACTGCTGCTGTTTGAGGATATACTGTCATCAGAGAGAAGGAAGAGAAAAATCTGGGGTGGACTCATACCCAAAGGGGCAAATCTGACCGACCTGGGTATTTAACAGGTCTGGGAAGAAGTAGGTGGCAGATGTTGTCTCCATGACAACCAACAGCTGGCTGAGCAGGAATTACAGGACACATGGAGTGTCAGCAGTGCTGATTCCCCTCCTCCTGGTAACCTGGGTAATTACAGATGCACTTGGAAATATCCAAATGTCTTTTGTAGATAAGTGAATAAAAGGATAATCATCCTAAAGACTGATCTGCTGGAGCTCCTGCCTCCTGCAGTGTGTGGCCATGGTCTTCTGGTGTTGGGGTGGTAGATAAGAATGGAGGGGAAGGAGGAGAGGAAGAGGAAGAGAAGGAGAGGGAGAAGGAGAGCTGCTGGCTCCAGCACATACGACTTTTGTGTTTTGTGCTGTGTTGTTCATAAACTGGTGGCTCAGAAAGATCCACTGGGCTCGGAGCCAGGTAAGTTAGCTGTAAATCCCAGGTAAATCCTAGAATCACAGAATGGTTTGGGTTGGAAGGGACCTTAAAGACTGTCTCATTCCACACCCCTGCCATGGGCCAGAGCACCTTGCACTCGACCATATTGCTCCAAGCTCTGTCCAACCTGGCCTTGAACACTGTCAATGGAAAGGTATTACCCCTCATCCCGTCCCTTCAGGCCTTTGCCCAAAGTCCCTCTTCAGCTCTCTTGGAGCCCCTTTAGGCATTGGAAGGGGCCCTGAGATCTCCCTGGAGCCTTCTCTTCTCCAGACTGAACCCCACGTCCCTCAGCACACTCTTCCTGGCAGTGTGGGCTTCCTTCCCAGCAAGGCCACAGTCTGAGGGTTTCCTTGCACCAAAGGTTCATTCACAAACGTTGTTGGACTCTAGGGGAAGCTGGCAGCAGAGCCTGCCCCACTTAAACTGGTGAAGGGGTTCATCAGTGGAGGGAGGATCACACAGGGACCAGCCTCTCCAAACCCCTTGAGCCTGTTGTTGCTATAATAAGTCTCAGTCATGTGTCTGAAAGAGCTGAAGGGAAAATCTATTTTTCTCTGTTTTCCAGCTCAGCCTGTGTGACAGGGGCTCTGCGGGCATGGGCTCTGCGGAGACAGAGCTGGCTTTTCCTGGTGTTTGTGTGGGTTTGCACATGGCAACAACAGAGAGAAAAACCTTTTTTTTTATTTTGAAGAAGAAGAAGCAAATATGATTGTAAAAAGCCGGTTGGGTTTTCAGGGAAGAGCAGGGAGAGGGTCAGGAATACAGGTAGCAATGGACTGCACTTGATTCTGGCACCACCACCGTGATGGGCTCTTCCCACATAGCCCAGCCTAGAGATGTTGTGCTCCAGGAACACCCAAAACAGCCCCAGCCTGCACTGCCTGGTCAAGTTCTTCATGGCCAAGAGGAAGCAGGTCATCTTGAGTATGGAATTCTGCAGGGAATTTCTGTACTAGGAAGGATTCTGTTTTTCAGTGTCTCTGTCCTCGGGTTGTGCTGGAGTAGGTTTGAATTGGAATTTAGGGAAAATTTCTTCACAGAAACGGTTGTCATTGGAACAGGCTTCCCAGGACAATGGTGGACTCACTGTCTCTGGAAGTGTTCAAGAAATGTGGATGTGGCACGTGGTGGTGACCATTGTGACCAGGGTGCTGGTGCTGATTCATGATCTCAGAAGGCTCTACCAATCTTATTTGTTCTGCCCTTTGGAAGTCTGTGATGGCAAAGGGAATGGGAAGATCAGGCTCTGCCAGGGCACCCGTAGCTGTGCCAGAGCTCTGTGCTGAGCCAGCAGGGACAGGATCCAGCACCACTGCAGCACTGGTGGGCTGGTCACTGCTGGGGATAGTGCCATGTCAGGGCCATGAACTGCTCATGCCAGGCTGATCATCCCCCCTCCTGCCCTGGGAGGCCCACGCAAGCTCTGGCAAATTCCTTGCTCCCTGCCCACCAGGCTGTAATAGCTGCTCCCTGGGAAAGCCATTCCCAGCTCTGGTCCATCAAGTCCCTTCCATGACTGCTGCATACCTCACTTTTTTATCCTTCTTCCCACAACTGCCCTTCAGATATTTATGCAGTGTGATCCTCTTGCCCCTCTGGCACCAGCTTTCTAGGCCAGATGAATTAAATTCCCTCAGTCTCTGCCCATAACTCGTTCTTTGCTGCCCTACATCGTGTGGGCTGCAGGGCTCAGGATGGGTTTTTCCTTTTCTATGAGCATTGTGTCTCTTCCTTTAAGAGCCACACTGGGAATTGTGGGGCACATTACTACCACAGTGTAAAAGTAGAATTAAGAGTTGTTTTGTTCAGGGAAGAATTGTTCTGGTCTCTTACCTGCAAACCTTTCCACCAAAGGCAGCTCTGTGCTATGTTCTCACACAGATGCTTCCAGCTGTCCAGTCCATGATTGTTTCAGAGCCAGTCGTGTACAGCCACAGCCTCCACCTCCTGCAGCAGCTTCTTGTGCACTGCTGGGAGTGTCTGGTGTGCCCCACAGCTCTGCCCCATGGCTGTGCCCCACAACTCTGCCCCATAGTGCTGTCCCTCATCCTTCAAATCTGAGCCCAGACAATGCTCCAGGACCAGCTGGAAAGGGAAAGGTCAGTGCCTGCCCCCCATCTGCCTCAAGTGCCACCATGGGGTCCCACACATCAACCATGGGGTGGCCCCTGCCCCACAAGCGACCCCACTCCAGAGCTGCTCCTGAGCCTGCCTGTTGGTCTTGTGCCCTCCAAGTGTACCCTGGCCCCTGTATATAGTTGCAGAACTCCTCTGCCCCACGTTTGTGGACCCCAGTGCCCCCCAAGCCCCATCTGTGGGTGATAGTGCCCTTTAAACTGTGACCTATGTGTCTCTGTACCCCTTAAATAAACATGTATGATGCCCAATGCCCCCTGGCCCCCGTCTGTGTGCCCATCTTCCCCTTAACCTCACAACTATGGGTCCAAACGCCCCTCAGTTTACATCTGTGGGTTCCAATGACTCACTGACCCTCATCTATGGGGTCCAAACCCCCATTCATGGATCTAAACACCCCCCAATCCTGCATTTATGGGTGCAAACACTTTCTGACCCCATCTATGGACCCAAACACTTCCCAAAACCTCATTTATGGGTCCCAAATGCCCATCTATGTGTCCAAACATCCCCCAAATCCCCACCCATTGATCCTGACTCTCTCTCCACCTCACACTTGTGGATCAGGCTCACCCAGACCGTGTGCTCCTACAGATAACACCCTGTTACTCGTTGGTGTTGGGGTGTTGCAGCTTCTGCAGGAACTTTACCTCCTGGTTAACTTCTGTGGGACAGAGTTAAGGGACACAATAGGAAAATATGTGGTACCTGGATGTGGGGCCTGTCCTCCTTCCTGGCTTGATGTGAACCTTGAGTGCCAGTTCTGGTGTGCACCCATCAGTAATTCCTGCCTGGATCTCCTGAGATGCCATTCTGGTGGCCCTGGGGTACCCTGTCACCTGACACCTGAGCTGGCACCAGTGCCCTCATGCCCTGTGAACATCCCAGCGTGGGCACAGAGGCTTCTCTATTCTGCCAGACACCCCAGGCTGGTGACCTGGGGGTGATTTAAAGTGCCCAGGGGAAGGTTTGATGCTCATCCCTGGAGCCGCAATTCCAGATCAACGGTTTGCTTGGAAGCACTTGGGGAAGGGGAGAAGAGCTTGTAGCAGACAGGATTGCTAACAGAGAGGCCAGAAGTACATTGGCGTGTCCTTTGCCTGTCCATAATCCCTCCCTGGAATTACTGGGATTAAATACCTGCACTCTCTGTCCCAACCCCTCACCACACTGGCAGTGCCCTATGCCAGTTTTGGACACTTGGGTGATGTCCATGTGTTTTCCTCGCTGTCACAGCCATCTCCACAGTGTGAGAGTACGAGAGAGCCCCACAAAGCTCAACAGGGGTAAACTCATTCACTCAGCAACTACGTTCCATTTTACTCATATATTCCCCAGAAAATTGGATTCCATCTCCAGTGGTTGCTGCTGTTTTCCTTTCAATGTGAAGATGAGTGCAGGGTGCTCATCGGGTGCCCGGGGCGGTGCTGGTGGGGTTCCCTGCCTGGCAGAGATCCTGGCTCCCACCACCACTCCCCAGCTGCTGTGGTGGCCTTAGTGATCTCCTGGGAGAAATTTAGGAGTTCACATCAGCCAAAAAGATTCCTCTAGTTCCTGCATTGGTAATTTATGGGATTTGTCTGTTTATTCTGTGAGGCTGTGTGTTCATCCAGATCTGCTCCTGGGAGTAGGGAGCTGTTTTGGAGCTTGGGACGCTCTTACAGAGAAGGGGGTGAGCTGTGCTATACCTCCAGCTGGGAGGTTTCCACCCACTGTGGCCCAACCCCTCTTCTTGAAGGATTCTGTTCTTCTTCCACACTGTCTCCTTTGGTTTTTTTTCCCTCTGTGTGCCAGCTTGGGTGTCTCTTGGTTGTTGCTTGCAGGATGTCTGGGGTTTGCATGAAGGTTGAGGATCACTCCATCCTTTAGCACCCTTCATCCTTCCTTCACCCACAGTTCTTACTGGGGATCAGGAAGGATTCTTAATGCTTCCTTCACCTCCATTCCTTACTGGGGCCAATACCCCAACCTCTGCAGGCAGCATCACTCACCTCTGGCTGTGTGGGGCTGGACGCTGGTCACACAGAGAGGACAAGCCATGGTACTGCCCAAACAACTGGGCAAGAGGAGAATGTTGTGTTCAGCTAGTGCTGTGGGGATCTGATGAGTCCCAGCCTGATACTGCCAAGACGTGGTTGGGAGCACCCATTCAGAGGGTCCCCCAGCTCCCAGCAGGCAGGAAGGGCTCACCAGTGCTCAGTCTCCGTCACACCCTCAGGTCAGTGGGCTCTGACAAGGCTCAGGGTGCCCATCTCCAACACCTGTGGAACTGCTGGTGCCTGCCCAGCCTGGCAGGGACAACCCTGGACCCACCACCATCTCAGAGGAAGGGCCTGGTAGCCACTACCCCAGCACTGAGTGCCCTGTGGTGCCCTGGACTCTCATAACCTTCCCTCCATTCCCTCCAACCCACCCTGTGGTGTCCTGGGCTCTCACAGCCATCTCACTCATCTCCCCATCCTATCCTGTGTTCCCACGGGCTCCCATAGCTATACCCATCCCTCCCAGCCCATCCTCCAGTGCCCTGGGCTCCCATGTCATTCCTCCCCATCCCACTATGCCCTTTCCACTCTCCAGCAGCCCTTGAGGGTCTCAGGTGTTCAGAGTCACCTGAAACGCCGTTGTGTCACCATCTCTCTTTCATTCCTAGCATCTCCGTTTATGTAACTTGAAAAGGGTGGATATTAAGAACTTCCCACAAGGGATGAGGAGAGGATTGCAGGGGTTGAGTTAACCATGCAGCTCCCTGTACAGCCTTCCTTGGAGCCAGAACAGGCTGGGCCAAGCTACCCAAACAGGGACACACAGACCAACTTGTCTGGCTTGGGCAGTTTTTCAAGGTGTTTGAAGCCACTTAAGTACTAATTAACTGAGATCTAAATAACTGAAAACTTTGTGTCACAACAGCCTCATGTCCCAGAGCTTACCTTGACTTTTATTCACTAAGTTCACTCTTTCCACTCAGGCAGTTGCTCCATGGATCCTCTGCAGCCTTGTGTTGCATATTCAACCTGTGGGCTCAAGGACCTAGTGGGTGCAAGGCCAAATTTGAGAAGGGGATTGGATGTGTTTAGAATCTGAGGGTTGAGCTGAGTGGGAATGCAGCATGTGCATGGGAGTGGGCCACATGCACACCATGGCAAGTAGTGATGGCCTCTCCCAGGAGCATGTCCAGGGGCAGGGAGCCCTCAACCTCAGCACCACCAACTCCCTGATGGGTAGCCAATGCCTTTGCCAAGGTACCAGGTCAATGTCCTGGTTGCTCTTGGGTGACCCAATGGAGCATACTGCTGCCTGCTTATGTTTGTGGGGTACAGCTGAGCCCACCATGGGCTTGGCACAAACCCTCTTGACCAGCATGTATGGAACTGTGTGCTGACCTGCACGGCCAGTCATGTTTGTGGGAATCGGGTACATCAAAAAGTTTGGCCTGGTCTTCCTGGTCATCCTCTCCATTCTTGCCATCTGTGCTGGTGTCATCCAATCAGCCTTTGACCTGCCAAGCTTCCCATGAGTTTGGGGTCTCCAAGGGCTGCAGTGAGGCTGGGGCACCCAGACACATGGCTGAGTGCCTGTGTCCCCCCAGGATCTGCCTCCTGGGCAACAGGACCCTCTTGAGCCACAGGTTTGTGGCATCAAGATGGTGGTGGAGGGGAACGAGATAGTAGGTTCCAAGCTCTGGCAGCTCTTCTGCACCTCCCACTCCCTCAATGCCACTCCTCCGCCCCAGCGCCCGCCCAGCTGCTGTGCTCAGACTGGGGGCAGCAATCCCTGCTCTGAGGAACCTGTGGGAACCAGCCTGGTCTGCTGCCACAATGAGACCCTCAGCCATCACAGGTCTCTTAGAGAGACAGTTCTGACAGTGACATCACTGGTGCTGCCTGCAGCTCCATCCTGGAGCACTGAAAATGGGATCTGTGACTCTCCAGGCCTCTTGATTCTTCTCACTGAGCCTTGTCTCTGCAGGCAGTTTGCAAACCTCAAGAGGAGAGGGGAAGGCTGCAGCACAGAGACCATACTTTCTGTGTAGTGGCCAGTGATGTGGGTCTGGTTGTCCATGGGGGAGTCAGGGAGTGCCTGTCACCCTCAGCCCTGCCTTGCACCTGCACAGTCACACTCCGTGGGACCTCTGGACTCACATGCTTCCATCCTCTTTTCCCTTGAAGGAGAGATCTCAACAGGATTTGTCCTCTTTAAATCTGAGATCCTCTGCTGGGCCTCAGACCATCTCTGCCTTCTCCTGTTCACATCAGCTTTGAAACGTCCTTTGATGTCACTGTTTAATTCCATTACTGATGCCAGGGACATTCCTGCCTGCTGGAAAAGGAAGGGTTACCTCCTTGATGTCTATGTAAGCCTTTGGAAAGCCTTTGGAGTTGGGGACATTAATCCTGAAGTGAAATAACTGCATGGACAGGGCTGGCTGGAAAAGAAAACCGTTAAATTACTAGGAATGAAGCACATCTGGGGAGAGCAGAGAACTGTGGGAGCACATCTGGAGCCTAGAGCCCAAGGACAGCATGGAGGGGCTAGGCTGTGTTTCCAAACTCCTTGGGTTAATTCTGATCTCAGTGTAGGATTTCACTTGGCATTGAGGCTGCTGACTGATCCCTGCCATGCTAGACCTGAACCCCTCTGGATTTCCAAGTTGTGGTTCAGCCTCTCCTGATCTCTTTTCCTGGGAGTTGTGCATTTCTGCTTCAGGGATAAGAGCAAAATGAAATCCTATTTCACAAGCTCTGGCAAAGCTGTCAGGCTCAACGGGAAAAGCAGAGCATGAGGGTAAGAAGCAGAAACTTGGAGATCTGTATTCCCAGCTAAACCAGTGTTCAAACTGGCAGGGCACAGCTGGCAAAAGCTTCCAGATGTGGGAACATTCCGAGCAGGACAGTGGGTTTCCATCCCTTTGACAGCTCAATTTCACTATCCTTGGCTTCTGTTCAGACATAAAGCATCACTTCCAGGAGTCAGAGAACTGGAACACATTGGTCCACAGACATGGGAGAGGGGGATCAGGTTTTCTGCCAGGCTGGCACAGTTTAGTCATTATAATCTAAGCTGTGGCCCCCAGCTCCTGCCTAGTGGAAACTGTCCAGGGGTGCCCCTGTTGCCCCACAGCATCCCATCCCAGGGCATGTGGTTTTCCAAGTGTCTGGAGGAAGCTCCTCTACCCAGGGGCACATTGTCCCAGGCACCTTGGTCAGGAAGGACACTGCCAGGGCAGGGGTGAGCTGGGCTCAGGCTAGGGCATGAGATGGATGTCAGTAGGGAATGGGCACTAGGAGAGAGCCAGAGGCTGTCAGTGGAAAAACCTCAGGTAAGATAGGCACAGGCTTCTTCTGAGGTATGTGTTGAGCAGCTCTGAGGACCTGCCACATCCATCAGTGATGCAAGTGGAGCTGAGGATGGGCTGTGGAGCTGGGCTGAGCCCCAACCCCTCTGAGGACAGACATGAACTGACAGTGCTGCCCAGCTCCATCTTCTCCTGCATAAATCAGCCTCTCTGGTGCCCGTCCGTGCCACAGCTGCCATGTGCCCACAGGACACAATGAAGGGCAGTGGCTGCCAGTGGCATGACTGGACAGAGGCAGGCAGTGCTGTCAGACTGGGATGGAGCTGGTGGCACAAGGACACCACCCTGGGTTGGTCCCTCGGCAGCACTGGGGATGCTGGAAGACATCCCTCCAGTGGCCAGGCTAGTGCTGGTCAGAGGAAGCCTTCATGTTCTCAGATACAGAAACTGCCCCACAGTAAAATCAGTCAAATTTTACAGACAACTAAAAAATTAATTTTAGTATAATCTCCTTTGCCAGAGCCATGAGTCCCTGATAAATATTTTATTTTCCTCCAAGTAAAGAGGCTTTGGGAGAATTAAAGGCAAGGATGAATCCTTTCCTCCTCTGAGCAGAGGCAAGGCTCTCGCATTCCTGGCATGCCAAGGCACAGAGATGCTTCCTTTATGGAGCCATCTGGCAACTCAGGTTCTGCGGGTAATGGGAGAGTTTTGCTGGTTGCAGCAACATTTGAAGAAGGATGAGTGGAAGGCAGGTGAGGAGGTCATGGCTTTCCCTTGGCTTTCCATTTCTCCTTCAGTGGAATACGTTGCCACTTTCCTGGTCTTTTGGAGTTTTCCCATTTCCCATGTCCCTCATCCTTCATCAGCACTTGCCACGCTCCTTCCAGTTGGACATTTTAAAACCGTTTTTTTCCAAATACCAAATACCAACTGTATTTCCCAGCTGGTGGGAAATACAGAAGGAATTTGAGATGCCATAGATGGGACTTTGGATAGGGAAAGCTCTTCCAGTCTGGCTAAGGCAGACATGGGTTTTCTTTGGGTTCCTGGACAAGGTTTCTTACCAGATAACTGAGCAACAGTAGCTGCAGGAAGATGGATGTGGAAGAAGCAGATGTTCAAAGAGTTTGTGTGCCTGGGCTTCGTGGAACTTGGCCAAGTGTAATGGTTTTGTCGTGGAGCAAGTGGCTGCACTGAGCGGAGAAGTGATGCCATCAGAAGTCATCATGAGAAGCCTCTGGGAGAGCTGGGGGTGTTCACCTGGAGAAGAGAAGGCTCCCAGGAGACCTTGTAGACCCATCCAGTGCCTAAAGGGGCTCCAAGGGGTCTGGAGACGGACTTTGGACAAGGGCCTGGCATGACAGCACCAGAGGCAATGGCTTCCCACTGACGGAGGGCAGAGTTGGATGGGACATTGGGAAGCGATTGCTCCCTGTGAGGGTGGGCAGACCCTAGCACAGGTTGCCCCAAGTAGTTGTGGCAACCCCATCTCTGGAAGTGTCCAAGGCCAGGTTGGACAGGGCGTGGAGCAACCTGGGCTGGTGGAAGGTGTCCCTGCCCATGGCAGGAAGTGGAACTGAATGATCTTTAAGGTCCCTTCAAACCCAAACTATTTTGTGATTCTGTGAACACCTGTAGTCTTCCAATCACCCCATTGTCAAGCTGTGCCAGGGGAGGTGAGAGTAGGCTGCCAGGGATGGATGAAAGGATGGCAGGAATGGGCAGATGGCAGGGATGGCTGGAAGGCCTCCACTGTCACCTCCCCACACATCACTCAGACTCATGACATGGGGACAAGCCGGGCCACTGGGCTGTGACCCTGCAAGCAAAGCAGATACCCAGCCAACAGCCCCCAGCTTCCACTGGACCTTCCTCTCTCCCCACCTGCCCCAATCAGCATCCACCCAGTGACATCTCCAGAGCTGTCACAGCTCTCAGTCACCATAGAGGTGTCAGACCTCTCAGACTGATCCCCACAAGCAGACAGCTGAGGGTGGCAGAGCCATCTCCCCAGTCCATAGCTGTGCAGAGCCAGCTCTGTGCTCTGAGAGGGCTTTTTCTTTCAACTTTTTTTTACTATTCTGGCTCTCTAGGACACTGGTTGTAAAAACAACCATAAAGAAGTTAAAATCAATGTGCTGACTCAGAGGAGTCGTTCAATATCCTTATTAAAGATCCACAGTGCTGGAGTTGTAACAGCTCTTGGCGCTCAGAGGACACCTTTCATCTCACGAGTTTGAGGCACTTTACAAGCACTAATGAATTAAACTTCATAACAGTTCTTCACACAGAGCCCCACACACCAATTATTCATCTGTGTGCACAATATGGGCATTAAATAAAAATAATAAGCTAGTAAATTTTGCCTCTCCTCTGGCCTCAGGATTGCCTCTGAGCTGATTTCAATTCTTCCCCATTCATCCAGTCCCTGGTTTTCATGTGCAGGGGAAGGTGAGTGGGGCTATAGGGGGCCCTCACTTTGCTCTGCTCTGCTCTGCTCCAGCAAAGCACCAAGTGTCAGGTCCTCGCCCTGGCCCAGGGGAGCTCCTACTGGGTAAATCATTCAAGTGAACCTTGGCACTGTCCTGGGCTGGGCCAGGAGCTGGACTCTATCATCCTTGCAGGTCTCTTCCAACTCAGGATTACTATGATTCTGTGATTCTATGACTTTGTGATTCTATGACTTTATGATTCTGTGTTTTTTCTCTCCCACATGGGACTGGATTCCCTGGGACAGTACTGAGAGACACAGAGAGCTGGGTTGGTTAAGACCGCAGTGACCCTTCTGAGTGAAATAAACCCCAAAAATTCCACTCTGACGTTTTTAATCCAGTGGAACCTGAAGACCATCATGCCCCTGGGCATTTTCTGATTCTCCTGCTGATGCTCATTTTCTTTTCATTTGTGAGGTTTCAATAATAAACCCAAAGCCTCACAGTTTCAGATGAGCATGTTCAATGTTGAAGAGCAGAAGATCGACCAGTCCAAAACACCCACCACAGCAGCAGTCACTTTAGGTCAACAAAATCCTTTTCAAATTGAGCCACCCCTCTCCAGTTTTTGTCCAAAGTTCTTCCCCTGGTATTTCTTGGAAGCAACCGGATTCAACATCTGGACACCAGATTCTCTCCCTTGGTCAGGTCATACTGTAGGAAGGTGTCACCTTGAACACAGCACTTCCCTGGAGACACTTACAGAAATACTGGGGGACTAAGACAGGGCAGTGCCGTCAGTGGGGCAGGCAGAATGTCCTTGTCCCGACTCTTGAGCTCCAGGGGCATTTGCATTGGCTCTGGGAGGAGGGAACTGAAGGCTGAATGCAGTGGGGACATGACTGGGCCGCTCTTAAAAGGAAATTTCATGGAATCCTTAAGGTTGAAAAAGCACTCTAAGATCAAGTTCAACCATTACTCCATCACTGCCAGGCCCACCACTAAACCGTGTTCCTAAATGCCACATCTACACATCTTTTAAATCCCTCCAGGGCCAATGACTCTACCTCTGCCTTGGGCAACCTGTGCCAATGTCTGTCTTTCCATGATAATATCCCCATCTCCTGCAAACCACAAGCTGCCTTGACTCAGTTGTCGGGATCGAGTCACTGGGACACATAAGGGTGACATCAGTAACTGGAAAACTTCCCCAGCAATCCTGAAGTGAGGTTCCCACCATCCCATGTCTGTGCCCACCACGCAGTGTCCATGCCAATGCCCAGCCAGTGCACAGCCACTGGGATAACTGGGGACTAATGGAAATGAGGCCACAGGGCACCAATGCCACAGTCTGAGCCCCAGGGGCTGTGGCACTCTGGGAAGCAGGGAAGCACAAATGTTTGTTGTCTGTTCAGAGCCTTGTTCCTTATAGGTCATGAGCCTATGCTAGAAACTGGTATGGTTGAGCCACACAGCTCAGAAGTTACTGGGACAGGTGACCTTACCAGCCAGCACAGGCTGGGGAGGAGGAGTGTGAATATCATGGGTATCTGCCCATGCAACCAGGGACTGGTGGAGCTGATCCAGGGAGAACAGAGCAGGATGGGTCATAAGCCAGAGCTCCGTGCAAACGGACTCAGAGCCCAGCAGAACTCTGGCATCCCAGGCCAGGTTCAGGCTGTGACCCCAGGCACCTCTCAGAGTCCCTGGGCTGTAAAGGTGGGCACACATTTCTAGTGGAAGTTATCCCTACCCATGACAGGGAGTTGGAATGAGATGAGCTTTAAGGTCCTTTCTAACCCAGACCATTCTGGGATTCTGTGATACACAGGTCTGCTCTGTGTCATCAGCCTCATGGTGTCCATAGAGATGTGACACGGGGGCATCACTGTTCCATCCGCTGCAGAGATCCCCCATGCCCATGGGCAGTTTACCCCAAAAGCAGCACCAGCAGCTGTGGGGATGTTTATTCTCTCCCAGGAGGGTGATCAGCTCAGGGTGGCAGCAGGGTGGCAGGACCAGTCCTCTGCAGCCACGGGACAGCTCCTCACAGCCAGCCAAGGCCATGGGGTCCTGCCCTCTGATCCACTGGGGGCAATTCCCAGGGACACAGGGAGTGGTCCCTCCCACCTTTACCAGAGTTTTCCCCTTCACCCTGGCTTCCATGGCATGTTTTTGGGTGGTAGTTACAAGGATGCTGTTGTTGAATTCAGTGCTGTATTCACTTGTGCTGAGAACATCATCTTCACACTGGCAATAATGATAGCAATCAACACACAGTAAAATAAATCTCCAGTTGAAGCCCAAGTCTAGAAACTTGGGAGGGAATAAAGTTAAAGGCAGAAAGTCCCAGCAGCTATGTCTTTTGCAAGGATATACAGAAATGCTTATTGCCAGGTATGTGCCATCTTCTCCCTGTGATCTGGAGGCTACAGGTGTCTGATCTGCTCCTGAGCAGTGTCTGAAAGGAAGGGTCTGGCAGGGTTTGGATTGCCAGGAGCTCACAGCAAAGCCAACTGGGAAACTGAGGCCCCCAGAGACAGGGACTGGGAGGCAACAGCCTTGGGACACTGAGAGCCTGGGCTGTGCCAGAGTGCTGTGGGATCAGCAAGGCAGGAAAGTAATGGCAGCAGGGAGACAGAACAGAGGGACAGGAAGGTGTGCCAGGCCAGCAACAGAGAGGCAGAAAGGTGTGCTGGAGGGGTTAGTGACTGCTTCCACCTTCAGCTTCTAAAGACTCGTGCCAGAAATCCCAGCTCCCACCAGATCCCACAGCTCTTATAATCACCACTTAACCTTGGACAAACGATCTTCCCTGTGTCCCTAACCTGGACCAGGGATGAGGATGCTCCCCTGTTTGTATCTAAGGCCCAGAGATGGAGGCACTGGGGCTCTGCTCCTGGGGTGTCAGGCTGCCTGCAGGCACACCCAGGCACGATCCAGTGGCTTCCTCGGGATGGAGCAAATGTGTGCGCTGGGCTGGTGTGGGAACAGGCTTGTGGGTGCCAGCAGGGTGTGTGTGTGTGTGTAGCATCATTGTCACAGGGGTGTTCACGGGCTGGAGCTGGGGCTGGGACCAGATCTCTCTGCTCTGCTGGGGCTGCACCCCTCTGCTCTGTGCCACAGGAGCTGCAGGCAGAACTTCAGGAATGCTGAGGACCAGAACCCCCAAATGACATCTTTATCTTGCCTGATCAATTCCTTATCACTAAGCAGAAATCCAAATTATTTCTATGCCTTTCTGAGCATTAAAAAAAGTGACTGGGAGTTGGGAGCAGGAGTGTGAGCAGTGGGTGAGTGTGTGTGGAAAGAACATGAGATTAATTACAGGAGCAACAACTACGAGTGTTGATAAATCCTTCCCATTAGGAGCATGCCTGTGGTCCTGTAACTATCTGCCATTCTCAAGCTGGGATGAATGAACCAGCTAATTGTTCGCTGTACTGAAAGCAATCCTCAGGGAGCAGCGCATGCCATGGAGTGAGTCAGCTCTGTGCTGGCAGGGTTGTTATCAAATATTAGAATATTTAGCTGGACGATTTCTACCTAAGTTCAGCAGTGACAGAGAAGGGTGTTATTTTCATCAACGTAGAAAGAAAGAAAGAAAGACATCAGCTACTCTTTGTTTCCTGATGAGTGGAGATCTGGCAAAAAAAGAGGATCATTTCACTTGTTAGTGCACTTGTGAAGTGAGTCATGTGTGCTTCAGCATCGCTTCCAGAAACTTAATTGAAAGTTCTGGTGTCTGCTGTTGTTCAGGGAGAACCATATGCTAGTGAAAGACAGGACTTGTTTTTTATAGTCTAGAATGATTACAACAGCATCAAATCCAAACTGTCATGGCAAGGTGTTTTGAGAGCCGGGGTAAATCTAGAAGTTTCTGCTGTAGGGAGAACAAAAATCTGAGCACAGCAACATGAGAGGAGAGATTGTTTGTGAGAACCGTCTTTGCTGAGCTGTTTGGTGGTGGGGATGGTCAGTGCTAAATGGTCTATTAAGGGTGGTGGGACAGTGGCACGGGTTGCCCAGAGAAGCTGTGTCTGCCCCATCCCAGGAAGTGTTCAAGGCCAGGAAGGACAGGGCTTGGAGCAACCTGGTCTAGTAGAAGGAATCTCTGCCCATGGCAGAGGGTGGAATGAGATGGTGTGTAATTTCCCTTTCAATCCAAACCATTCCCTGACTGGTGATTAAGGGCGGCCTCCTCCAGTGAAGGAAGGAATGTGGGATACAGCCGGTTGCTTGCCAGGTGTTTCTGCTGCCAGCAGTGCAGGAGCTAGCCCATCTTTGACAGTCCTGGATAACCATTCATCCTTTTTTATTATTATTTGCAAAGCTCCCTTGGCTGGGGAGTAAAATCAGTGAATAACATGCTAGAAAACAAGCAGCCCGTGTGACACCAGGCTCCAGCAGCACCAGAGCCAAGCCACAGATGCACAGGGCACAGAGCTGGGAATAGTGCTCCCCAGATCCTTGCGGAAAAGCTTACTGCAGAGGAGCCAGGGTCCCTCTGTGACCATCTCATCCCAGACTGCCTGCAAGCACCCCATGGAGGCTGGAAAGCAGCCTTTGCACGATGATTCAATGGAAGCAAACAGCACAACGTTCCAGCACTGCCGGTGTACCCGGCGTTGGGTGAGGAGAGCAATGAGGAGAGGAGGATGTTTGTGCAGCATCGTCCCAGAGAGACGGAGCCCTCTTCCATCTGCTGGAGGGGGCCACATGGACACAGTCTGCCAAGCACAAGAGTCATGAGGAGCTCTTATTAGGCTGTGAAGTTGCAGGTTTGCAGAGGGTTTGCTCTTGGAGTTTTCCTCTGAAAGTGTCAAAGACCAGGCTGGATGGAGCTTGGAGAAACCTGGTTTAGTGGGAGGTGCCACTGCCCATGGCAGGGGTTTGGAATGAGATAAGATTTAAGGTCCCTCCAACCCAAAATAGTCTGTGTTTCTGTGATTTAGTTGGGATTTCAGTTTGGTTAGACTGCTGAGAACTCCATCACTGACATGGCAACCCCAGCACTGTCCCACATCTCTCCCATGCCTCCTCCACCCACTGTTCCATGTTTAGCCCCTTCCTTCTGTGAGTCACCTTCAGCAAAGCTTTTACACAGGTCCATGATCTCAGGTATCTGCTAAAACCCCCCTACAACAGCACCTGCTTAAAGCAAAACACTTATGTAGTGTCCTGTGTGCTGGGGTGAAAGGGGCTGCTCCCCAAGAGGCCAGAATGTCACATCCCAGTAGGATGCAGAGCAGGAGCTGCTGTGGAACCTGTCTGCAGGATATGGCAAAGAGGAGAATCTTTGCAAGGTCCTGCAGCAGGTCCAGAAGCAAAACATGAAGGTCTGGCAGCAGTGGTGACCTGCAAGACCTCAGCCTTCCCCTAATTCCATATTTCCCTATTTATCCATAAGGCATATACTGCAGTAGCCTGTGTCAGAGATGAATGCATGTGGAATAACAATGTATTACATAATATGGGATAACAAGGGATTCCTATGGTGAGAGGTTTCTTGTTTCTTTTTATTTCTTTCTTTTCCTACTTTTGCATGTTCACCTGTCCAGAAATCCTCATTTCCCACAAAGAGGGCTAAGGAAGACATTCACAGGGCTTTCACTGGAAAATTATCCAATGGGCTATAGAAATGAATATGAGTGAAGCAGGAATCCTGGCCAAAGTGTTTCAACTTCAACACAGTGGGAAAATAGAATATATTGCTCCTTTCAGGGGGCACAGATGACAGATATCCTCAGTATATGAACCCAGTGGAAAGATAAACAGATACTTAGCACTTCCTTTATGTTGGAAGGATGTTTCTAAGAGTCGAGAACGCCTGTTTCACCTGACCCTGAGGAGGTCATTTTAGGGACAGTTTAGTTGTCACCTGAAAAGTCCCTCTGAGACCTTACAGGAACAAAGAGGCTACTGGTATTTCTGTAGCTGGAATGGGAGACCAAATTAGAAGGGAAAAGGTTGGGGGCTTCTACGTTTTTGTGTCTCGGGCAGAGGAGTAAAATTTTACCCCTGAAAGAAGGATCCTGGGTCCCTGCACTCCATGAAGGTGGTAGGCCCTCAGGACCTCCTGGGATGTGCTTGGCAAGTTGAGTGGTGTCCAGAGTAGAATAAAGGGTGTCAAAAGCCAGGTCTGGTCTCAGGGGACAGGGCTGTGACCCTGAAGGCTGCTCTCAAGGCATGAGAAGTTCAGTGGGCTATGAAACCCTCAAATAAAGCCCCCAAACACAGGGACTCCTTTGGGAGCCGTTCACTTTCTTGCTCTGCTCCTTTCATCTCATCCTTGTCACCTGCAGCGGTTACCCCTGGTGTGGCCTTCGGTGTCATACTGAGTCCAGGCTATCAGAAGATCTCACAACTCTACCATTCTCCTTGGAAATCCCCCTGTTCCTCCTTCTGTGCTGGCAGGAACAGGCTGGGAGAACACATCAACTGCCCCTGCACACGTGAGAGCAGTGGGAGCACCAGCAGACCCGGAGCCAGGCAAGAAAAGCAGGTTTTTAATGACTTGATTCCAAATTTATATGTATAAATATAGTGTCATGAGTCATGCCAGTGGTCTGGGAGCACAGAGGATGGTAAAGAGAGTATCTGACCACCAGATAATTTGAAATTCTCCCCCTTTGCCAACTCTGAGCTGCTGCCGACCCAGAGCAGGGTTTTAGAAGCTCGGAGGGGTATAGGTTGGATATTAGGAAAGGGTTCTTCCCTCAGAGGGTGGTCAGGCACAGGAACAGTATCCCCAGGGCAGTGGTCATGGCCTCGAGGCTGTCAGGGCTCAAGGAGTGCTTGGACAACACTCTCGGGCACAGGGTGGGATTGTTGGGGTGTCTGTGCAGGATCTGGAGTTGGACTGGATGATCATTGTGGGTCCCTTTGTGGGACATTGTGGGACAGTCTGTCGTTCTGTGATGCAGTCTGGGCTCCTCTGGAAACACACAGAGTAGTGAGACCTCTTCAAGAGAAATCTCAGTCCACATCTGGCATCTCTAGTGGGTCCAAAAGCTGCCAGTAGTCCCAGGGCAGGGAGGGAGCTCTGTACAGCATCATCCATTGGTGTTGTCCTTAGGGGCACACATCTGATGCGGAGCTGGGAGGGCTCAACCTGGAGAAAAGGAGGCTCAGGGGGGACCTTCTGACTCTCTGCAACTGTCTGACAGGAGTGGGGAGCCTGGTGGGGGTCGGGCTCTGTCCCCAGGGAAAACATGGCAAGATAAGGAGAAACAGCCTCAAGCTACATCAGAGGAGGTTCAGATTGGATACTAGGGAAAATTTCTTCATGGAAAGGGTGGTCAGACATTGGAACAAGCTGCCCAGGGCAGTGCTGAATTGAGCAATGTTTTACCCATGGTGCGAGGGCTCTTTCTCTCACTGCTTAGTTCATCCTTATGTTTTACAGTGGCCAAAAGGGAAAAATTAGTTCAAGTCTGGCAAGAAACTGCTGAGGCAAGTGTTGTGAAGGCCATAGGTGATCTTTTCCTTTGTTGTTTACCAGTTGTGTATCTCCCCCAGAGTTTCCAGGCAGTGTTCTTGTCCTTTGTTTCTTTTGGGGTGAAAACACTGTGAGAAATCACAAGCTACAGTATCTCCTTTGCCCTTGTTAAACATTTCCCTGCTGCAGCTGATACACATACAGCCGAGGGCAGAGGTTTGGTGGCCATTTGCTGAAGGATCTATGGCCAGAACAACCTCTGGGTCGTGCTGAAGTGATTGCTTGGTGAATTTGTGGAGAAGACCTGAGAAAGTGAAGTTCTGGGAGAAATCATCTGGAATGAAATTCCTGCCCATTGAAAGCAAGGCAAAACAGTGCAATTTTGGAATGGTTGGAGCAGGAGTTGATGAACTGTGTAAGGTAACATTATTCAGTAATTGGCAATGATGGCATATCCCACTGATCCCATTAATCACACAGAGTGTCCTGATGCAAAAACAATAAATCCCTTCAGCAAGGTGTGTGGACTCTGAACCTGACCTGGGACCCCCAACAGAGCTCTGTGCCTGCCTTCAGCCACCCAGAGAGCTGGGACAGAGAATGGGACCTGGTGCCACAGGATGGGCTGGCTCCTGTGACAGCTGGCTCCTGGCCAGCTGTGAGCACAAGGCAGAGCGTGACAAAGGACTCTCCTATGGAACGACTTTCTGTGGCTCCTTGGGGTTATGGTGGAGAGCCCAAAGGATTGCAGAAAGCTCAGGGACAGTTGCCATCAGCTGGGGCTCTTAAGAGGAAGGTCAAGACAAAGCCTGAGCAACACTCCAGCTTCTCCATCCACCATGCAGGGAGGATTGCCCAGATGAGCAGGGATGCTGGTGACACTCACGGGCTGCTCTGGGGACACCTGGTGTCTTGCTGACTGTTGGCATGAGCACTACCAAATCCTGATCAGCAGCATTTTGTGGAAACTGAGCCTTGCAGGGCGGGTATATGACTTTTCTTCACAAACAGGACAGTAAAGAACTCTGCCAGAGCTGCCTAAGCTCCATCCCTGGATGTCTACTTCTGTCTTCTATCTGCACATGTTGGAGCAATTAGCAGGTCTGGTGCCAGGTGGAGGTGTCATGGGGTGCACTGTGGGACTGGAGAGGCTATTTTTGGATATGTAGAGTTGTTGTTGTCACACCCCCATGCTGCTCCACTACCAAAGCAGGATAAAGGAGGCCCCACTCCAGGCTGGGCAGTGGCTGAGGCGGTGGACCTGGCTCCACAGAGCCCCCTCCTAACTTGCTGACCCCCATGTCATGCCACACAGCTGGCACCCACCACCATGGCCCCTTCTCCTCGTGCTGGAATGGACAGGGAGGTTGCCTCCTGATGGAACAACTGTGCCAGCCTGGTGAGTCACTGGGAACAGGCATATTCACAGCCAAGGAAGAGGTTGGCTGGTTGGTCACCACGGGGAATGAGGAGTGACTACAGCTATATTTGGGTTTTCTTCTCATTTGTAAAAATAAATAGAAGGCTCTGATCTCCCTACTGCAAACTGTGCAAATGTAGACTTTGTGCATCTGAGCCCATGGCTCTGAATGTCAGCAGATGTCTCTGGAGCTGTTGCTGGTGCAGGATCAGAGGTTTGGGAGCCTCAGGCACCTCTCGCCCCCAGAGCTGTGCAATCTGTGCCTTTCCAGCTCAACCTGCTCCCAGCACAGCTCAGGAAGGTGACATTGAACGTGCTGTGACCCTTGGAGCAGGCAGGAGCAATGTGGTGTCCAGGGAGCAGGGCAGGCAGCACCCACTCAAGCATGCAACTGGACATAATCCCAAATGCAGCCAAGCAATGAGATGGAGCTAGCAGGGTCTGTAGGGGCCAGGAGCCTCAGGAAGGAGCCCCTCAGCCATCCAGGTAGCTGTTGTGGCTTCTGGAGATTCCTGGGGCAGCTCTCTCCATGTGGAAATGAATCCCCAGCCTCCCCTCTGGCTGCTGGTGGCATGTGGCAGGTCCTGCCCTGGGAAGTCCTGACTTAGCTGGTTCTGCCCAAGTGCTGGGACTCAGCAATAAAACCCAAGCCAGCTGGGGACTCCTGTGGACCAAGGACAGCAGTGGTTGCAAGCACAATGTGAAGTGGTCCTGCTGCCAGTAGTGTGGCACAGAGGAGCTCAGTGGGGACCTGAACCTGCCCACTCCTGCCAGCAACATGGGCTGCAGTCCCTGGCTGGTCCCCAGCAGCAGGCTGGCCCTGGGGGCCCATGGGTGTGTGCCAATGGCTTTTAGTCTCAGAAGGCCCCTCAAGGATCCCTGTTTTTAACAGGTGTGTGTCTGGGTCTGCAGCTGCACGGACCTCAGAGCCGGGGCAGAAGTGTCCTGCTGCCTCCCAGCACATGCTGGGAGGGGAAGCTGGTCCCTGAGCGAGCAGATCCAGAACCCCTGGCAGCCCTGCTAGTACCCCCAACTTGGATAGGGTGATGAGGCAGGGAAAAGCACTGTTGGCTGCTTTTTGGAAAGCCAGTCCATTAATCACACAGTTTTGCAGCTCTCATGGTACCTTGAGAACGTGATCTGCTGCAGCTCACACACATGGGCTCAAATGCTTCCTGCCTTGTGTGCCACTGCTGAGAGTTAATGGGGGCTTGCAATCCCAAATAAAACTCCATGTGAGGTGTGATGGGACTCACCAAGTGACCTCAATTCAGGGAGCATGTCACACTGCCAACTTCAGGTTATTGGCTGTCTCCTTCCAGAATGCTGAAATCTCCACTTCAGTGTAGTATTCATAGAATCACAGTATGGTTTGAGTTGAAAGGGACCTCAAGGATCATCTCGTTCCACTTCCTGTCACAGTCAAGGACACCTTCCATTAGACCAGGTTGCTCCAAGCCCCATCCAAGCTGACCTTGGACAGCGAGGGATGGAGCAGCCCTAGCTTCTCTGGACAACTTGTGCCAGTGCCCCACCACCCAGGCAACAAGCATGAAATGTCTGGAAAACCATGCACCTCTGTGAGGCTGCCAGTTCGATTTTCTGAGGCTGAGGATCAAAGAACAGCTCCAGCTTCCAGAAAATTTGAAGCATCATGATAAAGTAGCCAGAGATGAGCAGCAATAGGCAGGAGAATATATGAGGAAGCTGTAGGAGAACTGAGGAGAAATGAGGGAGCCCTCAATTTTAGGCCAGTCAAGCTTTACAGGGAGCTCAGCACTGGTGGTTTGGAGTCATTACACCTGGTCATGAAAAAAAACAGGGATTATGAGGGAGGCTGATCCTCAGGACTTGAAAGGAATTATCAGTTGTAGGAGAATTTGTGGCCAAAGCCCCAGCAGCTCAGACCCACACCCTTCAGCAGGGCATTAAGTCTGAGGAGGGGCTGTTCCCATTCCTGTGGTCCCTCCATGCCGTGCAGGTAGCACAGTGAGTACCACCCCCAGGGGCACCGTGGTGCAGCAGTGGTGGGGTCGGGATGGGGCTTCCTGGTTGTCTGTGGTGGCAGAACAGCTCAGTCTGTCACACCAGCACAGAGCCCATGGCACATCAGGATGCCAGAGGTCCCAGCGCAGGCATCAGGCTGAGCACTGCTCCAAGGGAGAGCAGCATTAGGAGAGCAGGATCAGTGCAGGAGGGCAGGATCAGTGCAGGAGGGCAGGATCAGTGCAGGAGGGCAGGATCAGTGCAGGAGGGCAGGATCAGTGCAGGAGGGCAGGATCAGTGCAGGAGGGCAGGATCAGTGCAGGAGGGCAGGATCAGTGCAGGAGGGCAGGATCAGTGCAGGAGGGCAGGATCAGTGCAGGAGGGCAGGATCAGTGCAGGAGGGCAGGATCAGTGCAGGAGGGCAGGATCAGTGCAGGAGGGCAGGATCAGTGCAGGAATGCAGGATCAGTGCAGTGCTGTGAGCACAGGGAGAGCATCCCCTGTATATTCCCAATGGCAAGTCCTGCAAGCCCAGAGGGTGGGTTGGCAGAACCGGATTGAGGGTCTAAGCCCTGGCAGGGTGGAGAGAGGAGGGAGCAGGGCTCACAAGATGCAGCAGGGTGCCACGGAGCTTCAGGTTCATGTGCTCTGGTCACATCTGTGGGCTCATGAATGGCTGCTAAGGGACTGAATAAAGCTGTGTGTCCAGAGAGCTCTGCCCCCCCTCTCCCATGCCAAGCAGCACACAACACACTGTGCTGACTCATCACTGGTGAATCCCCCTTCCTCTGCACAACCCCCTTCCCAACCACAGATTAAATGATGGCAGAAGAAATACCACTTCATTCAGGTGATGCATCTCAGTTAGAGAGCTGTCGCCTGGGGCTGACTGTCCTCTGGAATTCTGAGCTGGCCTTCCAGTCTGGAGAGCTGCTGGAGCTTCCCCTGGGGCATGACCCTCCATCTGTGCTACACCTCTCCAGTGGTTGGGCATCTTAACAGGGATGCGGGGACATTTGGTGCTAGAAGAGCATATTCTACTATTAAGGGTGAAGATTATTGAGCACTGGAACCGTCATGAACCTGTTCTGCATTCCTATACAAAGAGGGCAGAGAGCCCCAGGAGACTGCTCAGGGCTGGAGCTGGGGCTGCCCATCCTCCCCAGCCCTGGTTCTGGCTGACCTGCTTCCATCCCGCTCCTCCTGCCTCCCAGCAGACCCAGCGATCCCATGCTGCAAAGGCAGAAGCAGACCCCGGTGCCATCCCTGCCTGATGGCCTGTGCTCTTTGGGATGTTGGTTCCTTCTCAAATGAGGCCAAGGGATCACCTACACCACTCGCCTACCTGCTGACCACAGTGGTGCTGGTGGGCTGGAGCCCACCCTGTGTGACAACAGTGAGGTACTCCAAGAGCGAGATGAGCCCTGCCTTTTCCCCACATGGCTCTGTTCAGACTGTGCTCACTCAGCCTGCAGGGACAGGATCGCCCTCGGCGGGGCCACATCCCCCGACCTGGGAGGGAGGACGGGATCAGTGGGCAACGTGAGGCTGGCTGGGCACAGAGACAAGAGCCATTGCTGACACCGGGGAGGGCATCGTGGTCCAACTCAGCCCAGCTCCCAGAATCATACACCACATAGCCCAAGAGGTGCCACGCTTTGTCTGCAGGAAGGGAAATTCCCTGCCTGGGCCGCTTGCCTGTGCTGGAGAGGCTGGAGGCAGAGCTGAGGCTGATGGAAGGACTGGGGCTGACGGTAGGGACAGGGATGATGGCAGTACTGGGAATGATGACAAAGACAGGGATGATGGCAGGGACAGAGAAGATAGCAGTGCTGGAAATGATGGGAGAGCTAAACTTGTTTACAGAGACAAGGCTCACATCAGTGACCCCATAGAACTTCTTTCCTGGGTCCACATGCCCTTCTGGGGCAATAAGGGACCCCACATGTGCCAGCGAGCATGGCCTTACAGAGGGTCCCAACATGGTACCAGATCCCTGGACACAGGCCCAGGAGTGCATGTGCTGCTTGGATTGGGACAGATGAATACATCTCTGTCAGCTCTGGAGAAGTACCATCTGCAGTGGCTGTAATGGCAAGTCAGGTACCAACCAGGTGATGTAATCACTGGATTGTCAACAGCAAATTAAACCCTGCTTAGGCTGGGGTTCCTCAGGGGTTGTCTCCCTAAACCAGCGGAGTTCTTGGGATCTGTTGTTATTTGGAAAGAGAGTAAGATGTTTACTGTCCTCTCCCTCTTCTGGTGTGGCACAGGCACAAAAGGCAGCCCCACCCTGTGTCCTGTCCTGAGGAAATGCTGCTGCAGAGGCAGTCGTGGCACTGTCTTCGAGGGGCCAGAACTGTGTATGCACACCCTGCTCTCAGTCTGGGCAGTTGCTGAACTGCAGGAGACACCTCAAGGGATGCTGGAGGGATGCTGAGCCTCCAGGCACAGCTCAAGGGATGCTGAGCCTCCAGGGGCTTTGTGAGGAATGATGAGCCTCAAGGCACATCCCAGAGGATACTGAGCCCCTGCAGCTCTCCATGAAGGCAGAAGCTGGATAGGCACTAGAGCTCTGAGCAGCAGGAGGGTTGTTGCTGGATTCCAGTAGTTCCTGGGTCATGGTGACACCAAGCCCAGAGCAAGTGGTGTTCACCCAGGTCTCAGCCTGCTACCTTAAATATGGCACTGGTGTCTCTCTAGGGTGAGGACCCTCAGCGGGGACTGTGAAGGCTCCAGCCAGTGCAGAGCCTGTGGCAGGACCACACCAGGCATGCAGAGCTGGACTCAGAGGGATGCAGTTCTCCCTCTCCAGGAATGATGTTCATGGACTTCCACTGGGCTCTACTTCCCCAGCCCTGTCACTTCACTGTCTCTACTTCTGACATCAGCATCTTCAGAAAACCCTCTAGCTGATGGGGATCGCAGAGGTCTCTGTCCAAGGCCCCTGGAGCTGGGGGGACTGGATGTCACTGCTGGGGAGCGTTGGGGTGAGGAGATAAGGGGGGAAGAGGGATGGAGGCAAGGGGGATGAGTGGCCACACGTCCTTGCCCCTCACACACTTACACACTCCTCATGGTTCTGACTGCCTTTGGCCATGCATGACACTGACAGCTGTTGTTGGATAACCCCAGATGGCCAGGAAGCTGCGACAGCTGCCAACACAGGCATCCTGGCTCTGCTCAAATGCTTCTCTTTCCCCTGGTTCTGCTCTCCATCCCACCAAGGTAGAAAAGATGAGGTAGCTCTGGTGAGCACTTGGTCCCCCTGCCAAAAAACTATTTCATACTCTTGGTGGAAAAGTAATGCTTCCAAAATTGAAACAATGAGCCAGGCAACATTTTCAGAGGGAGATGCAGTGGTAGGGTAAAGGAGGCGGGCATGGCACAGCCTGTCCCATGTCCTGGACATGGAACACGCATGTCCCCAGGTAGTGTGAGGGGCGTGGCTCTGTACTCACTTATCATGCAGAGGATTTGTTCTGTGTGGTTTGGCTGATCAGTTGCTGCTAAGTAGGTTTCCACAGAGGAGCTGCATTAACAAGTGCCACAGCCTTTGCCAGCATCTCCCACCAGCCCCAGTCCCCAGTGGGCAGTGAGAGTGTTCAGCAGGAGTCCACACTGCAGCAGGTCTGGAAAGAGCAGATCATCATGCCCTGCTGTCCCTTTGGAAGGCCTCAGAAGCGCTTTGAGGTCTGTGGATCACAAGAGGAAAGGGAAGTGGAAGAAAGGACAGCCAGGACGGCTGCTGCAGAACAGACATGCAGTGTGCATGTCCTGTCACGTTTGCTCTGTTGCTCCATCCTCAGGCACAAGCCCCTTTCCTGACTCTCTGAGGGTGAGTCCTGGCCCACCATGCCAGGTCCAGGCCAGAGCTTCTAGCCCGGCTGGGCACTGGTTGTCTTTTGGAGCCCTACACCAGCAGCATCATCTCCTCATCTTGCCATCCGTAGGCTGTGCATGTGATGCTGTGGTTTCTGGTGCCTACGGACATGGGGTTGCTTGGAGGTTGGCTGTCAGTCCTGCCCTCTGGTAGGTGCCAACTGGCAAGCATGGGTGCCCAGGACTGCTGGGAGCATACGCTTGTGCTGCAGTCCCCAGCAGGACACTGGCTCTGGGATGGGGCAGACCCAAAAGCCAGAAGAGAGGCTGCACCGGGGTATGAGGGTATGAACTTGCCTTCCCATGTCCATCGTGTGGTTCTTGCAGAATCCTGAACAAGGCACTTACTGAAAAACCTGTACAAAGCAAGGGTGGAGTGTCCTGCCCCATGGGAGAGCTCAGAAAGAAAGATCCTCAATAATGGAGTGTGATGAGATGGCCACATCAGCTCCCACAGAGACATGGTGTCTCTGATCATCTTCATGCATGCAGAGGGGCAAGAAGCCATTTCCAGCTGGTGCTTCATGGCATCCCAATGTTGTTCTGACTCTGGAGGTGTTCCTAACGAGGTCAGCTCACCCTTCCTGGCAGCACATTGCACTTCCAGACCAGCGGCATGAGCTGCCCTGATGATAAATGGTTCCAAAGCCAGGACTAAGTAGAGCTTAGTATACTCTCATCTTACATGGATACATTGCTTCAAGTGCCAAGCAGCAGAGCTGTTCTGGTGTGCTCACAGGGCTGTTGTGCCAGACCTGTGTCCCAGCCACAGCTCAGATTCCACATTTGTTCAGGTGTTGTTGTTGTTGGCTGGACTTCGCGAACGAAGATTTTGGGCTCAGCCTGCGCAGTGGATGTTTTAGGTGAGGCACAGTGTGCGCGGAACTGGCCCCACCCCCTTTACTCCTGAGGTTCATTTGCCACGGCCGAGCAGCTCGGACGGTGACAGCGAGTTCCTCGGGATTGGAACCGGCGTCCTCAGAGGAGGAGCCACTCCACAGGCGGGGGGCTACGGCACTCGGCCAACGCCCGCCGCTTGTTCAGGTGCAGGACACTCACAAACCCACGACCAACCTGGCATTATTGGGGTTCTTGGCCTCTCCTGCCCCAGGGGTTATTTCTGAGTGAGTCCTTGGTCAGGACTGTTCAGAGTAGGTCAGTGCTGTGCGCTGAAGGTCCCATGTTTCTGGTTGAGATAAGGAACTGCTTTCCACCGCTGTGGCCAGTTTCGCACTGGACACACATCCTGGGACACAGCCAGCACTGGCAGCACAGCAAGGGCAGGAGGGCAGATAGAGGCAGAAGGAACAGGCCGTCCTTCTCCCGAGTCTCATGGCTCAGAGAAAAATCCTCCATGAGTCTCCTTGGAATCCACCTCCCAGACCCTCAGTCTCTCCAGGATCTGACTCCAATCACCTCCTGATACACTCACAGGCTACACTCAAGTTCACTACCGGGCCTGGATCACACACACGTGCAAGGATGCTCCTCACAAGAAGAGAAGAAGGCAGGACAGACTGCGTGCTTGTCCCTCCCTGTTCTACCCAGATCCCTTCCTTTCCCTGCCTCTGACTCTTCTCCAAACCACCTTATAACAAGTATTGTGCAATCCCCGAATTCCCTGGTGCAATCTCCAGATTTACCTTGGAGGCATTTTGTGCAGCAGCCCCATTACTCTGCACACCTTTTTGAAGAGTTTCTGCTACTGAATCCCCGCGATGGGGAGCAGCAAAGGGGTGAATGGTCAGCCTTGGTGGTTTAGGGTTTTTGAGTCTGAGGGTGGTGGTTTAGGGTGATTTAGGGGTGTCTGAGGGTCACGTGTGTCTATCATCACGTTGTTTCCTCTGGATATTCTGTTTATTCACATAATCCTTACACAGCTGCCCCTGAAGGACAGGAACAGGGATGCATCAGAGGAAGTGTGAGAGGAGAGTGTTTTTAGGTGACCATCCTTCTCATTTGAGGTGTTGTGCTTCTCCACAGTGTAAATATGTGTCAATGCACCGACACTGCAGCCACCCTTCAAGGCTGTTTGTCACCAGTCCTGACCCCTTAGCAAACAGTTTGTTGCTCAGGTAACAGCATAAGGTAAATTGGTGTCTGTGGATGCCTGAACTGAGCCCACCATGCTCCCTGCATGGGAATGGATTAGGAATGACAAGGCAGCCCTGGAAGTATGTGTTTTGTCATCCCTGCTACACTTCCAGCTCTGAGCACAGGAACACACAGCACCAGCCTTCTGCTTGCCAGACACAGCGCAGTGATCACATTAGTCCCTAATGAGCCCAGGCCCCACTGTGCCAGCCAGCCAGAAATCCATGTCCTGAGACTCTTACAGTCCTGGATGGCTTATGAGCCCTCCTGGTAAGCCAGACAGAGGAAATAGGATAAGCCTTGTTTTACGGATGAGGAGTTGAGGCACCAAAAAGTTTAAGTGACTTGAGGGATTTGGAGAGGAACATCTCCAGAGCCCAGGTGCAGAAGCATCCCTGCAGAAGCATGACCTCTCAGTGCCCACCGCATCAAAAACACCAGGTGGCACAAACGAGGTGCCAGCAGCCTTGGGCAAGCATTCCTGCTGCCAGCCCTGCTCCATGTGTCCCCAGATCTTCCATGGTCAGCAGCTCCTCCATGCCATAAGGCTGGTGGAGTGCGAGCTCCACTCAGCTGTCCCCTCCCCTGAGCAGGAGCACGGAGACACACGGACTGACCCATGGGGCACTGCCAGTGCTGATGCCAAAGTCAAGAAAGCAACTGACCTGCTGGCATGAGTGGGTTCAGGGTCACAGTCCACTCACCCCACACCAGCTCCAGAGCCCACTGGCAGAGCTCTGGAGAGGGAGTCAGGAGATCCCAGGGAGCCTGTCCATCAGGGACTGTGTCATCCTGTGTATCCCCAGTCTGCCACTGTCACCTGAGGACCCCTGGGGTCTTCCCAAGGGTTCTGTCTCCTGCTCCTTTGCTCCCCCTTCTCTTGAGCACTTGTACTCTGGATTCCTGTCACAGTCTGAGGTGTCAGCACGTGGCTGGTGCATGTGTGTGAGTGTTGGCACATGTGTGCAGGCATGTGAACACAGGGGTGGGAGGGAGGAAATCCTGTAACCCAGATAACCAGCATCAGCTCTTCCCAGCACTGCTTCTGGGAGCAACTGGGCTTTGGGAGTGACCAGGGGTTTGGGGACAGTGCCTGCTGGGTATAGGAGAGGGGCTGAGCTGGAGGGAGGATCTCACAGCTGGCTGGGTCCAGGCAGTGCTCCCAGCCGGGGGTGAGCACCACCAGCAGGATCCCTGCTTGGGGACATCCAGATCAGGGTCGACCCACCTGCCTTTCCCGTGGCTCCCTTCATCCTCAGCAGTGGGAGGCACACCTAGAACGAGTGGGGTCCTCCAGCACAGCTGAGAGCCTTTGTGCCTCAAGGGACCAGCCTTGCAGGCACCTGTGATGGTCCTGGCCTCCTCCATCCTCCCTGGCACAGACCAGCCATGGCCTCAGTTTCATTGTGCCATGTGGAGCATTGGGACGAGTTCTGCAGGGGCCTCTGGGCCCTGAGGTGGTTTTGGAACCATCTCCTGTCTCCAGACCCGGGACAGCAAGACAATCAATGCTGGGTGCTCAAGTGTCACATTTGGCGTTCTAGAAAGGAGGAATTTGTAAACATCACATGCTGAAGTTTATTTGCTTCCTTCTGATTTTGCCAGCTGTTTGGCACACTGTCGGAATGCTGAGATCAGGAGACCAGGGCTTTGCTGATTAAATACAGAACAAACTGGCTTGTCACCACAGCTCCAGAAGCTTTGGTGTGGAGACCCCACACCGAGTGTGAGCCAAGAGATTCAGGTGCTGGCTGGTTTGGGGAGGAATAAAGTGACAACTGAGCTCTGATCTGGGGGAAAAGTTTGGGGAATTTCCTATGGAAGCATAAAGTGACACTGCAGTGTGCAGAGTCTTGGGTGGAGGGAGGCTCCTGGCTGGGAAAAGGGCGTGTGAGGGATGCTTGGGCCCCACACAGGGGCTCCTGACTGGGGTCAGTGTTGGGGGGGGATGCTGTGCCCTTCCCAGAGCAGCTTCTGGATGGGCTCAGGGACTATGTGGGTGATGCTGGATCCCCCCACAGGGGCTCCTGCAGCTTTGGGTCCTTGGGTCTGAACTGCTGTGTGACAGAACTGTCCCTCACTGCTTCACCCCCTCCCAGGTCGAGGGGAGCCTGACCAGGCTGGAGGGGTCTCAGGGACATACAGCCCCAAGTCGTGGGCCAGCTGCTCCCTCACCTGTGGAGCAGCAACCAGCTTGGCTTTGAAAACCAGCATTTGGAACCAAAAAAGGTTATTTTGCTGCTGGTTTTTTCCTTTTTTCTGAAGGCCATACGGAAAGTACTTCAGTGACTGTGGGAAAAGGAGGACTGGAGGAGTTGCTGAGAACAGTTGTGGTGGTGAATCCTGGTCCTGGGACAGTGATGGGGGGATTTGAGACACATCTACTATAAATCCCTGGTAAATAGGCTTTGGTTGTTTTTAACCTCTTTGTCTTGTGAGCAGTTTGTGCCTCGGGTCCATGTGTGCTTGGTCCATGGGTGTGTCCCTGCCCTTTTTGGAGAGAGCCCAGGGCTGTTTCTGGTCACTCTTTTCTCTCTGGAGCTGCTTCATGTCTTGGCTCAGGGTCTCACCTAACATGCAGCTGATCTCCTGGCTCAGGAAGGGCGCTGCCCGGTCTGCAGGCAGGTGTTTCATGCCAGCAGCTTGCTTGGAAGCCGCTGTCCTGTGGCCAAGGAAGAAGACCCCAGCAGTGCTCTGTGGTGAGGCAGAGCCTGAGCCCTCAGAAACTGGGGCTCATTTGCCTCAGTAGAGGAGGCAGTTCCACAGGGAGCACCTGAGGCCATGGCAGCTGGGGATGGGCACAGGATATTCCCAGGCACCAAGGGCAGCAGCAGTACCAGCGAGTATGGTCCTCAGGGACATCCCAGCATTCAGGGTCATTCTGCCAGAATTGTGCCTGAGAGCTCAGAGAGGAGAATCTCACCTAGCTCCTGTGACAGGCTGGGGACGAGTGATTACATCTATTTCCCATGACTTGTGGTGCTGTGTGAGTGGTGAGACAGCCACATCCCTCCTGCATCCCACACCCTGTCCTTCCACGTTCTGCTCAGCCAGATCTCCCTTGCCCAGTGGTGACTTGGCCCAGCCTATGTTGAGCTGCTGGGTGCCTGCCAGTGCCTGGCATCAGCCTGCCCTGACTCCCCAGGCTGCTGTTCCCACTGGCTTGTGGCTCGGGCAGGGTTTAACCCCAGGGAGCTGGTGCTGCTGGTAGGGCTGTGATGCTCATGTGACAGCAGATGTCTGCGAGGCACAGAGCCTGGCACAGCTGCCCGCCTCTCCTGTCCACTTTGTGTCTCAGAAACATGACCCAGAAGTGCAAAGCTCAAGGATGACCATGTCATCTGTGGTCCTGCTGGAGGATTTGTGACATTGGCAATCTGCAGTGATGGCCTTACCATGGGAGCTGCTTCAGCTGCAGCAGGTGGGTGACTGTGCCCTAGTTCCCAAACTCAATCAGGGTGCTGGGCTGGGGCCATCTGGGCACCCCCCCAGTTCAGGAGCATGAGCCTGTGATGCTGGGGATGGGGACCAATTCTCATCCTAGGGTGGGATGTTTCCAAAATGCAAAGGAGTCCACAGTCTGTACACATTACTGGTATTCCTGGATATATTTTAGGATAAAAGGAAATGGCCTCAAGTTGTGCCAGGAGAGGTTTAGATTGGATATTAGGGAAAATTTCCACACAGAAACGGCTGGCATTGGAACAGGCTGCCTGGGACAGTGGGGGAGCCACCATCTCTGGAGGTGTTCAAAAGATGTGTGAATGTGACACCTGGGGACACGGGTTAGTGGTGGACCTGGCAGTGTGGGACCAATGGTTGGACTCAATGACCTCAGAGGGCTTTTCCAGTCTTAATGATTTTTTTATTGTGTGATCTGTGATTCTGTCCCCTCTCCAGGTCACTCTCCTGGTATAGATAGCTCACAGACCCTTTTCAGCTGCAGAACCTCAGCCTCTCAAATGTGATTTCAGCTCTGCTTCACCATGAACTGCAGACATGCAGCACTGTGCAGTGTTGGTGGACCCCACAACTGCATGTTGAGATCAGCATTCCAGACATATTTTCCCATTTCTTGCCATGTAATAGACTGAAGAAGAGTTTTCTGGAGTCCTGGGCAGAGAAGTGAATTACTCAACCAGAAAGGGGCAGTGAGGGAGCTGGGAAGCTGCACACCTGGCTGCAGCCCTGCAGAGCCTGTCAGGATGTGCTGCTGTGCCTCAGTGTCCCACTCTGTGATGAAGGGACAGCTGTTGCAGCTGTTGGCATGAGGCATTGCTGCTACATGGGCACCCAGGACAGGGGCTGAGCTGAGCAGAGTAGAACACAAAGTGGTTTGAGTGGGAAGGGATCTCAAAGACCACCTAGTTCCACCCCTCTGCCATGGACAGGGACACCTCCCACTAGCCCAGGTTGTTCCAAGTCCCATCCTACCTGGCCTTGAACACTTGAGGGATGGGGCAGCCACAGGATCTCTGGGCAAGTTGTGTAAGAGTAAGTGAGTGATTTTAGCACCCGAAGTCCTCAGTGGAGGCTTCTGACCCACCCTAGGAAATGCATTTCTTTTCCTATATTCCCATTCCAAATGGGACACAGCTGGTGTGGGAGCAGAGGGGAGTGCCAGCATTGCTCCTGCTGCAGAGACCCTGTCCCAGGGTTGAACCTTCCTCTGGGGGACACAGAGGGACTCCAGGGGACACCGGTGCTGCCATGGGTTTGGATGGCACTGAGGACCATGGCTGCAGGAGATGGGTGTGCTTCAGATTGAGAAATGGCAAGAATGGGATCAAGCTGCTAAAAGATGGCCTGTTACATGGAAAGAAGAGCCCACAGCTCCCTCAGAAGGACCTCAGGCACCTGAAGCCTGTTTCTGACAGTCAGGGTCAGATGTCCTTCTTGGTTGGGTTTTACTTTGCAAAAAGGATTTCAGGTTTCATCTCTCTGCTTTGGTGAGGAACTTGGAGGGCTCAGCATTACCACCCATGACCCAACTGCCTGGGCAAAGGGCTGTCCTGCCACCCCTACACAAGTGACCCTTCCCTTTCCCCTCCTAGTATCCCCTGGGACTCCCCTGTGCTGCACCAGACCAGTAACCTTGTGGGATAAAAACAAGCAAAACAAAACATTCTGTGATTCTCTGGAATAGGTGTCCCTGGGTAGCAGCATCTGACTGGAAACCTTCCAGTACAAAAGGAGCTTTTCCACTGTGCCTGGCTGATGTGGGGTCCGTTGGAGGAACAGGAACCAATTATCCTGGAATCTGCCTCTGTGTGCAGTGCAGCCAGAACAAAACATATCCTTCTACCAAGCACATCTCTCTATATGAGGTGGGTCCAGGTCCACTCCAAAAGTCCAGCTGGCTCCACATTAGGCTTTTGCCAGGCTTATCCAATTGAGGTGTAGCCACCTCCAGAAAAAGCCCCATGAAGACATGGTTAGAGCTTAGGCAAATGGACTGTGTCTCTCCAGTCCTGTGGACAATTGACTGCAAAAAGCCTCTGGTCTCTTCACACATTGGTGTGTTTTAAAATTTAGCACCTCTAATTTCAGGCACAGTGGGTGAGTCCATGAAGCTATTGAGTTAGGGTTAGTGTTATTCAATCCAATTGAAATCTGCTCCTGAGAAAACTGCAGGACCTTGGCTGGACTTTCGAGATCCCATGCCCCTGGGGATCCCCTGGAACAGTCGGTTTGGAGAAGCCCAGGAGGTCAGAGGTTAAAAACAGGAGTGACACTGGTCCTCACCCAGTCCCAGTGGCAGACATGGCCAGGTTCCCTGGATGGATCTGCATCCCTTGGCATGGAGGTTTTCCTGCAGCCACGGCTGGTTGCCAGGAGTGCTGAACGCAGGGTACAACCTGTGGAACCAGGGAGTGGGATTCTGACATGGAGTGAGCTCCCAAAGGATTTACAGGTGCAGGTAAGGAAGCATTAAACACAGGATCCCAGCAAGGGAGCAGAGTCAGCCTGCAAATCCTGAGGATGCCTGGTTTGTTTGAAAGAAAGGGGATGCAGGAGCTATTGCACAAATATGAGGGTGGAGAAGGAAGAGCTCAGCTAAAGGACACCAGAACTGGTGCGGTGTTTGCAGATGTTCAGGCTGGAAACTCACATTCTAATTTTTTAGATCCTCTGGGGAACTTACCTGATAAAGTGAGCAAGTCAAAATCCATGTGTTTTTAAGTCAGAATGCTTTCTCTCAATATTTCCCTCCAGGATGCCTCAGCAGCAGTGTCAGAGTTCCTTCCATTTTATCGAATTTTATGATAGTTCTAAAATTCCGTCAACACTGAAACTGGAAGCAGTCTGTCTGTCTGTCTGTGAGGACAACAGGGCTCATAATCTTCCTCCCATTCTCTCATTTTCTGACCCAGTCCCTGCTATTCTCTCCACCCCACCTCCTCTGTGGCTGTCCCCACTCCATCCCGGAGCACACAGATGATTCCCAGCACATCCCCTGCCTTCTCAGCCCTACCATGTGCAGCAGGAAGAGCAGAGGAACTGCCATGACCTGCCAGTTTTGCTTGCTTGGTGTCTCCTGGCCCAACCATCCTTTGTGTTTATCAGGTGTTTAGAATAGGAACCATGTCAATGTGTCCCTTCCTCCCAGGAGTGTTTGGAGGATTACTGACTTGATGTTTGCACAGTGCCAAGCGGGATGATGGTAGGAGCAGAACTGGATTCCTTCATCCCATCTCCTTCCTTTTCTCACATGAGCTGATGCTGGCAGCCAGTGTGTCCATCCAGTGCCAGGTCACCTCTGGGTGCAAACCATGGGGAGGGAACAGCATGGGAGAAAAATCAGTAATGTGGAGAAAATCAAAAAGCAGAGAACCATAGAATTATGGAATGGTTTGTACTGGAAGGGACCTCAAAGACCATGTAATTCCAGCCCCCCTCCACACCTTCTACTAGCCCAGGTTGCTCCAAGCCCCATCCAACCTGGCCTTGAACACTTCCAGGGATGGGGCAGCCACAGCTTCTCTGGGCAACCTGTGCCAGGGCCTCACCACCCTCACATTATGATATTTCTTCTCAATATCCCATCCAACCTTGTCCTCTGGCAGTGGGAAGCCACTCTGCCTTGTCCTGTGAGTCCAGGCTCTTGTTCAAAGTCCCTCTCCAGCGCTCTTGGAGCCTCTTTAGGCACTGAAAGGGGCTCTCAGGTCTCCACAAAGCCGCCTCTCCTTCAGGCTGAACAACCCCAGCTTTCTCAGCCTTTTCTCATGGGAGAGGTGTTCCAATCCTTTACTCTAATATTTCACCCACAAGACCTTCTTTTCATCTTTATTCCGGAAAATGAAAAAGGAAAACAAACTCCATTTCTTTCACCAAATTTCTTTCTGTGGTTCGTGCCAGCTGCCCCAAAGGCAGCCGATTCTGGAGGAGATCTCAGCAGCTCTCCCCATCCTGGAGCACTACAAAGGAAGCTGAGACTTCCCTGTCTGAGCAGGACAAGTCCAGCATATTGGACAGCATGGCTGGAATTTCCAGTTGGAGCATTCCCACCATCGGTGTCCCAGCCCCAGCTCCATCTAGTTGTACATCAATGGTTGCTGCCCCTGACAGTGTCTGGGCTAGAGAGTACATGTTGTAGCTGGTGATGTTAATTAAGAGGTAATGGGACTTATGGAGATTTATTTTCAGGCTGCCTGCTGGGAACTGGTTATACACAACTGGGAAATGGAAAATTGACCTCCTACTCCTTTCCTGTCTTCTCCACAGCAACAGTTAATTATTGTGGCAGGTGGTGGGAACCATGGGATGTGCTCCTCCAGCAGCACTCCCCTGGACAGGCCTGGGAGCAGCTGTCCAGCCTGGCTCTGGAGCCTGGTACTCATCTCCCTCCATCCATCCCAGACCTTGATCCACTGGAGCCTGGTCCTCATCTCTTCCCATCCCAGATCCTGGGTCAGCCAGGCAATCTGCCCCTTCCTTGTCTTTTTCCAGCTCCCAACCTGTGCAGCCTCAGGGAGAGGGAGGCTGATTGTGGATGTGGAGATCCTTAAACCTGGAAAAGCAGGGATGTGGCAGCAGAGGGGAGTGGTGGACAGTCAGATTGGGCGGCTCTGGGCTCAGCTCTGGACTCAAGATGTGGGTCACTGCATCCCTGGGAACTCCTTCCACAGTGGGGACCACATGAACCGGCACTGGGCAGAGTTCAGCAGGCTGGAGGTCCATCCCTTTCTCCATGGCTGACCTGTCTCATCCTGTGCCTCAGTTTACCCTGAGTGAGAGTGATAGTTTGAACAAGGGTGATGGCTTTTGCACTTACCAGGGTTCATTCCTGTACCGCAGCAGTCTCCAGAACCAGTGGCTGCAGTGGGTACAGGATGCTCTGGTTTTTCACACTTGTGTAATGTGAACTAGTCCTTGATGTGTTTTCCTCCATCTGGCCATGTGTGCAGCCTTGCTTTCCATCCCTTCATTGTGCAGCAGCCTGGAGTCACTCACTCCTTCCTGCCTGGATCCAGCTGGACTGTGCTGTGCCACCCTGAGGAACTCCCCTGGGCTGGGTCATCTGGGAGTCCGTGGGTGAGGACCTCCTCCTTCTCTGTTAGCAAGGAGACAGATGATGCCAGAGAGGTCCAGGCTCGGAGAGAAGCAGCAGTTGCCTGGAAAAGCACTGAAGGACTCTCTAGCCTGCCTGGCTCTGTGCCCTGCCTCTGCCAGCAGCAGAGAGAGGGGAGAATGGGCAGCACTTTGGTTTTGGGTACCTTTAACACAGCCCACAGCCCCCACACAACCCCCTGGGTAGTGCCATAGCCCAGCACAGCAGTCACCCATAATGCTTTTATAATCTCTTTCTTGTACATGATTGTTCCCCCAGGAAAGGGAGAGGGAGGCATGATTAATTTTCATTAGCCTTATAAATAATAAGCTTGTTTCCGCTAGTCTTGCCCTGTAATTAGGGCTCTGGTGCCAGGGCCTGGCAGAAGGAAACTGGGATTTGCTAGTGACTCATGGGAAGCTGGGCCAGCCTGGACATCCCACCCTGGGCAGGAGATGGAAGTAGCAAGAGACAGTGGTCCTCTGGGGGCAGTAGGAAAAGGCCTCTGGGGAGAGGGAAAACCCACCAAAAAGGCTGACAGTATTCAAAGGAGGAGGAAAGCTAACCATTTAACCCAATAGCTAGATGTTGATATATGGATGTAGGATCACCTGAAGGGGTGTTCAGCGACGTGGAGATGAGGTGGGAAAGGAGCAGCTGGGTGTTTGCTTTGAATCTGGGGCTGAGTGACCTACAACCACCAGTGCCTAGGCACACAGCTGGTGTCTAGAGCACCGGGGAACATAAACAGACCTTCACAGCTGAGAACACCTGTGTCTGTGAGAGGGGCCACATGGGCTGGGCTCTGAGAAACAGAGCCTGCCCCAACACAGGGCACAGTTGCTTTGGTGACTCTGTTCCCTAACACGGGGACAAAGCATCCAGAAAGGGATCAAGGTGGGATTCTTTTCCACAGGCAAAACTCACCTGTGAAACTCACTGCCCTGAGGTATCAGAATCATAACGCTAAGGAAGTTTCAAAGGAGAAATTAAAAAGGCTGAAAGGGATGTGTGTAAGGAGGATGTCCCTGCCTACAAGAGGGGAAAGCCAGTCTTTGTGTCCTCTGCAAAATGCAGTGTTCACTGTGCCACCAGCCTGAGGCACCTCCAGGAATGCCTCCATCTCAGCAGCGTCTTCCCTGCTGGGTGTGGGCCACAGACAAGCGGGTCCTGTGCTATGCTCTGCATGTGCTCCCAGTCCTACAGTCTTCACAGGAGGAGCCTCCTGCTGAAGAACTAATACACAACCCTGTCAGAGAACAGTGTTTTCCCAACGCAGCAGATGCAGCAAAAACCCTTCTTGAAAGAGCTGTTTGCTAAGATTGGCACACTAATTAAAAGTGCCTGATTAAAGGACTGAAAGGAAATTACTCATAGTAATCATTATAGGCAGCACCTGCAGAGCTCTCCATGCTCTCAGAGCGCCAGCATCCTCCACTCCACCGTGGTGACACGGCTGCTCAGCAGTGACAGGAGCGTGGAGCAGCCCAACTGGCACAGCAGGGCCCCTCCTCCAGCCCAACTGTGTGGACACCAGCCCAGCCCTGTGGACACCAGTCCTGCCCCATAGACACCAGCCCAACCCCGCAGACACCAGCCCCATGCATCCCAAGGAGCTGCCATGAATTGATCCACTGCAAGGCAGGGACAGTCAGTGTGACAGCAGGCAGAGCAGAGAAACACAGCAGCACCACACAGCTCAGCACTGCTCAGCGGGGTCTGCCCTTACCAAGGTCTGCCACAGACAGCTTCTCCATGTGCTTTATCCTCTCCGTCCCTCACCAAGATGCAGCTGTGATCAGCACAGAGCAGGGACCTGCCCCGGGGAGGTCCAAGTGTTCCTGCCTCCCTGGCACCCTGTGGGTGATGCTGGTTATCTCAGATGTCATGCCAAGAACTTTGGAGCACTCACTAGCACAGAGAGTTGCCAGAGCCAGGGAGGGGGCGAGGCCAAGGGCTTCTTAGCAGGACTACTCAATTGCACCTACTTCTGACATGAGTGGTGGTATGAGAGACTTGGTTTGGGGAATTTTTGCTGAGATTTCGGGTGGCCATGTCAGGCTATGCACAGCCCTAGTGAGAGATGCTCCTCTTTATCCCTTGTCAGCCTTAGCAGACATGCAGTGGATGGGGAGCAAGCAGTAGGGGCATGGACAGATCCTTCAGGTGTTCCTGCCACAGGAGAGCAGGCTGGTTCTCAGCATGATCAGGACATGGCACTTTGCAGCCTACCCCACTTCAGACCCCAGGCAGGAGCAGAATCCTGCGTTCCCTGGGCAAGGACAGTGGCAAGAACAGACTGTGCTGAGCTGCAGGCTGGGGACAGGCTGGGCAGCACAGGAGGCGGCTCCAAGCCAGTGCCTCTGGCCTTCTCTTTACTCTGCAGCCACAATCCAGCTCTGACTGGCTATTTCACCTCTGCAATCCAATCCTGTGTGTTCTGCCTTTGATAATCAGCCAAGTGTTAGAATAAGAGCCAGCAGAGGCAGTGAGAGTGAACCAGTCCGTGTAAGTCCATGTATTCCTGAGCAGAATGTAAGTGCAGCTGTATGACTAGAAACATACTTTATTTTTTTGGTGTTGAGTCAATGTGCCTTTTCCATAGTCATTCATATTAGATTGGATATTAGGGAAAATTTCTCCACAGAAAGGGTGGTCAGATGTTGGAACAAACCGCCCAGGGCAGTGGTGGAGTCACCATCCCTGGAAGTGCTAAAAAAACATGTGGATGTGGCACTTCTGGACTTAGTGGTGGGTTTGGCAGTGCTGGGTTAATGGTTGAACATGATGATCTTAAAGGGCTTTTCCAACTTTAATCGTTCCATGACTTTATGAACATCCTCTCAGGTACTGAGCTGACAGAAATGGACCCTCTTTTCTACTATGACACTGTCAGTGCCACACAGAGGCCCTGCTTCTCCCGTTATTTCCTTTACCAACCAATGAAGGGTCTCACTTTAGCCATCATTCTGTGCAGTTGTGTCCATCTGTTGACCCACTATGTTCCTCATGTTCATCTTGGGGTCACACTGGGATACAGTTGTCAGCACAAGTCTCTCAAGTTCCTCACAACAGGGGAACCCCTTTTTCCTGTGGATCACAAAGCTGCTGGCAGAGCAGGCTGTCAGGCTCTCTAGAATGAGCTGGTGGGTTGGGGGAGGTCTTAAAAATTCTCCACCTTCTGCTTCCTCTGCAAGGACACAGATCTGTGAGCTTTATAGGTGAGTATGACTCATAATGCTCACCATGCCTGCCATGACATCTGATGTCCCTTTGTACCCGCATTCCTCCCAAAAGTTGTTGATTTTAACATTTGCTGGGTTTAGCACTCCAATTATGTGACACTCCCAGCTAGATTTTGGGACCACAACTAGGTCAAATTGTGTCCATGTGTAAACAGAGTGTGTTATCCAGGCCCCCTGGCATCAGCATGAAGGCACTTTAAAGAATTTCTTCTCTTTAAGTCCCTTGCTGTCTGTACCAATTGTATCTGTACCAGTTGTGTCTCAACATCATGATGTCACTCTGATAAAGGCTCCAGTCCCTCCTACTTGCTTTTCTCCTTCACTGTTTCATGTTCTGCTGGGTCTGTTCCCCACCCCTATTCCCTCAGAGGAAGGTCTTCCATCCATCCTCCTGACAGAGGTCACAGTGGGCATAGTTGTCTCACTGCCTGGATAGAGATGCTCTGTTCTGGTACCTTGGCTCCTTCCCCCATTCCACCACTGGGAACCTCAGAGCTGTTTTCTGCTGTCCCCTGCCAAGAACTGGTAACCTGTACCCATGGGGAGTTGAGTCCCCTCCTCTGGTCTCCAGTGCAGCTGGCCTGCCCACACTCCAATCTCAGACACAAAATCATCAAGGAAGAGACCTTCACTATTGAGTCTCACCATGACCTCAGCACCACCAGTGATCACCCCTGGACCATGTCCCCAAGAGCCACATCAAGACACTTCTTGAGCACTTCCAGAGACAGTGACTCCACCACCTCCCTAGGAAACTTATTCCTGTGGCTGACCACTTTTTCAGTGATTTTTTTTTTCTGATATCTAATCTGAATCAGTCAAGGAAAGCAGATCCTCATTGTCTGTGTGTTTATTTAGAAAATTGATTTCACCACATTTAATATAAGATATTACCAGAAGGGAAGGGTGATATTTCTTTCCAATTAAACACATTTCAGTCACTCAAATTCATTCTCTCTGAACTCTCTACTTCAGGAGAAGTCTCCAAGGTTTATGCCCAGGAGGTCTGGCCAGGTTCCCCTGAGTACAGAATTAAAGAAGCACCACTGTTGGGTCCTCACTCTCTCCCTGAAGTTCTTCTTAGTTGACAGTGATGTAGGATTGGGGTCAGTCTTTACACTTTTGGGAGCCCCGATCTTTTGACTCAGCCTCTTGCTGACTCCAGCTTCCATAAATCTTAAGCAGAATCTGTGCACATTGTCCTTGTGTTCAGGGCACCTTCCTGTTGGGGGAGCAGGAAGAGGAACAGCCCCTGACATATGCTATAACCTCCTTTCCCTGCTCCCATGACCCAAACAACTCCTCTGCTGACAAGGCCATCCGTCCAGGAACCTTCTGGCTCTGAGAGAGGGACCACCTCCCTTGCAGCTCCACAGGACTTTCCGCTCTTCCCACCTTTGTGCAGTTGTTCCCTCTGGTGTTTTCACACACATATTTTTCCTTTCGTGCCTCCTCAGAAGAATCTTAATCCTGTCTATAAATCTCTTCCCTTACGCACAGCCATATCTCACTTGTGCTCTCCACTCTCTTCACAGCATCCTCTTGTCCTTTCCTCCATGTGAGGCAGTGATGCTCTCAGCTCATCCTCCACCCCAAGCATCCTTCATACAAACTCTTAATTCTTTCTGCGACGTCCAAATGAGCTAAATGCATGTGGTTTTTCTAGAGCAATAGTGAAGAGATTAGAGGTGCAAGAACACACATGTATTTATTTTCATTAGTTCTGTTGCTGGATTTGCACACAGTGATGCTATGGCCTGTTTCAGAATGGTTTGCAATGTCTATACCCGACCTTATAGTCTGTAAATCTAAGTGTTAGAGGGAACTCGGGCTGGGGATGATGGCAGGAGCAGATGATAGCAGGAACGGGGAATACTGCATTCAGTAGCCCTGACCATCACTGGGGGGCTCTGCTCTTCCCCCATTTCTCACACTCCCTGTACCACACCTGCTCATGCCTCTGTCCCTGCTACACACCCTGTAAACTCCCACACCCTGCCATGCTCAAGGGATCTCCACGGGGACTGAAAGCCTTTTCCTGTACCAGAGCTCTGGATCAAACATCAGGCTGGCTGCCAAGTCACTTTGCTTGTTCCCTGACACGAGAGCTTCACCTCTCCTCACATTTACCAAAAGAAGCCATGGGCAGTTTGCAGAGGCTCTTCCAAGCCTGGAAGAGTAGCAGAAAGCAGCAGGAGGTGAGGACCCAGCCAGGGAGGGACCTTCCTAATTACACAGGCCCATCCAAAATGCTGCTTTTTGAACCTGTAATATTTCATGATACTTTTACCAAAATTAGATCCCCAGCATCTTCCCAGGAAGGCTGACCGTGGCTGCTCTGCTTGCTCTGCTCTGGTTGTGGCCACATCAGTGTGGCCCTGGAGTGGCTGGAGGGGAAGGATCACCCTGCCCTTCTCATTGTGCTATTTTGCAAGCAGATCATGCTTCCCACTGCTCAGCTATGAGTGAAACCTGACTGACTTCCTCTGGAGGCCCCAGCAGGCAACTGGATCCTTCACGTTCCATCACTGAGCTGCAGCCACCTTTGAGATGGCAATAGCAAGGATCAGGGAATTCCAGATCAGTCTCTTCAAGGTCTTCTCCAGCCACACGTCAAGTCCAACAGAATCACACAGGCTACAGCAGGGAAGGCTGTGGTCCTCCTCTCCTAGACCAAGGCTCGGAGGGATGATGATCACGAGCTGATTCTCCAGTGAGGCTTTGCTGCAGAGTATCTGAGACCCCAGTTCACCAAAACTGTTTTGAATCACATGGGGAAGGGTCCTCAGTTCATCAGCAGGACAACCCTGAGCAAACAACAACATGGGAGTGGGCACACCACTCTGGATGGACCCTTGGCTACTTCCTCCATCATCCTGTGCCTTCATTGCCTGGAAACTCAGTGACTCCAGCTTACCCCCTGCTCTCCACCATTTCCTTGCTCTGCAGTCCACTTGTCTGAGCTTACAGCACTTCTCATGCCCTTCCATGCATTCTCTTCAATCCCACCCCATCATGCAGCAGCCATGAGCACCCCACTCTGAGAAGAGGAGGAAGAGTGGGATGATGGAGGGAGAAAGAAGGATGATGGAGTTGGATGTCTGGTCAGCAACATAACGTAGTTCTGCTCGTGGCACAATTGTTCATTTGCATTTCCTTGGGGCATTGATGCTGATATTAATTAAAATCAATTATAGTTCCACTTTCTCAGTGCAAAAGCAGTGTGCAAAAGTGCAAAGCAGTGTTACACACCAACATGCTTCTTCCTCCAGAGATGCAAAGGCATTGTTTAGTTTGAGGAACCTCCTGGGTGAGTGGAGGCCTGGCACTCAGGCAGTGCTGCCCCCACACATCAGACAAGCCAAGAGGTGCCTGGATTGGCCCTGTTCCTGGAGGTCTGGGGTACCCTGAGAGTGCTGGTGGCAGGCGCAGATGTGATGGGGAATGTCACCACTGAACAGATACTTCCATCCCAATAGCTACTGGTGGTGATACAAAACACTGGGCACTTGTGGGTGGATATCTCTGAACCCAGGAGAGATGAGAGTATTCCTAGCAGATGCTGATGGCTTCCATGATGGACATGAGTGGCTCCAGTGGTACATAGTGCTCCCCTCCATCACAGCATTAGAGCAGTACAGTGACAGCAGGTGAGAGCAGTTGGTGCTGCCAATGCTGTGGGTGGCTGGAGGCAGCACCAGCCATGGATACTGGTTGTGCTGGTGGTATCACAAGCTCTACACGGCTCAAACCTAACACAGCTCACTAGTAGCTGGAATTCACTTTTCCCACAGAGAGAGCTATAGAAGGGCTGGATGGTGTCAGTGTAGTGACTGCTGATGGCTGCCTGTGGGACCTGGACTTGTCCCACCTAGTACTGTCACAGTCACACCGTGCTGCATCCACACAGTGCTGGGAGTAGTGCAGTGTTGGCAGTGACCTATCACCTCTCTGGCATACCTGAGCTCTGGAATGTCTGGGTTTAGTGTAGGGAGTTGTTCCTTGCCTTCAAGAGCTGATGTCTCCACAACAGAGGCCTCCAGGTTAGGAGGAGGCACATGAGCTGCACTTTTTGAATCAGCACCTGTCTCTGCTTCCACAGCCCAGACCCAGCTGCAGGAAACACAAGAAACAGGTATTTTGGTGTCAAAGACAGGTGAGCTCTGGGGACAGATGACTGTCCTGCCTTCTGCTTGGCTATCCCAGGGCACATGCCTTTCCTTTAACCATTCTCTCTACAGTGTTGGAGTTCAAGGGGTATGGAGCTAGTGGGAAGGTGATGAAGGTTTGTACCAGATTTAGAAGGGTGGTTTTCTGATCTTCCCAGGCTTTCAATTATTCTGTCTGTTAGGATATCTACCATGAGACCCTCTGAGTGGACACAAAGTCCTCTTACTCTCTACTTGTGCTGTGCCTATCCATCTATCTACTTTGCTTCCTTGGGACACATTCTAAGGAGGGCTGCTGAGCATATTTGAAGGAAACACAGAGTCTCTGCCATAACCCAGGCATAAATGGGATGTCTACAATCCCTCCCTGCATGAGTCAACCTGGGGATAAAACTCCTGTTGCTGGGTGGTAGGAGGTGACAGAGCAGGATCTCGTGGGCACTGCAGTGCCCATCTCTCTGTTCTGAGTACAAAGAGCTACTGGCTCATCTCTGGCACTAGGGCACCAGTTTGGTCATCTTCTGCATCATCAGAGAGGCTGTCAAGCCCAGCACTCATGCAACTTTCCTAGAAAATTTGCCAAGGTTCTTATTCTTGTTGTGACTGTCCATGCATCCTCCCAGCCCAGAAATTTGGGTTCACCTATTTTAATCCCCCCTTGTGCTCTGGGCAGGCCTTCTCAAACCAGATGGCCTCATCTCTTCAGTTAGGAATGAAAAAGCTGTCCTAAGAAGGCTGACTGCTCTTTTGAGTTCCCATGTCATTCCCATCTCTTGCTTCCCAGCAGCAAGAGGCTGAGTTCCCTGGTTTGCTCCAGAACCTCACAGAGCAGTACAGAAAGGTTGTGTGTGCACACACAAGCCAACCTCGGATATTCATGCATGTAGATCCCAAATAATATTTTATCTCACTGATTAAGTAACTCAGGCTGTGCTCACTGTGTGGTGCATAGGATTTTAAGGACACTAAAAATCACTGAGGTTTTTTCCTATATTTATTTATGTGACTTTTCCTACAGGGAGTATTTTTCTAGTTGTTTGCAGTGTGGCTGATGGTGGATTGGCAGGGAAGGAAAAAGCACAAGTCTTTAGCTGCAGCATGATAGCACCTAGTGACCAGATTGGAGAGGTTTTCAGGGTTTCCAGGGTGAACTGTTCAAGCAGGAGTTCAATGAGCAGCGTTAGTAGGTGAGAGTCAGATGCAGGTTTTGGCAGGTGCATAGCTGGGACACACCAAAGGGAACACCAGAGGCTGTCATCTGCCACCCCTGCCAGGTGCTCATAGTGCTCATACCCAGGACTGTCATTCCTGCCTCTCCAGTCTCTCCCAGGGCTCAGCTCAAAGGGGACAGACCAAAGGATGAGGCACTGGGGTTACAGGATCCTTCCTGTTCAGGGCAGTGGGCTCCTGGCATGACCATGGACTGCAAAGGGAGTCCTTGGGGATTATTCTGTGACAAAGAAACAATGACAGGAAAGTGCAAGAGCACTTTCTCATAAAGGGGCTCACCCCAGCCCTGAGCCCAGACAGGGAGAATTTTTGATGTTCTCCTCCCCACTTGGCTGATGTCCAGTCCATCCTCTCAGTCCACGTGACACCCAGAGGGACATGGGACACACTTCCACATCTCCCCCTGCTCTCATGGGCATTGTCTCAGCTTCCTCACATAGTGTGCTATCTCCTATTCTCCCCGTGTGTTGGCTGGGACTGAACCAGCACAACCTCAGTGTCAGGCAGAGCTGTCCTGTGTTTACAGCGTCGGGATTTTGGCCTGGGATGTTCATCAGGAAGACGCGGCTCTGATCTCTGTGACCTGAGGACATTTTCCCTTTTCTCTTTGCCTGGCAGGTCTTCATGAGGGACAGTCCTGGAGCCCAGAGGGAGACACTGCACAGGATGCTGAATCTGGTCTAGTCCTTGAGCCCAGCAAGCTGTGAGAGGTACAGTATGGCCCAGGGATGACGTTGGGACTAGAGAAAAAGGGATGGGGGGGACAGACCCAGCTCTGTGTTTGTGGATAAGGGCAGGGGAGCAGGAGGGAGGAGGAGACTGGTGAAGGGGAGCTGGGAGGGTGAATCAATGACAACTCTCCATCCGTCTAGTAGTGAATCCTGCAACACCCCCCTTGCAAAATAAAGTTATGAAATCTCATCCTGATTGCTATAGTAACGTCACGCCTCCATGCTGACCCACTTTGAGACAAAGGAAGTGTTCCCGAGCTCCAAGCATGCCAGAGGCTGCGAATGGTCCCTGTCTGTGTTCTGAAGGAATGGCAGAGGGAGCTGCTGGTTTTTCCCTCCTGCTCCTCTTTGCCCCAGGACCCTCAGGCAACAGGATCTGCTTTGTTTAAGACACTGAGCAAATCCACTGCCAAAGAGCATCTCCATCCTGCATTCCAAATGCAGGGAGGGCCCTGCTTAGCTTCCTCTGAACCTGCCTAGCTTCATCTGGACATTTGGGCAATGGGAACATCTGTCCTGGAGCAAAGCAATATCCTTCTGCAGCAACAGAGACCTGGTGATGTAACAGTGACAGCCCTTGTCATTCGGAGCATGCTGTAACTACTCTGCCACAAACACTGAGGGCAAGGAGATACAGAATCATAAAATCATGGAATAGCCTGAATGGGGAGGGACCCACAAGGGTCACTGAGTGTAACTCCTGGCCCTGGGCAGGACACCCCAACAATCCTACCTATCCCTGAGAGTATTGTCCAAACACTCCTTGAACTCTGGCAGCCTGGGTGCTGTGCCCACTGTCCCAGGGAGCCTGTTCGGTGCCCAACCACCCTCTGGGGGAAGAGCCCTTTCCTAATATCCAAACTAACCCTCCCTTGACACAGCTCCAGCCATTCTCTCAGTCCTGCCACTGGTCACAGAGAGCAGAGATTGGTGCTGCCCGTGCGCTGCACCTCGTGAGGAAGCTCTAGACCCTTATGAGTTCTGACCTCAGTCTCCCCTTCTCCAGACTGGACCTACTCCTCCTCAGAGTGGTCCTTGGTGCCCCCAGACCTGGGGCTGCTGCTTGCTCTGACAGCATAGTGAGGCACAAAGACTGAGATGGGGCTTGGGCAGAGTGGTAGCCCAAAAGGCCAAGCAGTCTCTGCCTTCCTCTGTGTCACAGGTTTTCTGTCCGAATGTGGACTCCCTGGAAGTCGTGGCATAGGAAAAGTCAAGGGTAACTGTGGTAAGGGCTTTCTACCCCATGTTTGCTCCATGGGGGTTTTTGCAAACACTCCCCCACCCCCTCCAGGCACCTTGAACAGCACTGACCAGAACAGGTCGGTTTTGGTCCAGAATGTTCTCGTTAGCTGCTTTTCCACATGAGCAGGAATGTGCCCCTTGTGGTCCTCACCATGTGCCCCGAGTTCCCTGTAAGGGAGCAAAGGCTGCAGGAGGGTTTCACAGACAATGACACGTTTTCTGCCCTGGTCCTTCCACTCCATCCATCTCATCAGCTCTCCTGTTCTCTTCCTGAAAACTCCCTTTCTTATCTGTCTCATTTGACCTACTTAATGCTTTGCATTTCTTGCTTCAGAGCAGATCTTGTGTCATAGAGAACTTTAAGAAACTTCTATTTAGGGACAGACAAATAGGTATTGAAGTTTCTGGGGTTTTGCTCCCTTAAGAGTTGATTATATTACTGGTGACATTGGCATGGAAATAAGGTCTCTGTGTCTCTCAAGAGTTCATCTGTTCCTCCAACTTAGCCAACACCTGAAGTCAAAAATCTGTCATACCACAGCCTTTGACTTTCACAGCATTTGGTTGTGTTGATAGAAAAAAAACAATTATTTAGATAATTTAAGGAAGATAAAATTATTCCTGATCTATTTTGGGATGGTGCCAGTCAGATCCCATCCCTCCTTGTTATCCCAGTGTGTACCAGTGGGCGGTCCCAGCAGAGATGCCTTTTGGGCTGAAGAACAAGCAGGAGACCACAGGTGTGGGGTGCAATAGGACAGTATTCAGAAAGCGTGAGGCCTCAGGAGCTGTGAGCAGATCCGATATTCTAAAGGCACAAGCCATTTATTCACAGGTGAGGTGAGATGTGAGGAGATCCTTCCACTGGGACACAGCAGTGCTGAGCGATCAGCACCACACCTTCCGTCGAACTCACATGCTAACGTGGCCGACACTGGGGTTTGCTCCAGCTGCTGAGAGCCACCTGGCAGGGCACTGAGGATGGGCGGGGTGAGCCCCTGGGACACCCTCAGGCAACCGGCAGACTAATCCTCTAAAGCAATTCCCAATCTCCCAAGGAGAGATCTCTAATAGGTGAGATATATGGCTTGCTGGAAACCACTGTCTCCCCTCCATTGCTGTGCCAGGAGTTCCTGGTTCTGGTGATACTGTCGCAGTGGGAACATCCATGTGACATTAACTCCTCGTCAGGAGCCCCGGCTCTATCCCAGGATGGGCAGTGCTGCTGCTCAGCCCTGGTATTCTCTTTGCCCTGGACGGGAGCTCCCCGGGCAGCAATGGAAAGCATCCCAGGGAGCAGCGAGCAGCAGGAGGAGGCTGGAGGAAGGTCTGTTGTGTAATGAATTGTTCTAAGCAGAAGCTGGCTATTTTTATCCCCCACGATCAGATTCTGAACTCTGAATCATCATTAATGCAGGGCTCTGGCAGCCGGTGGCCCCCCTTGCCGAATGCCACAGCAAGTGTTCCTGCTAATTCAGGGAACGTTTGACTCCATGCATGTGGGCAGACCCACGTCACCTACACCACAGCACACAATCTTTAAAGCTTCTTGCAGCAGAGTGAGGGGAGGCATTTTTCTCCTACAGGTTGCAAATCCTCTATTCCTTCTCCAGCCAGCTATTAGCATGCTGCTGGTTTCTATATATAAAAGCCACCTCTGTGTTTGCAGCCAGATTGGATGGCTGGGCTGGGGTTTACATGGGGGATTGTGGTATTCAGAGCCCTGGAAAAACTGATTGGCAGAGGGCAGGACTAGCTGACTCCAAAGGGTACCTGCAAGCCTCATCAGTCAGGGGTGTCTTCTTGAGGACGTGTGCCCTGAGGAGCCCCATTTTACAGGCTGCTGCTTCTCTTGATGCTTTTGCCTGTCCAGGTGAACCCTGCTCTGGTGGCTATGAGCTCAAGAAATGCTCCCAACCCGCTCAGGTCAGTGGTTGTTGTATCAATGCCAGCCAAGGAGCCTGGTGAGAGGATCTGTGGCTTCCTGCTGGCACCCCCTGGGCCCCGATCTGGCTGTGTCTGGTGCCAGGTGTTGTGTACAGGTGTAGTCATTTTGTGGTGCATTATGTCCTTTAGATGGGATGTGACAGATGGGGATGAGAAAGCCCAGCTCTCCCAAGGGGTGACAGTCCCTCCTTCCATTTAGCATGGATGCAGTGTGGGGGCAGCAGCTCTGGTTTTTCCACAGGGAATAAACTTAGAAGCTGTTGGAAAGCTCTGCTGATGGGAATAGTGGGAGATCTATGGCTGAGCTGTGAGGGGGAGGCAGAGACAAGAGGGAAGAAAGGGGAGGGGAAATTATGCTTTTTGCTGTGGTTTTGGGGAGAAGAAACAATCAGAGTTACAGAATGGTTTGGGTTGGAAGGGACCTCAAAGCTTATCCAGTTCCACCCTCCCTCCATGGGCAGGGCAGGGACATCTTCCACCAGCCCAGGTTGCTCCAAGCCCTGCCCCACCTGGCCTTGGACACTTCCAGAGATGGGGTAGCCACAGCTTCTGCCTGTGCCAGAGCCTCAGCACCACTTGAAGAGTTCTTCCATTGCCCGCTTCTGTGTCAAAGTGCCCCTTAGCTATGGCAGCCATGGCTGTGTCAGCAGAGAAGTGCAGCCAGAGAGAGGACAAGGAGGCTTGCTGAGAGGGAGCAGGCCTGCCTGGTGACCCACAACACCCCCAGGATCCCTGTGCCACACATTAGGCTTGCAAACCTCCACCAACTGCAAAGTGAGATCCTGGAAATGGATGGAAGTGGAGAGCAGTGGGGTTTGGTAAGGCTGGCAGGGTGAGGGACTGCATGTCATTGCTGAGAGGGTCTGCCATGTCCTCAGGATAAGCTGGTTTGAGGTGGGTTTGCAGTATTTAAGACAATAGAAAAAGGACAGCGTCTCCTAAAACCCATCTCCACCCCAAAAGTTCAAGTGGAGGGGGCATGGTAGGCAGTGGCATGGGTTTGCCTACATACTGTGTCATGCAGACTCCCAGCAGAGAAGCTGATCACAGCTGATGGTCCCTAACATGGCTGAGGATCCATGCCTGGAAATGTCCAAGTGGATGAAGCTTGGGGCAAGCGGGGCTAGTGGAAGGTGTCCCTGCCCTATAACAAGGATTTGGAGGGAGATGAGCTTTAAGGCCCCTTCCAATCCAAACCGTTCCGTGCTTCTCTGATGTGATGCCATCCCCTGCCCAGGGTCTGGAGCTGCTGGAGGTGCTGCTGGAGGTGATTTGGGTGCAGCCCATCCAAGCCTGCAGGCAGACAGCTCCAGAGCTGCTGCTGTGAACAATGCCCAAAAGGAGGCTGCCTCCAACTGGGGTTTGGGTCATACAAAAGTGCCATAAATCAGATCAGGTCAGGTCAGTTCACCTGCTTTGCCTCAGAGACCTCGGATCATCAGCAAAGTCAGTTGGGAAGAGGAAGGGCTGCCCTGAGAAGACACTGAGGGGAAAGGAGGTAATGGGGCATGACCAGCCCTTTTCCGTGGACTCAGGAGTCCTGTCCTTGCCCTGGCAGCCCCTGCTGTGACAATCTGCCAGTCACACCTTGCCTTGTGATGACCCTGGGTGTCCCCTCTGTGGTGGGGAACAGGCCACCACCCTGCTGGGATGCCTGGCTCAGGACAAGGGGACTCAGTGGGTACATTGGACAGCTGGGAGACAGCCCTCGCCCAGTCTGTGAGCTGAAAGATAATGGATTTGGGAGATTTAGTTTCAAGCATTTTCATCCTTCCAAATTAAAAAGATGGCAGGGAAGAAGCTAGTTGGACTTTTCCCTTCCATGACCCCATGTCTCAAAAAAGTGTCAAGAATTGCAGAGAGTAATCAAAATGCAGGGAAACAGTTTAATCCATCTTAAAGGGAAATCAGCTGACAGAGGACGTATGGTGGGCACCAGGAGCTGGGGGAGCCCCCAACACATGCCCAGCAGCAGACACATCTCTGACCAACAAGGGAAGGGATGCCAGAACAGGAAGGGCAGGCAGGAGGATCATGACCTGTGGCAGCCCTGCAGGAGTTCACAGGAGGAGTAGGGAGCAGTGAGCTCTCTGCCACATAGAAGCAAGTGTCTACCCTTGGCAAGGGCACACCAGTTTGGGAGAGAGGGAGCTCCCTACCTTCCCCTGCTCCCACATTCTCATTCTTTATGCTCCTGCCCCTCTAAAAGCTTCTCTTTCCCTCCATTCCTACTCATCCCAAACTCCTCAGTCTTTCCTCCCTGCCCCTCTGCCTACTGAGAACCTGAAACCAGCCTGGCCCCTGGCCCCACTCCTCCTTCCATGCACACCAGGCCTTCATTGCATGGCACTGATTTACATTTCTTTAATTTAATTTGATTTCCCTATTTCCTTCCACTAGCCCAGGTTGCTCCAAGCCTTGCCCAATCTGGCCTTGAACAGTTCCAGGGATGGGGCAGCCACAGCTTCTCTGGGCAACCTGTGCCAGGACCTCACCACCTTCACAGGGAAGAATCTAAATCTCTGCGCTTTTTGTTTAAAACTGTTTCCCCTACCTGGCCATGTTAAAAGTCACTTTCCCTCTCAAACTAAACCAAAAAGGAACTAAGAAAGTAAACTAAAAGGTAACAGGAAACGAGTTCGTTTATAAGTTCAAGTAGGTTTTAACTATGGAAAATCCATTGATTGACAACTTGACTCATAAATGTTCACTGATTCTCCTTAAGCAGCCCAAAATGTTTGCCAGTTTTCCCTGTATAGCCCAATGCTGATGAGGATCCCTCCAAGCCAAGCAGGATCAGGTAAGACCACCAGAGAGACCTTCATCAAGGATCTCCCCTGCCCTCAGGGAATCCCCTCTGTCCAGCTGCCCCACCACAGGGATCCTGTACCTGCTAAATGGTCACAGGTGGCCAACCCCAGCCCTTTGCTGTGGCAGAGGGGACAGTATCAGGGACAGACGAGCAGGCTTAGACATGACACATCTCCCCAGGAGTGATGCAGCATGGCAGGAATCATCATTCTGAGCAGGGAGCAGCTTCTTGGATCAGGTGCTGAGTGCTCAGAAACACCTCTGCTCTCAGAGACACACTGACACACTGTGCTCTGGGGTAAAACATGCCACAAGCCCAGGTGACTGGAGAAGAGGTATTTGCCATCATGTCACATTAGCGCAGCTGCACAAGCACAGGTTGCCAGCCCTGAGATTCCATCACCACAGAAACACCAGGCAGAGGATGGGGTGTTTGGCTTGGGGCTGTCTGGGCTCAGTGAGAACCCGTGCAGTGTCTGACAGCAGGTTTTTCTTCAGCCCCCTGAGCAGATGGGACATTTGCTCTGGCAGTGCCCTGCCAGACTTTGTCACACTACTGGGGAGGGGACTGTTAAATAACCATGTGCAACATCAGAATACCATCAGCAGTGTCAAGCAGCCTGTGGTTGAGTACAGAGGCACACAGGCACTGGAACTGCAGAGAGAGAGTGAATCCTGCCCCTCCTCCTCTGCCCCTCCTCCTCTGCTGTGCCCTGTTCTCTCCAGCCACTTCTCCCCTCCTGCCATGTCAGCTCTCTTCCATTCTCCTTCTCTTATGGTTTGTCCCATAACCATGGTGGCATTTGCTTTCAGAGCTGGGACAGTCTCCACTGGACTGCCAGGGGAGATTCCTGGCTGGCTCTCAGCATCTGTCCTCTTCCTGCAGGTGCAGGGAAGTCTGTGGAGGAGCAGGGCCGGTGCTCCTGTGAGGGCTCTGCCACACCGTCCCTAAATGATGGTCTAGGAAGCACTGGGACCATGAAGGGCTTAGGAGATAACAGAAGCCGCCACCTTTCTGATAACCTGGACTCCCCTCAAGACTCTCTTTATGCCCCCCAGGACAGGAACCCTTATCTCCTCAGCCCCACCGACTCCTTCACCATGGATCCCCGATTCCCAGCCCAGAACACCCTCCATGGTGACTGTCTCCTTCCACTCAACAACCAGATCTCCAACAGCAGTACTTTCCCCCGCATTCATTACAACTCCCACTTCGAGGTCCCAGATGACAACCCTTTTCCAAGCCATGCCCAAGCTACAAAGATCAACCGCCTGCCTGCAAACCTCCTTGACCAGTTTGAGAAACAGCTGCCCATCCACAGGGATGGCTTCAGCACCCTCCAGTTCCAGCGGAGTGATGCAAAGCACCGGAGCGAGAGCCCTGGGCGCATCCGTCACCTCGTCCACTCTGTGCAAAAGCTCTTTGCCAAGTCGCAGTCTCTGGAGGGCCCTACCAAGGGCAATGTGAATGGGAAGAAGGGGGCAGATGACACCAAGCAAAACCGGAGGAGCAAGAGTAAGGACCGAGCGAAGACCTCCGAGCCCAAGCGCAGGACCAGGTCCAACATCTCCGGCTGGTGGAGCTCAGATGACAATCTGGACAGCGATACCTGCAGCTACCGCAACCCCATGGGGCTCATGACACTGGGCCGGCAACCTGACCACAGCCAGCCAAAGTACTTTATGCATGCCTACAACACCATCAGCGAGCACATGCTGAAATCCTCCAAGAGCAATAACGACCTCAAAGTCACCCCTTGCACCAATATTCCCATCAACAACGACTCCAACTACATCAAGCGGGGCTCCTGGTCCACACTGACGCTCAGCCATGCCCGGGAGGTGTGCCAGAAGGCCTCTGCCACCATAGACAAAGCCTTGCTCAAATCCAAGTCCTGCCATCAGGACTTGGCCTATCACTACCTGCAGGTGGGTGCTGTGGTGGGGCATGGTGTGCTCCATGCAGGGAGAGCATGGGAGTTCAGGGGACATCCTCTCACTGGAAACCATTTTGCCTATGTGACCTTAACAAACATCTCCAGATAGCTCAGCTGCCACCTAAGGTCACATTGGCAGGAGAAGGCCAGGAGAGACCCCAGGGACAGACCCCCACTCCTTCTGTGAGGACACTGGTGTGGATGGGGTCCATCTCCCACAGCTGCAGCACTGTCCCAGCACCCCCCAGCCCCTGTGTGGACCATGGCAGCATGGGGAGGAGAGGATGTGCCACGCCACACCCTCTGCTGTGATCCCCATCTGCTGCAGGCCCCACACATGTCCCCACTGCCTGCCCAGACTCTGCAAATGCTGGGAGGACATTCTTAGGCAGATGGAAATGTAGCTGCCCACATATGCGTGTTCCCCAGTGGGTGCCCATGCAGCTGGACATGCTGAGGGGCTGTGTCTAAAACCTCACCTGGACACAGCTCCCCAGGCTCCAGCCCCACTCCCATGAAGACCCCTGCTCCACCATCCCACAGGCCGAAGGTCCCCAGCAATGACTAACACTTACCCCTTATATCCACGCATCACAAGGATGTGTCGGCGTGCCCAGTAAGCCCCACTCTGCCCAGCTTCCCTGGAGCACTGGTAGGACCGGCAGCTGCCTCGCTTGCCCACACAGAGCAGGGCTGGGGGTTTGCATGGCTGTGGCCTGCATGGCTAATGCTGGTTTGAACCCCCTATTCCCAACAGCTCCGGGTCACTGTGGCAGATTCCAAAAGCGGTGCTTAAACGACATGAACCTGGTTGTGCCCTAGAGAGAGGAACGAAGACAAATAAGCCAGGCATGGATGGGGGGAGGAGGGGACCAGTTTGTGTATGTAAATCTCCAGCATCCCTTTAATGTAGAGGTGCCATGGTCTCCCCTGGTTGTGTCCAGCCAGCTTAGAAGCTTTAAAGAGCAATGAGTTATTGAAGCACACTCTGTTTCCACTACCTTTCTGGCCACAGCTGCAGATCAAACTTTCAAGGGACTGAACTCATCAGGATCATCATCAGAAAAAATGGTCTTGGCCTGGTTTCTTTTTCTTTGTCCCCTTCCTTACAGTTAAGTGTTTGAGGTTAAAGAGTTTCAGCCAAACTCCCCACGGGCCCTGTTCCCCTCCGACTGCAGCGCAGAGCCCATCACACAACTCCAATAGGCTCTTGCCTCTCAGGCTCTAGCCCTGGCTGGAGTTGTGAGGCTGCCCCAGGCGTCATTCCCCACCATGTAATGAGCTTCCATTTCTTGACAGCCTGACGCTGGGCTGTGGGCACAGCTGGGTGGCACGAGCCCGGCCAGCAGCTGGGCAGCCCCACCACTCGGCTGGGAGGACACAGGTGCCCCACTGCAGCTGAGCGAGCCCCCACGGAGGTGGGACCAGCCCCTCAGCCCCGGGCCGACCGACGCAGGCAGCGCCCAGGTAGGGATCTCGTATTGAGGGGAAGCTTTTGCTGAGCTCCCTCCCACCCTGACCCTCCTGTGACCATTGGACAGGGGCACTAGCCTGCACCACCAGACTTGGACCGGGTAGGGAGCAGCTGACAGCCATGGCTGGAGTGACTGGAGGGACACTAGGGTGCAACCAACATCCTGAGTGCCCAGGGCAGCCCCTGCAGCCAACAGCATCTCACCAGCAAAGCCAAGACCCCCATCACCCAGAAAACAGTACTCTGTGCCCCCACAAGCCAACAGGTCACAGGTGCTCAGGCTGAGCTTGTACCTATGTGAGTTCCAGAGAACCTCATGGTAGGATGGGCTGGTTGTATCTGGACCCCTACCCAGCACAGGAAAGGGACTACACTGGTAATGGAGAAGTCATCTCTGGAGCTGGTGTGTGGAAAACATTATTTTGCAAGGCCATGTGCCCCTGTCACACACTCCATCTGGGGATAGGACAAGCCCACTCCCTGCATGTGCCATGGTCAAAAACTGCAGGGATCTGCCTGCCCAGTGCCTGGGGAGGCACAGGGGCCCTGCCCTGCTGTGGATTGTGCTGCTGCCAGACCGAAATGTCCAGTGGGTCCCAGAGGTGAAGGAACATGAGGAAGGGCAGAAGTGGGATGGAAACAAACAGGACTCCCTCAGCCTCCAGGTTGGGCAAGCCCCTCAGGCTATTCACCTCTCCTGCTCCATTTGCAGATTCTGGGTAGTCTTGGGTTTCACTGAGGACTGTTGGGGGTCCATGTGATGTTTCCAGGCCCATCCCAATACCCAGACATTGGAGCTGGTAATCATCCAGTCAGGTCCAGCCCTGTCCCATCAGCATCAGGGGTTTCTCGGGATCAGTCCCCAAAGTGACACAGGTCCATCCTTAGAGCAGAGTCCCCAAGGAGAGAGGTGATGCTCCTCATGCCCTGTTTCACCATCCCCATGAGCCCCACAAGCAGCTGGCAGCAAAAGGAAAGAGGCTGAGGGGTCAGGATCCCTATGGCTAGGAAGCTACTTGGAGTCGAGATGCTCCAGGCAGGGGTGAGCAGGAGCCACTGATCCCAGGACTGTACCAAAGGGATGGGCAGTGTGGGTGCTCCCAGGGGACAGTCACCATTAACCTCATGCATCATCCAGATTACCCTCTCCAACCCCACTTACAGTCAGACCACACCAGAACGTCCTTAAGCCCCAAGACCCCCAAAAGCAGTTCATAATCCAGACTGGGTGGCCTGTTCAGTGCCAGCCACTCAGTGGATGCTCACTGCCTCACACCAGCCCCACCAAGCTGCCATGGAGCAGGAACCCAGCCCAGGTCTTTCATAGAGGGTGCCCTGTAAGAACAACAGCCAGAACCCATGGGCAGCTGGGCTCCAGTTTGCTTTCTCGAGGATATGGCTGAGCCCACAGCTGACCATGAGGGACGTGCCCCCCCAGGGAGCATCAGTGTGCCCACATCAGTGAAGCCTGTGCATGGCATGTGCATCCCTGCCTGCTGTGTCTGGCCCCACAGGAGCTCTGCCGGGAGTTTCTGTGTGATGCATGTCCGTGTGTGCTGGGGCTGGACTGCATGTCAGAGCTGGCACATGTATGAATAGAAACCCTGTTTGTTCTGCAAGTTTCTTCCTCCAGACCTTCCCGAAGCTGTGGGTGTGGTGCAGCTTCTTCACCCCTATCTAGAGCCCAGGAGTGGAGCTTTGCCCTTCTCTCCACTTCCCACTCTGTTAGTGCTCTGGGGGACTGGGGGATGCCTCCAGGGAAGTCTCTGTGTGGCCCCTTCCCTTTTCCCTCCATGTTTTGCTCACAGCAGGAGAGCAGCAGAGCCAGAGAGTGCTGCTGGTTTGTGACATGCAGTATTGTGGCAGCAGTGGACCCGAGCTCCAGGGATGGGTACATGTCTGAATCCCACGCCCCTGCACCGCATGGCACATGGACCACGACTGGGCAGATGGAAGATCCACATCCTGCATCCTGGAAGACCAACTCTGCTGCCCACTCCTCACCTCCATGCAGTCTCAGGGCAGGTGTATCCCCAAGTCCCACAAACACTCTCAACCTGGGGGTCCTCTTCCTCCCACCCCTTCTACACCAAGCAGAACACCATGGACAGAACCAAGCCCACACCTGGAAGAGCAGTAAGAAGGGCAGCAGAATCCTACTGCCATTGAGGAGCCTCCAGAGCTGCTGTGTCAGGCCTGGGTGCCCTCGGGTTCACATGGTCCTGTCTGTGATACACAGGCTGTGCTCAGAGCCTTGGGTCTCACCTGCCAGGAATGCTGCTGCTATCAAGGTGCCTCACTGACCACTGTCGAGGTCTGTCCTTGATCACAGGAGCTGCTCTGGGTTCATCACCCCCATCACAGACCTTCAGACTGTGAATAGGCTCCTCACATCCTCATGGTGCACAGAAGCACCCCAGAGGACCCTGAACAGCACCCCAAATACCTGTACTGCTTTTTCAGGTCCCGAAGGGACCCAAGGGTCTTTTCAGGTGTGACACAAAACACTTGTCCTGCACTCTCCCACAGCAGGGACTCTGTGTGCAGGCAGAGGAAGGACACAATCATAACTGGAGCAGCAGATTCAGAGGGTGTCCTGCCAAGCATCTTCCTTCCCCTTGACTGCTGAACTGGAATGTGGAGTACCTTGAGAGTTGCATCTTGCTGTCTTGCCAAAGGGAAAAGCAGAGGAGAGGCAGGAAAAGGAGAAATAAGACTGGAGTGAGGACCCGGGGGACTGTCCCAATGCCATGAGGAGGCTGTCCCTAGGAGAGGGGCAGGGTCTATGCAGTTTTGCCCAGAGCTGAGAGAGCTCGAGGCCAGGGGGCAAATGCACCAGCCTAAGGCAGCCTGCAGTCCCTGCTCTCAAGCAGTGGCACTAAGGCAGCCACAGCAATCTTAACACCCCTCCTGTCCTGGGCTGACCCCAGCACTGCTCACTGCCCCACACCATCTGACATTTGCCCCTGCACATGGCATGGCTGTGCAGTCCCTGGACTGCCTGGGCACCCTGGCTGCTGGCAGACTCTGCCCTCCTCAGGCAGGGGCTGCAGCCAGCCCTACCTGCCCCTGCACCAGCCCTGCATGACCCGCTCCAGCCCCGTGGCAGCCCACGACCCTCACAGACAGGAGCTGCAGCTCACCCTGTGGAGAAGGCAAGCAGCAAAATGCAGTCTCCAGTCAGACCGAGGTGATGGGTATAAAAGGGCTTCTCAGGGTCCTTGTGTCCTTTAGAAACAGAGCCAGACATCTCAGTGACCTGTGGGCTCCTTTCCATGGCAGGACTCAGCTGGAGCCAGTGGGTCCCTCCTGGCTGGCCTCAAGGCCACCAGTATGGACAGAGACTGAGGCAGGGGCAGTGCTCACACCCAGCAGAGAAAGGGGGCTCGATTCTTGAATTTGTAGGAACCTGATGGAAATACCCACAGCCCCTGAGCTGGACAGTCAATGCAAGCAGCCAGCCTGGGAGCCATAGCCAAGCATGAAGATTGCAGGAGGCAGAATGGAAGGAATTGGGGAAACCCACACCAGCAGCAAGTGGGTCCAGGGAGACCTGGCCAGGTGGGTGTCTCATGTGGAAGACTTTATCCCTGTTAGTTCTCACTTGGATCTCACACACCTGGATCAGCCCTGGATTTCTGTTCCATATCCCCCAGTAACACTGGGTCATGGCCACACTCCTGACAGAAGTCCCATCAACCACAAGCTATCTGGGGTTTGTCCCACACAGCACTGGGGTCATCTCTTGCCTTCTCCCGGACACATGGATGAGGTAGCAGGAAGGCAGGACATGCACTGAGCCCCTGCTCCTTTGGGGAGAAGAAAACCTGCACCTGGACACAGTCCAGGCCCTCTCAGGACCACAAACAGCCACTACCTGAGGATCTAAACCTCATTTGGAGATGCTGCACCCCAGCAGCATCAGACAGACCCTCAGACTGGCTCTGGCTCCCACAGAACATACCTGCTGTGAACAGGGGTGGGAAAAGGCACCACTTAGCTCATTGCAGCTGCAGCACAGCTCTGCATTCCCAGAGCACTGTATGAACACCGGCTGGTTAATCCCATGGCTCCCTGGGGATCCGGGCAGATCCAGCAGCTCCATCCAGCCCAGCCAACGTCGATGCTCTCAGCAGCACAAGCTGAGCTCAGCACAAAGCCCATTGCTGCTTCCCAGGGCAGACCTGGCCTCAGGCTGTTCTGGGGTCAGCATGGCATGGACATTGCTGCATCCTCACATCTGTCCTTGCTTCTCCTTGGCCACATCTCTCAAGGGCAGGACAAAGGCCAGATGCAATGTGAGTGAGCCACTTGGCAACCTGAGCTTCCTCATCTCTCTCCTGCCCTGTCCCACACCATGCATGGCTCTTGTCCTGATCAGTTCTGGGCACCTTTGCTCTGCCTTCAGTCCCCCACACAAACCCTTCACACCATGGGAAGGTGGGGTCTTGGCTACTGTGGTTGCTCAGTGCTTCAAGCCTACAGTGGGACCATCAGCTCATCCACCTCTAGTGAGGGAACAAGTGACTGTGTCTGCCTTAAATTAATTGTGGAGTTGTCATCTTTAGTAGAGTTAGAAGTGATTCTCTTTCCAAAGGTGCTGCGCATCTTTGTTCAGAGAGACCAGCACAAGGTCTGTGTGCCCAAGCTGCTCCAGAGGGACTTGTGTGAGCCTGACTTGGTTTCAGAAATTAATTTCAGCCATTCAGACGACTCAGAAACCTTTAAGGATGTTAGATCTCATCTGGGGTCTGACTCACAAGTCCAGCTCTACAACAGTACTTTATGTTCAATGACTACTCTTGTCCCAATGCCCCACATAGGCTTGGTGAGACTCCCTCCTTCCTCCCCTTTATGTCTGACATTGTGCAGCTTGTACTGGCCATGTGAGCACGTCTGGGCTGGAGGTGGTCTGCAGCGGTTGGGGAGAATGGCTGTGATGTGCTGAAGCAGAGACCACCAAACCCAAGCTGCCTGGCATGCACTGGCAAGGGAAGGTCATAAAGGAATTGTATTGTCCATTCCCACTGCACTCCAGTGGAATGTCAGCAATTCCCCCAAGTCCCCATGATCCCCTTGGCCCCATCCCTCACACCTGCTCATGCTCTTCTTCCTCTTGTAGGTGCCTCAGGGGGAGTGGAACAACACACTGTCCAGGGACAAGGACAGCGAGATCCCGTGCCGGCGCATGCGGAGCGGGAGTTACATCAAAGCCATGGGGGATGATGATAGTGAAGACTCAGAAACCAGCCCCAAACCATCCCCGAAAACTGCAGCTCGGAGGCAGAGTTACCTCAAGGCCACACAACAGTCCCTGAGTGAGCAGAGCACCACACAAAGGTAATGCTGGAGCTCCTCTGGGAGCTCTGCACAGGTCCCCAGGGCCAACCCTGGAGCAGGCCTCGAGGTCTGGCCAGTAGCAGCACCCCACAGCGGCCCCAAGTGGGGCTCCTGCACCCAAGCTCAGGCTGCCCACAGGGCAGAGATATGAGACAAGTGGAACAAGAGGAGATGTGGCAGAGAAATTGAGAGAGCTCCCCATCCTGATAATTCCAGATAGCTCTGGCATTAGGAGCTGCTCCAGGTCCCTGTCCCCTCAGTGATGGGGACAGTACTCTTCTGATGGAGCTGTGGGGATTTCTTCTCCAACCATCTTCTCCTCTGGGGGAGTGCAGAGATCCCACCTGGGATGTGGAAGCTGCTGACCCAGCATGGCTCAGGACACTTTGCCCACAGCCCAAGGCCTGCTGCGTCTCTGTGACAACTGCTTTGCTTTACAGACGTCAGAAGGTTAGCACACTGGGCTGGGTGAATCCCGAGGCCAGGAGTGAGGAGCTGAGAGGTTTAGCACCAGGTGTTAAGAGAGGAAGACACAGCGGTTTGAGCCAGCCAGACAGGAGAGCTAGGGGAGCACAGCCCATTTGCTGGGCCAGAGACTGGTCCTGCAGGACAGGGCGTGTGTGAGCCATGACCTGCATCCTTACCAGCTGCTCTACTTCCCAGGTCAAGGTACCTGGAGACTGTGAGTGTTTTGGATGCTGCAGCTTGGGAGGTGTGAGTGGTACAGAGGGGCAGGAGGAAGCAGGAGCCATCCCAGATGAACTGCTAAGGGTCAGCAGGCAGAGGAAAGCAGGGTGCAGGCAGGGTGGAGACCCCTCCCGGAGGCTTCTGATTGAGATCAGATGCTGCTTTCTTCTGGGCAATGGTGACAAAATCAGTTGTGTGGAGCCATGGAAATGCCTGCTACGGATCCATCCCTATTCCAGCCGTCACACCCACCTCCGGGGAGCAGAGAGGGGTCATGGGGTCTCTGCTGCGAAATACCTACCTAGAGAGGCTGGGGTTCCTCCTGCCGTGGGCATTGCCCATCCGGACCGTGTCCATCGGGATCTGAGTTGCCTTGAGCGCTGGGCTCAGCCAGAGCGTGGGATAATGCTGGGAAAGGTCTGGGAAGTGGCGGGGGGCTGGGGCCGCAGGGATGCGGCTGCTGAAAACGGGGCCCCCGGTGGGCTCCGATCGGGGCTTGTCCCGGCTGGAGCTCTGGCGAGGGCAGGAGCGGGGCGAGGGGGGCTCTGCGGCCCGGACGGGACTGGAGCGGAGCGCGGCCGCCACCTGGTGCCCGTCCCGCCGGCCCGGGGAGCCGCGATGGGGCTGGGCCAGGAGGGGCCAGGGACAGCCAGAGCTGCGGCAAGGCACCGACCAAGGGGCCATCATCCGCCCTGTGCGAGGGCCTCTGCCCCTCCAGGGTCTGCTGGCTGCTCTCCAGGACTCGGCTTCTCCGCAGGCAGGCTGCCAGGGTATGGCAGTGAAGGCCAGGGGGATGTCACGGGAAGGGGACGCTGCCCGCTCCAGGACACGGCTGGCTTACGGTGTGAGCTCACGGACAAAACCCTGTCAGCACGAGGGAAACCTGTCCGTCTGCAGAGAGCACAAGGCCTGGGGCTTTACATGGCCCTTTGGCCACTCAGTAGGTCACCAAGGGCTGGGTGTGCCCTCCATTTCCCCTGGCAGAAGGGATGACTCCCCGCTCTCATCCCACCCCAGAATGGAAACTCCGGAGGTGCCGTGTGAGGCCCAGATGCTGTACAGGGCTCTGCCCTGCCCTCAGCTCTGCTGTCTCCCAGGCAGGCGACCGACCTCTGCACCCACAGCCCTGACAGATGTGGGGAAAGCAACACCACGAGGGCCTCTGTCAGGACCAGAGGCTCTTTTAGGCAATTCTCTCTGGAGAGTCCCCACAGCTCTCCTCAGTTTGTGTGGCTGACCATGTCCTACACCATATCTACCCAGTCAGTGACAAGGACTGCTTCAAACAGGGTCTCTTGGTGGAACAGAAGGAGAGCCCATCCTTCCCACATCCCACCTCTTCCTTCCCCCATCCCTCCATCCTTCCACGTTCATGCAGCCTCTGTGTGCCTGTATCTCAGCTGAGGCCATAGTTGAGGTCTGCGTTAGGTTGGGCTTAGTGTAAGCCCTGTTCTCGTGCACAGAGGAGGAGTCATGGGGACAGTTTCTCCCAGAGCCTGCAGCAAAGCTGCCCTAGAAATACTGCCCCCCTGCTCCTGCAGCACTGTCATGACAGGTTGGCTCCCCTTGGACTTCTTGGGTTCCTCTACACAAATATTTATATATCTATATATCTATGTATCTATATAGATATGTGTCCAATTGCAAAATCCACAAAATACCCTTTAAAAGTCATTTCTTACTCCACCTCTCACCCCCTTCCTACCAGTCCAGGCAGTGCTGTGACTCTGGAGGCTGGCACAGATCCCAAGTGATCCTTGGAGTTCAGCTGGACTAACCTGGCACCTGCAGTGCATTCCTGGGGGCAGTGGGGCCAGAAATCTTGTCCCCTGTCCTTCTGCTGCACCCAACAATCCTTCACCTGTGTGCCAGGCTGTTCCAGGGGCTGACAAGGTGAGGAAGTGCTTTCTTCTACTCAAGGGGCTGAACAGTGGATGCAGTGCTCGGCATTGTCTCCGTGATGCACAGTGCCTGTGCCTGGCAGAGGGGCTGTGGGCAGGGGTGGCTCTGCTTCTGCACAGCTCCAGCACTGCCCCCACTGTGGGGACACCCCTCACATCCTCCCTCTCTGCTGGCAGGAGCCTGGATCGCCTGGACTCTGTCGAGATCCTCCTACCTCCGAAGTTCCCAACGTGGGAGGAAGAATATAACCAGATCTCTGACAGCGTCAATGAGTCCAGCTGCATCAACCAGGTGAGGTGCTGAAGTGCTGACCAGCTCTGCCAGCACAGCCTGGCAAGAGATAAGGCCAGCTCAGGGCAGAGAGAGCATCATCTTCTTCCCACTTAAAAAAAGGCATGGGCTGCACTCCAGGAACTGCACAGGCTGTTCCCTTGCAGCTGCACCAAAGTGTCAAGACCAGCTCCTTAATCATGATTCGTATTAGACCTCCTTCCTCCTCTCACACTGCTGGTGCAGCCAAAGTTGTTCTGCCACAGTTGTTCTGTAGCCCAGATTGGTGCTCCACAGCACTGGGTGAAGCTCAGGGCTGCTCCAGGTGCAGGGTCCCACCATGTCACCCCCCAGAAGCCACTTGCAAGGCTGTTCAACCCTGCTGCAAACTCGTCATGCCTGATGGTGGGTACAGAGCCTGGGCCAACCTCACCTGCTGATGTCCAGCCTGGGATGCTGTAGCACTGGGTCACCAACCAAGGAAGCCTGTGAGGTGCTCATGGTGGTTGGCAAACCCTTTGCCACAGGGTGGACTGACCCCAGTGTCAGTTGATGCAGGGATGCAGTTGATGCAAATTGGGTTTAACTCCCTACACAGTGGTCTTGGGATTACTCTGGTGTCCTTGTGGGCTCAGGTGGCTCTAAACCAGCTGCCCCCCTGGCCAGGAGATAACTTGTGCCAGAATGAGCATTTGCAGAGGTCCTGTGTGCTTATCTCAGCCCTTTCACCGTCCAGGTGAAGGTTCCCAGGGCAGCAGTGGCTCCACAGGCTTCACCCAGCAGGTCCACTATAGCCCTGGGTCTCTGTCATGTCTCGTCTCTGTTCATGCATGTCTGCATGGGAACACATGTCCGCACAGGGCCGGCTCTGTCTGTGCGTAGTGACCGCAGCTGGCAGCACAAGGAGTGGTTACAGCAGTGGGGTGGGCACTAGGAACCCAAGGATGAAGGGGGTTGAGCAGTGTGTGTGCCCTGCCAGTGTCCCACTCCAGGTGTGTGGAGCTCTGAGTCCTCCTCTGGCCCAGCCCAACCCCTCTGGCCCCATGACTAGTACCTCCTGCTGTCCCAGATCAGTCGGAACCCTTGGAGGAGAACTCCAGAGGTGCACAGGGCATTGCTGGGCAAACCTGTTCCCTGTGGTCAGTCTCATCCCTTGTGCAGCAGCAGGAATTACTGAGTGTCTCAGTGCACAGGGGGCATCTGGACTGCTGTGTCCTTGTCCTTTGTGTGTCAGTCCATGCCTGAAGCCAGGTCTCTGCAGAAGACAACGGGTCTGTGCTCTTCCATTCAGCAGCTGAGTGCAGCATCCCCAAGGAGTCATCAGAAGGGTCTTGGTGCTAAAGGATCTGAGGAGCCCAGGACATGCCAGAAGCTGCTCAGGCAGACACCCCAGAGCCAGATTGGTGGCAATGGAATGCTGGGGGCACACCAACTGCCACAGCACTTGCTCAGACGTGGGGCTGCTGCCATCATGTACACTCTTCCACTGTCCTCCAAATTCTAGAGTTCAGCTGCAGCTGGTTGGGATTGAGACCTCCCACAAACTGCATGTCTGTTCATCCAGGATGGTTCGGCCACTAGTGTCACTGTGAGAGGCAGTTCTTCCCCTGTCCTCACCTTTGTGTGACCTCCAACACCTTTCTTGTGTGTCCAATCAGACCCCAGTGTCCTTCCACACAGAAGCATCCCCTGCTCTGACAGACAAGTCCCCTCTGCTTGGTTTTGTCCCTACTCAGCTGCACGCTGCAGACCTCTAGCAGTCTGGAGTTCACTGGGTGTGCATGTCAACATCCCCTTGTCACACGAAGGTAGCCAGAGAGAGACAGCTGGTGACCTCAACACTGCCAAGCCCCACTGTGAGCCCTGTGCAGACCATCCCCTAGAGCCAAGCCACTTCCCATGGGTACAGTTTGAACCTGGATTCTTCACAAGATGGGTCACCTTGGGCATGAGCATGGTTGCTCGTGCAGGGCAGAGCCTAGAGAGTGGATGTGTTCTGCAGACTGGAGAAGCAGAGGAGGAGGAAGTGTCATTTCTCCCCACAGGCAGTGCATTGTCTCTCCAGGGTCAGTCCACATGCCTAGTGTGTGCCATGGTTTTCTGTGGTGGGAAGGCAGTACAGCTTCTGTGTGACTTTTTCTGGCTCAGGGACAGCAGAGACAACAGTGAGGTGGTCAGCCCAGCCCCATCAGAGTGAAGGGCAGTTTCCCCGATATGGAGCACTCAGACTGCCCACCCCCCTGGCTCTGTGGACTGCAGAGGCCCATTGTTGCTCCTGGCCAGCCGTGCTGTCGGGTGCTCGCCAATGCTGGGGACTTCCCACAGGTGCTTACTGGGAGCCACACCAGCTTTGTCCAGCTGTCTGTGTGTGCCAAGGGGTGTCCTAGCACTGTGCGTCCCCAGTGTCCCCTGTGTATATACATGGATATATGGTGCACACAACAGGCTGAGGTGTCAGCAGCTTCTCCCATGGTTGAGGTGTCCTGTGAAGCTTTGCTGTGCTGTGTCAGTGCCGCTGTTTGAGGGGTCTGTGTGACACCTCACTTGGAATCTTACGAGCTCTGAAGTTTGTATTGAAGTGTCAGCAATGGTGGCCTCAGGGAATGGCTCACCCACTCCCCTTGTCCTCAGTCCCTGTGCAGTGACTGTCTGTGTGAGGGGCTCCCCTGTTCTTGGCCTTTAACCTTCTCCAACTCTTTCTTCCAGATCTTTGGACCCCCCTCACTTATCCCTCAGATATTTACCCATGGAGAGCAGGTATTGTCCCACTGGCATTTCCCTCATCCTTCCTCACGGAACTTTCTCAGGTCAGCCTAGACACCCACAGTGGGGTGTGAGGCAGGCTCTGGGGTCAGCCCCTGCCCAGGCCAGCAGCAGGAGGAAGAGGAAAAGAGGAGAAGGAGGCAGCATTCCTGACCCAGGCACTGATGGGCAGACGGAGAGCTTGGTTCTGGACTCAGCAAGGGCTTAGGGACCATCAGTTTTAGAGGGAAAGTAGATGAACTTCTTGAGCCAAATCTTGTGGAGCTCAGGTGCCAAAGCTGGGCAGGAAAAATGTCCTTGAAAGTCAGGAGAAAGAAAGGGTCAGGAGAGACAGAAGTGGGCAACATGGCCAGTCTCAGCATCTCACCTATATTTCAGAACAATCTGCTCTGGCCTGGCTCTGGTTTGATCTGTCTGAGCCTCTCCCAAGCCCAAGTTTGCCCAGCTGCTGTCATGGGAAAGCAGCTCAGGGCTGTAGGAAAGGAGGGAGGGAAGTGGGGCAGTGACAGAACTGCCCCTGCCCAGCTCATACTGCAGTTGGCTGCCCAAGCCCCCTCCCGGCCCTGAGAGTAGATGGGGCTGGGATGGGTTCTGAGGTGCCACCCAGACCCAGCCCAGGCAGCCTGTCCTTCGTCAAGCATGGTGACTGCCCCCCAGCCCACACCTCCCCTTTTCTCTCTCCCCATCTCCCCTCCTCAGGACTTCACCTGCCTTGGACGGCTCTCACTGAAACTGGGGTCTCCCACCTGTGCTGGGACAGGGAGACCTGGCAGAGGCTGGACTAACATTTTAGCCTCACATGCTCTCAGCCTCACCGTCAGGGGCTGGGGGTTGTTTCACAGGCACTGCCATGGTAAGTCTCTCCTATTCCACAAGCAGGGACCCTCTCACCTTCACGAAGGGTGTCCTCTTCCCTCTCACAGCAGAGAGCCTGGGCACCGACCACTGCACCTCCCGTGTCCCCTGCCCTGAGCAGGGCCACGCAGGAGTGGCACAGGGCAAGGGGAAAGAGGGAAGGGAACGGCGGCGGCAGGCAGGGGCTGACTGGGGCTGCTCCTCTTCCCGTGCAGGCAGTCGAGCCGGAGCTGGGGGAGCAGTACGAGGCGGTCTGCGACTCGACCTACAGCGAGGCCGAGTCAGCGGCTGCGGAGGTGCTGGACCTGCCTCTGCCCAGCTACTTCCGATCCCGGAGCCACAGCTACCTCCGCGCCATCCAGGCGGGCTGCTCCCAGGAGGAGGACACGGGCTCCGTCCGCTCCATCTCCCCGCCACAGACGGGCAGCCTCAGCGGCAGCAGGACCCTGCCCACCAACAGCAGTGAGTGCCGGCCACGTGGAGGGGCCAGGGGACGGGCGATGGCCAGTGGGGACAGGGGACACTGCTGACAGTCACCTGGGAGCTGTCGAGCATGCGAGGTGCTGGTCGCAGGTTCCTCCATCTCCAGCCATGGCTGTCCATTACTTTTATGGGATCTTGCTCTGTGCTGGAAAGGGTGGCCAACAGCTGGATGCAGGTCCTGGAATGATGAACAGGCTCTGAGTGCTGCATCAAAAATGTAGGCAGCACTTCAAGGGAGGGAGTTTTCCCCCCTCTACTCTGCTCTCAAGCGACGGGCGTTGGCCGAGTGCCGTAGGCCCCCGCCTGTGGAGCGGCTCCTCCTCTGAGGACGCCGGTTCCAATCCCGAGGAACTCGCTGTCACCGTCCGAGCTGCTCGGCCGTGGCAAATGAACCTCAGGAGTAAAGGGGGTGGGGCCAGTTCCGCGCACACTGTGCCTCACCTAAAACATCCACTGCACAGGCTGAGCCCAAAATCTTCGTTCGCCAGGTCCAGCCAACAACAACAACTCTGCTCTCATGAGACCCCACCAGCAGTGCTGCCCCAAGCTCTGGGGCCCTCGACACAGGAAAAACATCGAGATGCTCCAAGGGCTGGAGCCCTTCTGCTCTAGAGCCAGGCTGGGAGAACTGGGGGTGTCCACCTGGGGAAGAGAAAGCTCCAGGGAGACCTGAAAGCCCCTTTCAGTGCTTAAAGGGGCTCCAGGAGAGGTGGAGAGGGATTTTGGACAAGGGTCTGGAGTGGCAGGACAAGGGGAAAAGTCTTTCCACTGCCAGAGGACAGGGTTGGATGGGATGCTGGGAAGAAATAACACAATGTGAGGGTGGTGAGGCCCTGGCACAGGTTGCCCAGAGAAGCTGCGGCTGCTCCATCCTTGGAAGTGTTCAAGGCCTGGTTGGACAGGGCTTGGAGCAATGTGGTCTAGTGGAAGATGTCCCTGCCCATGGCAGGAGGATGGGACTGAATGGTCCTTCCAACCCAAACCATTCTATGACTCTGTACTGGAATGTGTCTGGCTTGGCTAGCAAAGTCTGTAGAGGTCCAGGAGAGTTCTATATCTTGACTGTTCAGTCAAGACAAACCCAAACCTCAGTGGACTCCCCTGGGACCCCCACCTTGCCCAGAAGCACTGGTCTCCCTCTATGCCTGAACCACGGCAGGGTTGTGGTGCAGGGGAGCCTGCAGCACAGGCAGCAGTCCTGCTTGTGGATTAGCTAGAATTAGCTTCCATCTTCCTTCTCCTCCTCACCACAGTGTACCTCTCACGACCTCAATCCAGGCTGCTGTTGCTGGGTTTGACCTCTCTCTGAAACCCTCAGGAATAAAACTCCATCAGGGGTTGCACCAGCTTCTCAATGGTCTCAGTGTATCCAGTCTCTGCAGCCCCATCAGTCAGAGGCAGGAATTGGGGCTGATGGGAAGAGGGAGAGCAGGAGGCATCTGCCTCCATCCTTCAGTTATGGAGGTGTGACAAGGCTTTGGGGTTCACCGTGAACTTCTTTGCAGGTTCTTGCACAGGCAGGACTCCTGAAAACAAATCTTGCTAATCAGAGCTTAGCAAAACAATAAATGGTGAGAATTTGCCCCCTCCGGTTCTATAGGATTTGTGATTTTGCCCAGCAGATCCAGTCAGCCTGGATCTGAGCCAATCATGAGGCTTCTGTGCCATCCAGATGACAGTCTAGCTCAACAAGAAGGAGGAGCAGTGCTGGGTTGGGTTTGAAGTCCGGTCCCTTCCCCTGCAGGCAGGGTGACAGGCAGACAGCATCACCCCAGTGCACCCAGCCCATGGGCTGCTGCCTAGAGACTAGTCCTTTAAAATCCTCTACAGTGAGATCCTGGATGTTCATCCCTCTTCTGAACTGACTCCAACCACTTTCTTTCCAAGGGACAGAATCACAGCAGCCATGTAGGTAGGTGTCTGACAAATCAACTCCTATTATGTCCTCATCACTGATGGAGACTCCATTGCAGCCTTACAGTATCTAAACGGGTTTATTAAAAAAGAGATAGAGGGACTTTTTACCCAGGCAGATAGTGACAGAAGAGGAAAAGGTTTTAAACCAATAGAGATTTAGAGTGGATGTTAGGAAGAAGCTCTTTACTCAGAGTTAGTGGGGTACTAGGACAGGTTGCCTGGAGAAGCTGTGGCTGCCCCATCCCTGGAGGTGTCCAAGGCCAGGTTGGACAGAGCTTGAAGCAACCTGGGCTAGTGGAAGGTGTCCCTGCCCATGGCTGGTGATGGAACAAGAGGAACTTTAAGGTCCCTTCCAACCCAAACCATTCTGTGACTCCATGATGACACATATTGAGACCGTAACATCTGTGGTTGTGGGGTAAGAAGAAGTCTTCTGCTGAATTTCAAGGCACTAAGGCACCCCAGAGCCCAGCACCCCTGTGCTGAGCCACTGCAGTTATCCCTGGCTGCAGACACCTGCCAGTCACCAGAGGCCAGCATTATTCGTCCAATCTCTTGATTAGGAATTACTATACTGGACCCACCCTCTCCCTCCAGTGCTAGTCAGGACTGACTCCATGCCCCAGCGTCAGGGTGAGGCTGGATCTGTATTTTCACAGTAATTTTGACCCTGCTTTGGGAATGCTGTTACTGCCCTGTCCCACTGGTTTCTCTCCCACCCAGCCATCTCTCCCAGGAGGCTGCTCCCAGCTCTGTACCAGCACGGGGCTCTTCCCCAAATGCCTGGGCAAAGCTGGCTGTCCTGTGGGCCAAGCCCTCCCCTTCCCAGTGGAGGTGTGAGTGTACCCAGTGGCCAGTGTACCCAACACCTCTGGGATGCCTGGAGTCTGCCTGTGCTTGCTGTAAGAACCCCTCTGCCCTCAGACAGCTGCCTCAGGCACTCAGCATCCAGGTGGGAAGCAAGGAAGGGAAGTACTTTGCTCCAGGGTGCTAAGGTCACTGGCTCAAGATAGCAAGAAATGGCAAGGGCTGCTCAGACCCCACAGTGCTGGCAAAGCCCAGAAGTAAAGAGTTGCAGAGCTGGCACTGGCTCCTGCTGCAGGGACCAGCACCGCCTTGGCCAGGGAGTGTTTTTGGCCCATCCTGTGCCAAAGCAGGATCTGAAGCAGTGGCTTCAGTCCTGGATCCATGCCTCTCCTGGAAAATGTGTGCATGGGCCGCACATGGAGATGCTGCCTCTGCACGTGGCTCCTGAAGGACTGGGCAGAGCCAACTGGTGCAGCTGTGGGAGCTGCAGTGTAGGGATTCAGCCTGTTCTCTCTGAAGCATTTCAGCAGTCTCTGGAGAGATGCTCAAGGAAGCTGCAAGGCCCTATTAGCTTTCCATGATGCTTCAGGTCACTTGATCTACATCACTTTGCATCATTTTCTCCAAGGTAGTCTGTGTCCTTCTCAGCTCCAGCCAGCCATGGTGCTCCAGGTGAGGCTCAGATGTACCACAAGGTGTGAGGCACTGAGGGGTCCCACATCTCAGGAACAGTTCTGGGAACTTGTCAGAAAAGGTGATACCTTGGTGTTTGTGAACACTGCAGTGCCCTGGACATTGTGCAGATGCCAGAGCAGGTGGGAGGAATCCAACACCTCATCAGAGCCATACTGTGCTACTGTCACTGTGAAGTCGGCAAGCCCCATCCCCACAGGGACACTAGGCTCAGGTCCAGAGAGGCTAGTGGCTCTTAGCACAAGCCCTGGCACTGACCAAGCATTCAGAGCAGCCTCAGCACACCTGCTGGGGACAAAGCTGCCAGACCACCAGAGTGGCCAGAGGCCCATCCCAGCAGTGGGCAGAAGGGGAGTGGGAAGGGGGCACCAGAAGCCTTCCTGCCTAGCTGCAGGCCCTCCCACCCAAAGATATGCCCATGCTCTCACATCTCCCTTCCATGGTCTGCAGTGCAGGGTCACCACAGCTAAAGTCTACAGGATAAGGCAGGAACTGGAACAGATCCCGTGGGAGGGATGGGCAGCTTGCTCAGCCTTGTCCCTCCTTCCTGACACCCTCTCTGTTCTGCTTCTGTCCCATGCTCTTCCCACGTGGCTCACCCCACTCCCACAGCCCACCCGTCTCCCTGCTGGCAGTACAGTGCTGCTGAGCTCTGTGCTGCTGCAATTCCAGGCTAACACTGGGCAGCAGTAGCAGGTGTAGCACAGAGGGGCTTCCAAAATACCTGGGTGCCACCTCTTTCTGATGTGACCCAGCAGATATCTGCTGATTCACAGGATATCCTACAGCCCTTTATGTTGGCTGCTGGGGCTTGGGGAGGGAAACTCTTTTGATGGAGGGGTAGGGAGCAGAGGGGAGCATCTGTGGTTAGTGTGTGCAGGACAGGGGAGGCGGGAGACATCTGGACAGCAGTCACGCCTCTAATCAGCCACCTGGGCTCAGTTCCCCTACAATCTATGGAATCTTTTTGGTTAAAAAAGCCCTTTAATATCAGAGTCCAGCACTGCCAAGCCCACCCCTAAACCATGTCCCTGAGTGCCACATCCACACATTCTTTGAACACTTGCTCACATAATTTACAGGGAGTTCACAGAATATTCTAAATGGGAAAGGACCCACACATCTAGGGAGAGTGACTCCACCACTGCCTCAGGCAGCCTGTTCCAACACCTGACCAACCTTTCCATGAAGCAATTTTCCCTAATATCCAACCTAAACCCTGGTGCAACTTGAGGCCATTTCCTGTCATCCTGTCATTTGTTCCCTGGGAGCAGAGCCCAACCCCCACCTGGCTCCAGCCTGCTTTCAGGAAGTTGTGGAGTGAGAAGGTCCCCCCTGAGCCTCCTTTTCTCCAGGCTGAGCCCTGCCAGCTCTCTCGGCTGCTCCTTATCAGGCTTGTGCTCCAGACCCTTCCCCAGTTCTGTTCCTTTCTCTGGACGTGCTCCAGTCCTTCAGTGTCTTTCATGCCATGAAGGGCTTGAAAGTGACCCCAGGACTGATGGCATGGCCACAGTGCAGGGGGATGTGTTCTGCTGGCCACACTATGTCTGATACAAGTCAGGATGTCATTGGCCTTCTCTCTCATGTGGACAACATGCCAGCTCATGCTCAGCTGCTGGTGACCAGCACCCCCAGGTCCTTTTCCATGCATCTCTGCATCTAAGAGGTTAGTGGTGTAGGAGAGGGGCCTCCGAACAGCAGACTGGTTCCCCTCAGCTTGGTGGCATCAATCTGGACCGACAGGAAGAAGTGGGTGCACCATCATCTGCAGGTGCTCATGGTCTCTGCCCTATGCAGGGCTCTGGGGGGAAACAGTTGAGAACCCTCACCTGTTTACATCCCACCTTCCTGCACCCAGAATCTGGTGCCACCCTGGAGGAAGAGGGACCACTTGGGGCTCAGTTCCCAGAGAGGGCGTTTGGCTTTTGTCTCTGTAGGGACATCCTTAAGAGGCACCAGCAGCAGCAGTGCTGGGGCTGACGTGGGCTTCTCGTTCCTTGAGGGTGGTGTGGGGATTGGATCATAAAGCAAAGGGATTCGGGCACCATCAGAGTGCAGGATGAGAGGCAGTGAGCTCCTTTTCAGGAGACTGCCAGTCCCCGGGTCTGTGTAGGGAACAAGGCACAGGGAGAGCCCTGACAGCTGCCATACCTCTGCCACAACTCCTCCCACTAATGCCTGTGTCACCAGCACATACAAAGCAATTAGCTCCCATTTGACAGCCTGGGAGACAGATGATGAACTGCCCTTGATCAGCCTTAAACAAAGCTTTGTGCCTTGCACAGCCAGAGACTCAAAAGCCCCAGTGGAACGTATTCCTCTAATTGCCAGGCCTGAGGTGACAGCCACACCGGCTCCAGAGCATCACAAAGAGTTCCGAAGCCCCGGTTCCTGCTTATTAGAGGCAGCTTTGGGAATTGCTTGTTTAATAGACTACTTCCAATGCAGAGTGGAATATTTGATAACCATGTAAAACAGGAAAGCAGCAGTGAGTAAAGCAAAGACAGCAGGGAAAGCTCCCACCAAACCAGTTAGTACCTGACCTCTTTCCCAGTTCCCCCTGTGTCTTCTGGTAACACCACCCTTGCTCCGAGCATCCTGCCCTGGGATTCAGCAGCCTGTTCACAGAAAGCCCAGGTGCCCAGTTCCTTATCCTGTGTCCAGATCTCTTCCAGGGGGCCAGGGATGCACACACCTTCTGGTCGATCCATATGCCAGAACTTTGCCAAGCCCAGGCTGGGCATGAGAGCCCTACCCGGAAGAGATACTCCCAAGGTCTGGACGGAACAGCTGCCTTCTGCCTCCCACCTGCTTCCTATCTTCTTTGTGTTGCTTTTGTTTCCCTTTTTATCACTATATTAGAGAGCTGGCTCCCAGGCCCATAGCTGTACTGGGAACCCTGCCCTGCCCCAGGAAAAGGTAGGTGCCACCCCAGTCCCCTGGCAAAGATGCTCTTGCAGGGGAAGCAGGGCTGTGCTTACTGGAGGAAGGACAAAGTGCCTGCACACGTCTGTGCAGTGTCACATCATTGTGCTGGCCCAATCCCGAAGGGCTGGCTCACTGTGCGATTAGTTTCCACAGCTTCTGAGAAAGCCATATGGCTTTTGGAGAAGTCTAGTGTAGTTCTTCCTCCTCCTTCTCCTCCTCTGCACAGTGAACCTGGTTTCTGTGTAGGAAGGTGATGGCTGTTCCTCTCCTCCTGGCTGTCACGGCCTTCTCTTCTTTGTGGGGAAGAAACAGTAGGCAAGAAGCAGAAGGCAAAGGGAACTCACACCACGCGAGGAGCCACTGCTCAGCCTGTGCATGAGCCTCCGTGGCTGAGGGGTCTTTACTAATCACATTGCCCTACACTGACCCTGCATGGCCTTTGGGAGGGACTATTATCATTCCCTTCAGATTTTCTCCTTTCTGACCTAGATTTCACATTCCAGAAATAGCTTTCTCTGACATAGAAGCAGGAAAGGGATTAGAAGGAGAGTGTGTGTGTGAGTGTGTGTGCCAGGGAAAGCTTTCTGTTACATGCTCCATCAGTGTTTGCAAAGGAAAAAAGGGAATGTGCATATGTCTGTGATATATTCATGTGTGTGTGCAACACAAAGAGATTTATGACAGCTGTTTCTCTCCACATTTGCCAGTTTATTTTTCAATTCTGATCTTTTTCTTCTTATTACGGAAACTCCACCACCGCCCTGTGCCCAGCCAGCACTCCCTTTTCCCCAGGAAGATGTTCTGTGGCCACAACCTCACTCTCAGCTCCACCCCCAAACCCAAACCGTCTTTGTCTTTCTCTGTTTGGTGCTCTTTGCTGCCAGATTTCAGCTCTCCCACAGGCAGCAGGCTCAGTGCCTGCTGCAGGCACGTCTGGCACCCAAATCCAGCTGCGATAGGATTGAGTCCCACAGAAGTATCATTTGCCTAGGTCCCCAGGAAGGGAGAAGCTGCAGCCACAGATGATCCTGTGCTGGCACAAAGAGATGCAGAGGAGGTGAGCACAGTTCCAAGGTCTGGGCCAAGCTTGCCTTCTCCCTGCAGGAGCCATCTACAAAAGAGTAGCAACAAAGGCAGCTGCCAGCATTTCCCTTTGCTGATATGATCAGAAAACCAAGTTCTTCTTGTTCCTTGCTTTTATCAGCCTTGATAGCTGGAAAGGGAGTCAGTAGTTCTGACCTTGTGGGAGAGGAGAAACTAAGGCACAGAGGAGTGCCTTGGCTCCTTTGGGGTCTCTGGAAGGGCAGCAGGAGGAATCCATGCACATTGCAGTGCTCTGCCCATGCAGAGAGCTGGGTGGGGGGCAATGTGCCATGTATACAGACACCTGAGGTCCCCTCAGGGCCAAGGGGCCTGGTGCCACCCCCACACACTGGCCATCCATGTGAGCCAAGTGAGCATAGAAATGCCTTGACACCAGACAGGTACTGCTTTGTCTCTACTGTCAGTAATGCTCAGCCACTCTCTGCAGCTCTCTGGGGCCATGGAACTCATGCCATCACTGGGGCAGCCCAGCAGTGACCAATGGTCTTAGTTGAGGCACACATGTGTCCCAGCAGAGATGGGCTGGGTGTGGTTGAGTGAGACCATGCAAACAGCCTGAAGCATTTATAGGATGTCAAGCAGCACAGGCAAATGAGGATTTCTTTGTATTTGTTTTTCTTGTTTGGGTTTGCTTTTCCTCTCTTTTACGCTCTTCTATTACTTTTTCCATCTACTGAGCCAAGACACGGGTATTCCTGAGAATTCAGGAGCAGATTGACTCAGGGTTCCACAGTCTGTGTGGATGAGGAACTCTCAGTCCAGAGCTGCTACCCGCTCCTCACCTGGGAGCCCCTGAATTGAAAACAAGTTTCTTTGCTTTCCTTTGTAGGCAGTGGAGGCGAAAGCCCTGGGCTGTTGGTCCGAAGGCTTAGCGGTGACTCTTTGACCAGATCCTTCTTCAGCCCCATTGTGCTGATGCTTCTAAGAGCAGAAGTGATTTGGTCACTGAATGCCAAGTGTCGACAGCTCACACGGTGGTGCACATGCTGCTGGTGGGAGCCACGTGGCAGCACCGCTGTCTGCCACAGCCACGAGCCCTGCTGGGGGCCAGGCACCCGCGGGCAGCACCGCTGGGCAGTGCCCACACCGTGATGGGCTGGCGGGCGCCCACTGCCCATCTTAGCCAGGTACCACATGGTGTGGGTCTGACCTTGCAGAGGTAACATCAGCCTCATGTCCAGGTGAGCTTTGTGCTCAGCTCCATGTGTGTCAGAATAGGATGGAGGGATGGAGCTGGACACTGCTCCAGCACCCCAGGGTGGCTCTGCCCAGGCAGGTTCTTCCTGCAGCCTGCACACTTTGCCAGGCCTGCTCCCCTCCACACCTCCATCCTTCAGCAGTTCTGCTCAGACAGCCCAAGGGGAGGCACAAGGCATAGCCCCAAGCACAGCACCCGCACCCATTGAGGCTCCACGCCCTCTCCCCACGCCCATGGAGGCAGAACTTCACCAGCAAATCTCTGGGACCAGGGAAAAACACCCACAAGGAAGACCTCCCCGTGCCGCTGTTTCCTTTCCATGTATATTTCCCTCTGCAGCAGAGGGCTCCTCCCGGCGATCCCGCAGCAGGTGTGTGGCGGGTGGGTAGATGCTCAGTGCCCACGCGGGTCCCACCCGCGCCCGGTGCCGGGGGCAGGAGCAGCTGGAGCGGGGAGGACACGAGGGCTCTTTAATCCAAGCCCACGTTCGCGCGTGGGTGGAGCTGGGGCCGCGCTGGGGAAGATGTCATCGCGACAAGGAGACAAAGCTTCCGTGTGGGATGGGAGCGGCGCCCGCTTTGTTCAGCACCGCGCGGCTGCCCCCGCGGCGGGGCCCGTGCGGGAGCGGCCCCCGCGCCGCTGTCCCCTCGGC